>VWZS01004498.1:251919-282512 GCA_013397075.1 Rhabdornis inornatus | reverse complement strand
GAAAGGTCGCGGCGGGCGGGAGGGGCGAAGGCGCGGCCCCGCCCCGCCCCGGCAGTGACAATGCGGCCAGTGCCCGGCACGGCGGAGTACCCGCACTAACGGCGCTCGCANAAAAAAAAAAAAAAGTCAAAAGCAATGCACAGCCCCACTGCTATTTCTCATTTTCTTCAAGTACAGTGAGATAAGGTAAGTGAGGTAAGGATGCTTGAAACTTTTTTTTGAGCTACTTTTGCCATGACTCACCCTTTCCACAAGTATATCGTTCCTTCATATTTATTTACATTGTAACACAATTTCAGTACCTAAGCAATAAAAGTCAACAATGAAAAAAAAAAGTGGCACAGAAAGCAAACCGCATCAGTTAATCAATTACCAATAATCTTTTGTGCATATGAAGATACAGTTGTATCTTACCAAACCAAATTTTCATCCTTGTTAAATATCAGTGGAAACAAGCCTACAAGCACTCTACCAGGGGGAAAAAAAAGAGAACACTTTCTCTTAAACCAGGTAACACATGACTTTGTTAGCTGTCATTTAATAAGCCAAAAGAGCAATTCTTGATTTACTAACTCCCAAATCATCACAATAAATATTCAGGTTGCTGTATTTTTAAGAGCTGCTATGCATACAGCCAACATGCTCAAAAGTATCTAACAGTTTTCCTTTGAAAGTTAAATCATAACAACTGAAAATGCTATTTATCCCCACTGACATGCAGTATAATGCTACAGCTAATTACTTCCTTTACAGAGTACATCTTAGCTACACCCTGAAAAATAAAATAAATGACAGTGAAAACATAAGAAAGCAATGCTTCCAGCTTTAAGACATACATAAAAGTTTGTCCTCTAATTTGCTAAAGATTTAAAGACAGACCTTCTCTTAGTAAACAGGACAGACAAATTAATACCAAAAAGTTTCACATGTATATCCTCCAGGTAATCAATTCATTCTCCTTTTTAAGTACAGCTCCTGTGAGGAGCCATAACAACTGCAGATGAGAGGCATGACAGAAATCAATTATTAACATTCTGTCATTTCTTCCAAACTGTCACTTAGGCTTGTTTCACTACAAACTCTGAAGAAGTTTCAAGAAAGAAAGTTCTCTTCACTGGTAATGATACGGAATAATTAACGTTTTCCTGTGCACATCGTCCCAAAATGTAAAAGGAATTTGTTGTGCACGTGTGCCTAAGTATTTGCATGAAAATACACATTACACATACACAACAACGGAAGTAAGGAAATGCAAAGGAGTACACAGTGTTTTATAAACCTCAGCAATTACTATGACTTTTCCTTTCTTTGAACCCTTCACTATTATCTTGTCCCAACTCGCACACACCTGCCTATCGCTGCCAGTTTTGCGTCGCTCCACCCTCAATGACTTCCAGCTAAAGATGGAAGTCCATCAGTGAGCAGAAAGCCTTGTGTCCCTCAGCTCGTATCCGCACCTGCCTGCAGCCGGACAGCGCCTCAGGTCCTGCCCGGCGCAGGGGCAAACGCGGGGTGAGCAAGAGCCTCCCGGCCCGCCCCCGCACACCTACCCCACGTTCGGCAGCCCGACGATCCCGATCTTCAGGGACGTCCCGAACCTTCCGATAATGGGGTGCGACTTAACCCCGTCGCCTCCCTTTTTCGGGGGCATCTGCAAGCACAGAAGAAGGCATACTGAGCTCCCCGCGACACCCCCGCGCACCCTCCAAGCCCCTCCCCACCCCGCACGGCGCAGGGGCCCAGCCGGGGCCTCCGCCTCCAGGGAGCCGAGGACAGACACCCGCGCAGCGGCGGCGGCCGGAGGGCCGGCACCGGCCGGGCCGTGCGGGGCTCCCCGCGGTCGGACGGCCCCGGCCGAGGCCGAGGTTCCGGCTCACCTCGGCGGAGCCGCCTCGCAGCAGNGACCATGGCACTGAGTGCCATATCCAGTCTTTCCTTAAACCTCCGGGGACGGTGACTTCACCACCTCCCTGGGCAGCCCATTCCAATATCTTACCACCCTTTCTGTGAAGAAATTCCTCGTAATGTCCAGGCTAAACTTCCCCTGGCATAGCCGAAGAAGGATGAAGACCATGTCCTCTAATCTTGTCACTGCGTGCCTGACACAAGAGCCTGACCCCCACCTGCCTACACCCTCCTTCCAGCGAGTTGTAGAGACTGATAAGGTCACCCCTGAGCCGCCTCCTCTCCAGGCTAAGGTCCTGGTCTCCTGTTTGCCAACCCATCAATCCTGCAGCAGAGCAGGAACCACTGGAAAGGTGAAATACCGAAAGCCTAGAGAAGTGCCATAGGCTTTCTGGATTCAAAGAAGCACTGGTGCTAACGCACACCACTAGATTTTTGTGCATGCTTATCTAGATAAAAAAGTGTATGGTCTGGAGGAGACCCTTGTAAATACACTGTGATTGATTTATAACAATTTACATGGCAAATTAATAAAATAAGCTAAGAATAAAATACAGAGGTTATGAAGAACAGGTTAAACATTTAGAATCTATGAAAAAATAATTGCAAAAAACGTTAGAGAAGTCAGATCAGGACTCCTAAAAAAAAAATGAGAGATTTTCTTTAACTCAGGCTCTGCTTCTCTGAACCATTAAAGACAGGCACCATCAAGTGTTGCCTGCTAAGAAAATTGAAGGAGAGAAGGCAGTAAAAACTATTCTTATAGCATGCCCTATTTTAAGTCCATAAGATAAAATTCTCAAAACTTGAAAAACACGAGTGAAGGAGTCAAGGTGAGAGTATCATCAGATAGATATCATCCCAATCACAGTAAAAGGAATATAATATTGAATGTATTTTTAATTTTTTTTTAAAGAAAGGACACGTTTACTAAGCCTAATTTGAAATTATACATTAAAAAATGTCTGTTACAACTTTTATATTTCAGTGACATTAGATTTTTGCAACAATAATATTGAGGAATAGAATGCTGTATCTGTTTAGAGTTTTTCTACTAGTATAGTGATAGTAGCAGTTCTTGCTGGTAATATATTTATGTGGTCTTTCCACTGTTTTAAAATCTATCACTATACACTTAAGAAGGGAAAAAAGTATATCTGGTTCAGATGCAGTTACTTAGTTGTTGAATAAAGCTAATGTATTACTACACCAAACATTCAGTAAAATTGAAATTAACAGAAATTATTTATAAATAAATTCAGCATAGCCCGTGCATCCTTCACATCCATAAATTACAATCTTCAGAAACCAAATTTAGTTTCCTTTTCAGGAACAAAATAAAAACATCATTATTTTTCACCCTTCTAAAGTTCAAGACACTTGTCCTGAAAGCAGCGTTTTGCAAGACTATTTCACAACAATGGTACAGGATGGATTTGCCTAGCTCTATTAATAGGGCCACAAACTTTCTGAAAGACTACTTTTGGAGATCTTTTCTGCTTATTAAATTTTCCCACAATCCAAATGTTTTGCCAGACGATTCTGCTGTCCAACCTAGGCACAATAGCTCTCAGTAGATGAACTTTTTGTCTTCTTAAAATAAAAATATTTAACTTACCAGTTTGTAAGCACAATACAGGCATAAGCAGTTTGATACATGAAGTAAAGAAGTGTATGTGTGTGTGTTTGTGTATAAATACATACACAAATAATAAAGCCTACTATAGGTATAATTTCGATTTTAGCTGTTGTGGAAAACAGCTGAATTGGAAGAGAAAAAGAAATTAAAATCCTGCCTACTTTTGTTGCTGTACTTCAATGTGACTACATATGGTACCAAAGTCAGTGATGTGTGTACAAAAATGTGCAAGCTTGAATATAAGGTTTTAATTTATGTTCTTCATTTAACCTAGTGTAATAATGGCCCGCTTCTCTGCTTCCCTCCCCCTCCATAGTTCCTATATCTAACTTACTGTTAGCATGGCCACTTCACTAAATGCAGATACAGGACTTCAAAGCATTTGATTCCTTCAGCTAGAAATCGACTCATGGCCATGTAACACTTCATCTTACATGCTTTTGATTTCAAGTTGCTTTTAAAGTCAAGGTTTACCTTATTTGGCTGAATTTTCTATCCAAATCTATCATAATGCTAAAAACCTCATTTTAAACTGGCATACATAGTTTAAACCATGATAATCTTGACCATATTACATACAAAATGTGTTTTATAAGTTTAATGGGAAAAAACACAAACATCTAGAAAGCAATCATCTCAATGTCAACTCTCCAACACTGAAGTACTGCACAAATACAGCTTACTGTAAAGCTGGATCATGTGCAGAAGCCGAACAGTCCTGGAGCAACTCTACCTGATTAAATGCAATGTCTAAGGGACAGTAATAAAACAAACAGTTTGTTGTTTCTGCCATCAACAGTCTTTACTTTCTGCTGCCCAGAACATATATTTACAAAGTCACCATTAACTGCAAAAATAAGCGGTTTTGTAGAACTGAAAGAATAAAGACAGAGCCCCCGATCCTTGCTGTGACCAGGTAATATTCAGTGCAGGCCAGGGGGTGAGAAGAACACAGCTGCTTTTGTACACCTCAGCTTGGAATTACCCAGGTTCCTGCCACTTGAAGGGAGCCAGATGACTCCCAGTAATAAATACACTCAGTACTAAAAAGAAACACTACTCAAGGGCATGGTCTAAACTAAATGGTGCTCATTGAGCTCTGTGAAGTTTAAAGTCAGCCATCACACAGCTGAACTGTGCTTGAATACAATATTTTTAAACATTATATTTGGTAGGGTTCAATAGTGCTTGTTCTTCTAGTTGTGGATTCAGCTGATTCCATAGAGAATCTAAACTTACTCCATTCTTTATACACTTATATTTATACTACCCTCTGCATTTTATATTTACGTATTGACATTCTTTTGTATTGTGATAACTGTCCTTGTTTTACTGGTTAGTGCAGCTCCAAAGATGGTCAGGAGTGCTGTGGTGGCATAAAGCATCTGTCTCACCCATTTCTGTGTCATCCCAGACTTTGTCAGTCTAGAAGCATCTAGTGCTAGTGCAGAACAGTCTGATCTGCCACATATAATTAATATTTCTAGATCATAACTCTGGAAATACCAGCTGAATTTCATAACTTTAACATGGAGAATATCACTAACAGGCATAATGCTTACTGAGATGTTCACAGTGAGAATAGTGAAAGAGACTTGCTCACAAGAAGAGAGAAAGCCAAGAAGAGGGAGGTTCTATCGTAGGATAAATTACCAGTCAATTAATAAAATTTCAGTTCAAGAATGACAGGTCTACTTTAAACATTTCAGCACCTTAGCAAAAGGAGAGTAACATTATAAAATAAAAATATTTTTATGATTAATACTAATAAAAACAGAGAAAAAAATTAAATTGGGACTGATCATGAGGTGAACAATACTACGGTTTTTCTAGCCTCCAAGAGGCTAGGACCATTCTGGCATGACCTTTGGTTTTCAACAAATAAACCGTATGACATGAAAGAACTGTTAAAAGAAAATTAATGGTAGTGGTCTAAGAAAAAGATGTAGATTTCACTTTACTTAGTGTTGTAGATGGTAGCACTGAATTGTGTATTAAAGTTGCTTGATAGTTGAACAACAAACTATGAAAAAGGAATGTAAGTATTAAATACTTCTCATGCCTTAAAGGGTATTATTGAACATGAAAGAAGATCCTCTCATTTATAAATAGGGAGACTTCTGTCTCTGAATTTGGACTATACCTGTGTACTTCAAAAAAACAAAGCAAACAAAAATTCAAAACCAGCCCACCCTGAAAGAATGCTGACTAGGAATAAATCCACAGAAGGACCTTTTCTTGAATCAGTTTTTTACAATCTTTGAGCTATGTTCAGCAGCTTGGGAGACACCAGCAAGAAAGAAACCTTAGGGAAAATGAAATTACTTTTCTATAAATGTCTCTAAACTCTACATTTTGTGTGAGGTACAAGTTTGAAATTACAACATCAAAAGCTAAAATAATGTAAGTTTTGGCATTTAATGTAGATTTTTAACTGTGTGCAATTAAATGTCTACGCAAGAAAAGTAGACTTGCTAGCTTTCAAAGACGTTTCATCTTTCTCTTCTAGGGCACAAAAATGTTTGTGATGCAACTTCTTAGGATAGATAGAATGACTTCATTTATTGAACACAGGAGAAAAAGCATAGAGAGATCTGGATAGCTGAACTTAAAAACACGATCTCGGGAAAAAAGCCACAAACCTCATTCTGGATCTAATGCAGATTGAGCAGTTATATTCTAACCTGAAAAGACACATTTTATTTTGATGGAAGAACAAAATGAGATACCTAATAAAGTATGTTAGTTAGGCGATAATGATACATTTTATACACTACATACTTGCAAAATGACTGCAAAATGAAAACCAAACAAAACATTGAAGGACATCATGCACCAATTCTGGAAGTCTTTTAAATTTTTTCCATATTACATTTATTCTGCCTCTTAACTTCAGATTGTAAAGTATTTTATAACCTGCGAAGTTCAGATAAAAGGGATTAATAATAGTCATATACATTTCTAGAGGCCTAGAAAAAGAGTTACGTGTGGGAAATAGTTAGGACACTATTTGTAAAATAGCAAAGAATTTTTTATGCTCTGGATAATCTGCAACCTTTACCAGGTCATCCAGAGTGCTCACAAAAATTGCATGTATGGCTGGATATGGAGTCTGGTGCACAAAAAGGAGTGGAACATGTTCCTCTGGCTTATTCATTACAGCCCCAAAGCACATCAGCTCTAGAGAGAAGGTCGCAGGGATACAGACTACACCTTCAAGATGGGATTGCAGAGGAAAATTTCAAGAGTTCACAACTGCAGTCAGTGAGTTTTGCCTCATGAAGCTGTATTGTTTAGCATGAACAGATGAGTGTGTACCTCAGTCCAATTCAGAAACAGGTGGCACTGTACCCCTAGAGAAGGTGGGGCAGCAGTTTCTGTCCTACATTAGCATTAGTGACCTCTGTAAATACAATGGAGATTTATCCTATACAATGCTTCAGTTTACATGTAAATACTAATAGCATACTGCTGATACTGCATTCTTGTGGTTATAGTAAGAATCCAATCATTTCTTCCTCATAACTCAGCTACTATACTACAAAAATCCAATAAAATTCAATTTAAACTCAGATCACATATATATAATTTTTCTTTAATTTCATGGTAGTGTTCTTATTTATAAGAAAAACTCACAATGCAATTATGCCTCACTTGTGTGTTCAGGAGAAGACCTCTTAGCTACTTGGTAATTTCATAATTCCGTACTCAGAGAAAACTTAGAAGCTCAGCAAAGCTTCACTCAACACCAATGTTTTCCCCATAATTTACTTACAAAGTCATTCCTGACTTTCTATTCTCAGCTGTGCAGTACTCTCATCTGTAAATGTGGGATTTGCCATATTTTAACTTAGGAAACAACCTGAATACACACACTATTGGTGGTGCCAGCATAAACCAAGAGCCCACAGCAATTGCAGAGACCCCAGCAGTCCACATCTCTAAAGGTGCCTTGTCCCCACCATCATCTGGCTACAAAACTGTTCAGCAGTCAACTCCCCAGTGTATCCCACGCCCTGCTGTCCTAAAGGAGAGTTACATTCATATCCGTATCAGGAACAGATCACTGTCCTGCCCTGCTAGTTGCTGGTCTGGAGGATGCACATAGCAGGACAGGACTGGGCATGCCAGAAGTGCTTGCTGAGCAGCCAAAGCTCGAGAACACCTCTGCAGAGGAGTTCTGGAAGGACAATGAAACCCTATTAGCAAACACTAAGAAATTACTTATCAAGTGGTAAAGATTACTATCACCATGTTACAAAATAACATGATCATAGAAATTCTGTTGCCTCACAACTGTAATATTTTTGTGGGTGCAGCCAAAGTTCGACTTAACAGCGCGACTGCTTGGACACAGATTTCACAAGAGATCACAGAACCCAAATAAATTCTCAAGAAGGATTTTCAGCCAGAGTTTAACTACTGGCTACCACTGTGTAATTTCTGCCCCAATGAAAAAACACAAGAATATGGCCTACCACAAAACTGTTTTTCTGCCAAACCTAATCTATATAATTTTTAAAATTATTCCAGTATTTCATATCCCAGTCTCCCTTTTAAACCAAAATTTTGCCTTACAAAGTATTTTTATTCCTCTCAATAGCTTTAATTAGATCATCACATCTTCACTACAATGCAAAAGAAAGGTTTGTGCATTGGCAGCAAGCGCATTGAGAACCCTAAATTGGAGAACTGCTGCTGATCAGTTGTGGGAAGGCACTGAAGAAACATCAGTGCTATGACCTGCTCTGAGAAGAAAGACATGGCCACTCTTGTGACAGATGAAAAAACCTCTGATAGTTTAAATTCTTATGCAAGTGAAACAGAGTGACAGTATCTCTCTCTGTGACACTGAAATTTTTCCTCTCACAATGAACATTCATAGGGAAGAGCAATCTTTATCAGAAAAGGCACTCACTTGCTCTGCTTTTGCACTAAAGACTCTACAATATTTGATATGCTGGTCACAATTCACAGGACTCCTAAAAACATCATCCAAGAAATTACACATTTGTGTTGGTCTTTTTTAAAAATCAGGTTTGTAAAGTGTGACCTTTTGTTTCTAACCATAGGCTATCTGATGAGAAGTGAATACAGTTGTCAGCTGGTGGGGCAAAACTTTTTAATGGCAAGAATATGAGAATCTGTACTCACAGCTGTCTAATACAAATGGGCAGCTTAAGTAATTTAGGAAAAAAAGTTTGTTTCCTGACTGCATAGAGCTTTGACTATCAAGTTACACATAACAGTTATTCTTTTTTCACTTCAAGGTAGGCAATGGTATTTTCTTGTGCATTATATAAGCCTAAAGTGGAACATATTAAGGATTTGAGGTATCTAGCTCTTTTAGACTGCTTAAAAAAAGATTCAAAGACCGCTACTTGAAGCTATACAAGATGCCTTTAAGATATTTGTAGAACACTGGACAAGAGAAAATATTCTTCTCTGCTTATTTTCCTAAATATCACTTCTATGAGCCATCCTTTTATAATAAATGTGTGTGCTGATAAATCTTTAAAAAGAACTATAGAAATATTAATTATGTTGTGATTGTTTATAGTTTTTCCCATAATAACATCTTTTGTGTATTCTGTTCATTTTTGGGAAGGTCTTATGATCTAATCTCCAACCTATTTAAAAGAAAATGCTTTGTGTGCCATTTTGTACTCATGGTCATTTGGAGCTCTATTTCAGTTTCATTAATATTGATGGAACTTGTCTCTGCACTCATTCTCAGCAGATTCTTTGAAATTAATCTTCAGCATTTACTGTGATTTGTTTCTGTTTTCTGCTGCATCCCTGAATCCAGCTCTTCTCTAGTTAATTTTGTTTTCTTTATTTTTATCCACTTGCTATGACGGTTCTACTACTTGTGCCACTGTGGTGTGTCAGTCCCTTTATGGGATCCCTGTTTTGTCTCTGCCTTTCACTGTGATTTTCCATCATTATGGGCCTCTTGAATAAAAATGTAGCCCTTGTTTCTGACAAAGTCCATGTTCCTTTTCTTTCTGTGTGATTTTCCATCATTATGGTTCTTAAATTTCTTGAATAATGATATATACTATGAACAAATGCATGAAGCAGTAATGGCTTCATCAGTGTTTTCTAAAATATATCTGCAGCTTTTAGACCATACAGTGCTACAGCAGAGTCTGTGCCATGTTTGTAAAAGCATGATTTTTAAAGTGTATTTTGTAGGCTATTGATGACTATGCTGCTCTGCATTAAAAATTTGCCTTCTTTCAAGCACTATTTACTTCTCAGGAGAGTGGTTTCAAAAAGATAGTCGAGTAATAACTATTAGCATTGAACATCTTTGTTTAAAATGGCAGAAATATAAACCCTTTGTGACATTTACAGCAATACCACTATGTTATGGGACTAACAGAGTTCTTGTTAGGCATTTTACATGAAGGATGTATGAACAGGCGTCAGAATTCTTATTAAAACATGTCAACATTTTAATTTGAATCAGCATATAATAATAAACAAATAATCAGAATAAATGTTTTTAAAATATAGCTGCAAAAATGTGATAAAAGTTGTACTTCAGTACTAATTAGTTACATTAGAATTATGTCAAATCCATGATGAAAACCGAAAGTGTAAAGACATTTAAAGTTAAACATCAGTTCACCAATCTGAACAATGGAAATCTTTAATGTGCCATAATGCCAATTGGGATAAAAACAGGAATCAAAAGATTATAAAATATTTCCTACCCTATTTGATAGTAGTGGCACAGTAACTTAGTCCACAAAGTGCTTTAGTGATTTAAAAGGGGGAAAAATGTTAATTACAAAACACTAACCAAGTATGTCAGTGATTTCAGCACTACTTTTTTTTTAAACATACTCTGTAAAAATATATACATTAGTATTTCATTTTGGGTAACAGATGGAAAGCTTGAAGGTCGTAAAGATCTAGAGAGGCTTGCAAAAGTAGACCATCATTTCCAAAAACATTTATAATGGTATTTGCAATTGGCTACAGTCTCTCCCACCAAAATAAATGGGTCTTGTGGTATTAATTAGAGAAAACCTGGTTCCTATGTGTCCTGTTTCCTTCCATTTGAAATACAAGTATTGAAATTCCTTGAAGTTCTCTAAGGAAGCCAAGTGTGAATGAAATGCCCCTGTTGGTGGCTCCAGCTAACCACTTAAGGGCTGGAAACACCATCTCCTTCTCACCAGGGCAGCTGGTGGCCTGCAGCAGGTGAGCCACCCACAGAACTCCAACCAGGCACAAAGGGTGACAGCAAGACCAGTGGGAACAGCTTCCCCATAATACCTAAGCAGAAAGAGCAAAGCAGGTTTGGCAATGGCAACCAAGATTGGCCAGAAATCATTCACTGCCAGAAAAATCAGTAGTGACAAATCAGGCAGTTAAGAGACAACAGACTGGAGATCAGGTCACATGATCTTCACAGAAGGTCACAGAACTAGGAGCACACCTACAACCTCACACCTGAACATAAATACACCTCTCAACAGAGAAGTCCCCAGTGAGACTCTCTCCCACGTGTCTATTCACAGCACCTGATCCCAGGTGACAGTCCTGCCCCAAGCACAGGCAGCCAAGCTCCTCAACAGGTGGAAAAAGCCTGTCATGCCCTAAGTGACCCCTTATGCTTCACTCGGAGTCCTGACTCAAGCAGCTTTGAATAACTGACACTCCTTACCTTGGTGCCTTGATACAGTTGAGAATGCTTTTATATGTCCCTCTCAGTTTTATCTTCCAAAGAATCAATGACTGTTTGTATTAATGATTTCTTCTTATTCCATTCTCTTACAATGTGAGCATAGTGCCTCAGTGACAGCTATTTAGCTGCACTGCTGGTTCAGTGAAAAGCCTTGGAAAGATCGCTAATTTATGATATGTATCTTCCAAATGATGATCCCACTTCAATTTTCTTCCCTCACAGTGTTTTGTAGATTGGAATGTGTAGGTAGGTGGCCAAGTTTGAATAGCTGTGTTTTGTTAGTTCAGTAACAATGAAGTGTCATTATTTTTGGCGAATGTTAATGTGTAACTGGTGTATGGCCTGACAAATGCATCTGAAACACTTACAGACTCTGGAAAAGAAATCTACAGTCACTCACAGAGCTCTCTCCAGCCATTCTAATGAGAAGATGAGACTGTTTTGCAGCACAAAGTGGGAGAAGATTTAATAGAATCAGTTACAGTTTTAGTGGTGCCTCTGCTTCAATAACCAATTTCTGTCAATTTATACCCAATTTTCTTAAGTAGATGGTTGAGAAAAATACTACTTTTTTTTTGTCTTCCAGGTAAAAGGTACTACTCTTTTCATTTAATGTGGGATAAGTTATGAAGTCAGTTCTCAAATGCAAGTTTCAGACCATCATTAAATAATAACTTGAATGATTGCTTCTCTTTTCTTCACTCTTGGACTGGAAACATTCTTGCCCTCTCTGAATCTGCAAGTTCCAGTCCTTATCATTCTTTGTTTCAGAGTAGTACTAGCACAAATAGTATGTGACTACTGTCCCAATCAGCCTTAATTCCTATTACAGAAAATAAAAGTCATAAAATGTTTCAATGTATCCAAGTGGTTTTCCCTAATTCAGCAGACTCAAGATTACATTCTTAATTTTACCATGCAAAGACAAACCATGTCTTGTTTTCAAAGCAAAGGAATAATTAAAACACACAAATTCACACTGTAAAAAATAAGCTAAAAACAAAGATATACTTCAAAACAAAAATAAGGGCTCACATATTCAGTGCATGTTTCACTGACTAAAAATCCATATGACTTCATAGATGAATCTGTAGTAAAGTTAACCATTTTCACTGCAATTACCTGTGATACTTCTCACATTGGCTAATGTTTTCTTCATGATCCCAGCAGAAACATGGGCTACTTTTAAAGGCATTCAACAATCAAGGAAGATTCTGACTCACTGAAAGTCCACCAACACAAACCTCAATACACTCACCAACTCAGATCTCCCTATAGGAAAATAGTAATCATACTTTGCCTATATCTTCTGCATATTTTTGAGTTGTTAATCCTCAAAGGAACAGGAAACATCCTCGCAGTTCACTTTCAGTCTCATGGGTCAGGTATTCAAGGGAATTAGCAACAGCAGCAGCAACATTTGAGAATTCACCTATGTGCAGGGCAGGGTAAGAACTGCTTTTGAGGCAGGTGATTTCAAGTCTCTCCTGTTATTTCTTCTGCAATTTCTGTGGTGTTTTTGTTCAGTGCTTGGTGCCTCCCTAGATTTAAATGAGACTGAAATACCATTTGCCTCAGGAGTCTTTCAAGCTTAAGTTTCCCACTTCTCTGGAGAGATGTACCGTGAAGCACAAAATGCCTAAGAACAGCATTCAGTCAGGAAAGAGATGATGGCCACCAGTGGAAGTATTCACCTCACTGCTGTGATAGCATGGGGGTAAATGACCTCCACAGAACAGAAGCTATGTCTGCTGTCAGATTGACAGCTGTGCTAACAACACAACCACCTTTAATAGCCAGATTTATTAAAAAGAACATGTTTGCAACATACACAAATCCCAACCACTTCCCCAGTCTATACCTGAAAGTATGAGCAGCAGAGCAATGGTGACACAGCGTTTACTTCCCAGAGCTAGGAGAGAAATAAGGCAATTAAAAACATGATTGGTCTCTTATCTTATCTAGCCTTATTACACTTAGCACCTGCTTGAATGCCTTTTGCCCAGCTGAGGAACATCAAGCTGTCTTAGAAACACCCAAGCAAGGGCTTTCAGGAAATAGACAAAGCTCAAGAGATCTTTGGCCTAGAAAAG
Organism: Rhabdornis inornatus; assembly: GCA_013397075.1. NCBI lineage: Eukaryota > Metazoa > Chordata > Aves > Passeriformes > Rhabdornithidae > Rhabdornis > Rhabdornis inornatus. The sequence continues at coordinate 269,173 of VWZS01004498.1, read as the reverse complement.
AAAATCTAGGAAGCTTCTCTACAAAATTAGTGAAAACCACTAATTGCGCAAGGGATGTTCTGTGGATGAACCCAGTTCTTCAGAAAATTTCCAGACATTCTTTTAGAAATAATCAACAGTCTGTGAATCACAAACAGTGCCTGGGAGATTCTATGTCCAAGAGTATAACATGAACAAATGCAATCATTATATTTACCAAATAAATATTTTATGGTTGGACTTTTTTCTTACTTCAGAGGTCAGTTTCATATCAGTACTATCTAGTACACAACATATGCAATGCACTCAGTTTATAAATTAATTTCAAAAGTAGTTTTATTTCTTTTACTTTCTCTACTTAAAATAGAATAAATATATATGCAGTCCATTTTCAACTATCATAGAACTCAAATATCCCCCAGAGTTGTGACTTCAACTTGTAAATAATATGCACATGTAGCATTTTGAAGGAGGGAAGAAAGGTAAATTGATTACTTAATTTTTGATTTTTGATATCTCTAAGGAGAGCTGATAACTCCTCTTTAAAAATTTCTGCCTTCAATGAATTTGTAAATATGCCTGGCTGCAGCTACAAGTAGGATGCAGAAGCTGCAGGATACTGAAGCCACTCTCATAACATTTAAGCAAGGGTGTACATCAAACCAGGAGATTTATAGTAATCCCCTGCTATTAGACACACTTTTCTTGAAAGTGTGAGTTCCCCTATTAGCTACTCAGCAGGGGACTCCATTTACCCTGCAAGTGGTCTCAGGCACGCAAAATGTTTAAATTTTGAGAGAATCACAAACAGCAATATCTCCAGAGTACAAAACATGACCTATTTTTTTAATTGCTCACAAAACAAGACACGTCCAAAGTGACACGGATACAAATGGCTTAACTTGAACTTGCCTAGAGCCAGCTCTGTAACTCACACACCATGAGGATTTGGCTGTCAAGTCTCATCAACAATCCATCAGGTGAAAAACTGATGCCTCAGTACCTCAGAGACCAGTCTTTCTGTAAAGATGATGAAATTGGAACAGCAAGGCTGCCTCAGACTTTGATTAGACTTCCCATACATGACAAAGAGCTCACTATTGAAAAGCATTTTATCAACAACTTCAGTACTGCAGTTTTAAATTTCTGTAATTCCTGAAGACTGCATGAGTTAAGCACTTAGAAAATACTTGATATTTTAATCTTTTTAGGGTTTTCCTTCTTTTTCACAATGTACCTTTCAGTATTATTGACTGAAGAAATACCAGCCTACTTAGTTTCGAAATTTGAAATTGCAATGGACTGTGAGCTGTGGTAGATATGTGCATCAACAGATTGGAAATTCACCCACAGAAACTATTTAGGAAAAAACCCCCACCTAACTAAAATGTATTTGTGCTTAAGAATTTTGAGAGACTATCTTCTGTTTAGCTGAGATTAAAGATAGTAATCTACAGTCTCAAAATCCTAACTCGCAAAGATTTGTCATATTTCTGCTTATTAAAATGTTCTTTTAAAAATTTTATTAAATTATATCTATGGTGGGGTGAATGAACACTAAAACAGAAGTTCTGTAATGATTCTGAAGTTGGATTCCAGTCATTAGATAATAATTTGGCTATAAGACTCTTATTCATTATTTACATTTTAGTTTTGTAACATTTAGCTTCAAGTCTTCTGAAAGAGATTAAATGGAAACTCTTTTTAATGTTGATTCCAACAACTGCAAAATAATCCTTGAGATATAGTAATACCAATCCACAATTAAACAATTTGCAAATGCAGGCCAGATGTAATTAGTAGGGCTTGCTGAATGAGGGCAACTTTTATTCGCATTTTTAAGATTCATGCCTACATTGATCTGAAGATAGAATAACTTTAGTTTCATTGTCCATTTTACATAGTGCATTGCTGAAAGCATATTCATATTGCAACCACTTTCCATCACTAATAGAGAACTGCATTTGGAAGCATTTTTCTCAAACTGATAGACCAAATGCAAAACTGCTTAGAAATGTAGGTTATGAATCTTTTCCACTGTACATCTCTATGGCTACCCACTACTTCCAACCATTAAAAAAAACAAAGAAATGCTGGTATCAATAAGCACTAGAGGTATACTTCATCTTCCAACAGTGTTATGTCTGGACAGCAGCAGCATAGCAATGGCATGGTAAATGGCAACTTGCATATTCTAATGTTTATGTATTCACATCAAATAGTTAACTACGTTTTGCTCCTGTAATCTTTTCTTTTTTTTTTTTTTTAAATCAACACTTTTGGCTTTTAAAAAATCTCTTTTGGCTTACCCCAAAATAGAAATTAAAGTTACACATTTTTTCTGGTTTAGAATTTAAAAGGTATATATGCAAATGGGGTATAGATGTACGATGCCAGAGTTGGGTAGATCTTTTCTCCTCTTCACTCAGTAAAATAAATACTTGTATGCGAACACCTGATCCCACCCGAGAGCTAATATATACATCTAATATGTAATTACTATGGAATTAGATGCGATCCTATCCTAGTGGTAAGGATGGTATAAATGAGGCGGGATTTTTAAATTAACCCCTCAGTGTAGGCCAGTACAGCATCTCTTAACATCAGTTCAAGTCCTGTCATTGGAGAGACTCCAAATACAGTAGTATTTTGCTTCCTTAGACAGAGTAAAACTTCTTTTGGCAGAGTACTCTTCCATGAGAAAAGTTTCAATATTGAGATGAGTATGAAACTATAGGAATTTAACTACAGTGAAAGATTCTGAGGCCCTCAGACTGATTTCAATATGAGCATTGCTCTTCAAGACTGTTAAACTCAACTAGATTTCCTGAGTTATATTATTCACATATTACTATATTAAGAAATTAGGCTAATATTCACAAACTGTTCTCTGCTGAGAAGCCAATGTTGACCAAATCCAGGGTTCTTCAGAGTCATACAGTATGTACATTTAAAAAACAAAGCAACAGTAACCCAACTCCCTATTCTGCTGAAGGAGCATCCTCTTCAACCATGAATTTAGAGGAAAGGTTTTGGCACAAGTAGAGACAACAGTATAATACATTCCTAAACAATAGTTTAATTGGCTTGTATAACTATTTGCCTCCTGCGCAGATATTGGTATGCCCCCATTCCCATTCTCCTAACCATGTGGAACACATACTCTTCTGCCACATGTTAGATTTCAAACTCCGTATTATTTAAATACCATGATACTGTATGTTATTAATCAAAATCTCAATATTTTGGAGCTGTTTGTTAAACAATTTTCTAGCATCAAAACCTTACAAAATCACAGTCTGAGGCACTCAGCTGCCTTGAAGATCTCTCCAGAGAACACTTCAAAGAGGAAGTTTTTGTAGAGGTCACTTAGCTATATTCAACCCTATAAATACCAAGAAACATTTTTTGTTTTAAAAATTGGAGAAAAAAATGTTATGTAATTGTTTTAAATTGTTGGACTATTTAAAAAGTCATGTTAAAATAGTTACATTCTATGATGAGACTTGTCTTATAACTTTTGACATGAATAAGCTATAAAGCATGCCTATTATTAATTTCAGGAATTGTTTTAGATACCTACACTAAATTAAACTGTCACAGTTGATGTAATCATTAAGCAAGATTATAGACCATGCTCAGAAGTTCAAATAGTGCCCATTTCAAAAGTCCTCTCAGTAGTTATGAGTCCAAGAGCAACCTACCATGACTGGTCACACTCCTGGAGCAGGGTATGAAAGCTCTTTTTGTTTAAAACTTGTCTTCTCAATCCTAGTTACAGCAGAGCAGTGTGAATGCAAGAGATTTTTCTTGTTAATAAATTTATTGCATCTCATTAACACTTGTTACACGTACTTACAACACAGAGCATAAAAGAGGAGCATGCAGTACTTGTCACTTGATTTCAAAACTTCAGATTTGTTGCCTGTATGAAATGATCTCAGGTTTAGTAAACTCACTTCAGTAAAGTAAATCTAATGGACAGTGTGTGGATGAACAACGTTAACATTATCAGTCAAATTGAAGGCATCTGTAGTACAACTTTCACCTTTTTATGTCAAATATGTGTGATCAAAATGTGTTAGTTAAACACGACAAAGCTCTGTTGCTAAACCAGAAACTCCAGCAGACAGATTAATGCTGGACTTGTTGCATTCTTAAAACTGGAACTAGCATTCTTAAAAGCGGAAATACATCCAAGTGTGTATGTTTTTAAATACATTGAAGTATGGGGGGAAATAATTTACTTACAGAAATATTTTCAGCTGCACATTGGGAAAAAAAATATGAACTTCATCCTATCTATTCAGAATTTTAAACGGAGCAACAGATTTGTGATGCTGTTTTCAACACTGCTGTCTTGAGGTTCACCAGAATGTTTTATATTTTCACAAATAAACAGAAGATTTGATGCTGTGGCAGTAGTCTCATGGAAGCCTTATGACCAGATAACCACTTTGTTTTGCATTGTCATTTACACTTGTACAAACGTGGAATGTCCTCCCTGGAATTAATTTAAACTACTCTTGTGAATGTAAATTTACATGAAAAAGTATGGAAATTAAAGTACACTGTTTAGCAATACTGTTTTAAGATTTTTCAATATTATTTTTAGTTAGTACAAAGAAAACATGCACACACATATGCATACATCTGGATGTACACAGTTACACACCTTCTCTATGGGCTGCTACTCATTCTGATCCAGGTAATTAACACAGAAATAACATACAGCAATATTTTCTTCTCCTCTGAGAAATTTTATATAGTATTCAAGTATTTCATGGAACCTTCTCTTATTCTGTGTTAAATGTTTAAAAAATTCAAACAACTTATACTAAAATACGGTCCTAGCTGATTATAAAATGAAATACCTGATTATAAAATAAGCCTTGCAAAAATAAATAGTTGTGTCTCTGTTTCCAGAAACAAGATGGTACTAGCAGACGAATTATTAAACATAATAACCTGGACACGTTTGCCACATTCATGTGTGTAGAGGGGCTGGAAAAGCAATTATTTCTTAGTCATGCAAATTACTTGAATCCAAAATAAAATTGCCAGTGCTGCTGGGGCAGCATCAATGTTTAAAGTGGATTCCTTTTCTTTCACTTTTTCCAATTGTTTTTACTTTCATTTGACAGAGATAAACCACTTTCATCTAGAGCATTTGCATTAAGAATTTAGTAAAGTATGTGCTACAGAATCTGAGAAAAATACTGGCCTCCTAAAAGATTTTTACCTCCTTTCTCCCTCCTTCCCCTTCCCATTTTTTTGTTTTTTGTTATATGTATGGATCCAAGGTCTGTCTCTTGGTGCTTGGTACACTATTGCTACATTAAAGGAGAATTTTGATAGTTCAGTCTCAGATAGTTTTTCAGGGGTGGGTCACATTCTGCTGACAGGTATCACATGCCTTGTCTCCTAGCAAATGATCAGTTTGGAATCTCATCCTAACTGATATTTGCTCTTTGAGGATGGATGAAAAACCACAACGTGTTTTATAAAGCTCAAATTGGCCTTATCAAACAAAACATCTGCTAGATGTGTGAGTGACTTGTGACAGCAGGAGACATCAGCACTGGCCTCCCCAACAGAAGACAGTGCTATTAATGGAAGCTATTATGGAAGAATTCTGGCAAGAATTTTTCTTTCCCAAACAACTACAAAAATTTAAAGAAAAAATATGTTGTTATGGTAACAGCTATTTGAAAAATACTGTAACAATCAGCAATTTAATATCAAACTACCAAGCTGCTAGTTTGACTATTTGGCTTTCTTTTTAAGCAGTTTATTTACAGAGATCCCCTCCCTCTCCCTTACACAGTTACAAGTGTGAGTGTGCAGACACTCACACTTGCAAGTAAGGTAAGGCACCATCTGCAAATAATTAGTGTCTGTAAAATTTCAGTCTTGGAGCTGAAAAATTCCAGATACTATGGGTTTTTGCACACCATTAGAACATCCGGTGTTCTATGGGTTCAGTCTATCCCTCATATGGCAATAAATCACATTTTGTAGCATCTCCTGTATGTAGTTCTGGCACAAAGAGGTGTTCCTGTGCTCCTGTTGCTTCATGGAATGTGGCTAGTCAATTTGTGGGTACCACAGCTACTCCGTGGAAAAACATAGTACTGCATCTCTGTGTACTGGAAATCAACACTTCCCCCACTGCTGGGAAAAGGTTTCAAAACAGTCCTGGAGTTAAAGCACTATGCAACTTATCTTTCCAAAGCCTACAATTGTATTTTACACTTAGCACCTTTTTAGAAAATTTCATCCCAACAAGCACAAGTTTCTGTGTGCACTAACTTCAAAATCTTACTTTGAATAGGAACATGTAATTCTCACTCAGATAAAGTCTCTTTTGAAGTTAGTGCATAACAACGGGTACTGGGTGAAAGGTCTGGCTACTTGATTTTACATCCTGATGTATGTACAGTGATAATAGGAAAGAGCTGGAGGACACTGCCTGCTCTTCCTCCTACAGCTGTGTTTTCAGCCAAGATGTTTACAAAAAAACAGACTAACAGGACACATGGACACATTTTTGTACATGTCTCAGGTGAACAAACCTTGAAGCATTGCTAAATTTCCTCCAAAATACATCATGGAGGATCAAGCTACACTGTGTTAAGTACTGCATGTGAATTGTGAACATCCTATTTCTTTATTACAGAGATGAGATTTTAGAAATGTGAAACTTGCATTTTGTTTCCCTGCTTTCAATCCCTCTGAGGTGTATAATGGTCTGCCCCTATAGAGAATCACATTCCAATTAGAGTAACTAGCATGTTTTACCTAAAAAGATTACAAATAGAGGTGTGTGATGATAGAGATTTTGGCTTCTATTTCTTTTGCTGTAACTGGGAATTTTGCAGTCATGTTGTTTTCTAAATAGATACTTTTATTGTCAATATAAAAATTTAGTTATGTTCATGTGCAGTAAAAGCCATGAGAAACATTAGGTAACAAAATCCACTACAGCTTATTTTGCATCATTTGGCAAAAGAGAAAGTGAGTTATTTGTTCTCAGTGATAATCCAAATTCAGCAACAATGTGCTCCATAGGTCCTACTGACACTCATCTGCATATATGGGAATGCATTTGGAAACTGAGTGCAAGTGGTGGTATTTTCTAATCTCCCCCTCAAAATCCCCTGAGCATTTTAGACATTCCACTCAAAATTATTTTTTAATCTGGGACCTACTTAGCACATTTGTTTTACATTACAAAATGCTGTATAGGTTGTTTATATATGGAAAAGTCAGTGTGGAGAGAGTTCTGTAACTATTCAGAAAGAAAGATTGCAACATTACTGTAACAAGGACAATTATGGACAGACAGGTAATAGCTGGTTAGAAAATGTTAGGAGCATTACTGTGGATAACAGGTGCTCTTTTCTTAACATTGCCCTTGCCCAAGTTTAATTTTCCATTGGTGGTGTCCACCTAGATTGCTTAAGACAGCTGTGGTCTTTTCACTTACATTAAAGTAACAAAAAGTTGACTGCTGAGTTGTTGCAGGTGGAGTTCATCTGTACAAATGTCTGAAACTATGAGGGAGTACCTAAAATGTCAGATACATCCAGTATCTAGTGCTGCAGCAAATTATCACCTCTACCAGGTCACGAAGGTCAAAATAATTTCCAGCTCTATTTTTCTAAAAGCCATTTTCATTTAATCTGTCCTTTACAAATGATAAATTTAATGAGAACTTCAGGAGTAATTCAAACTAAAATTAAGAAAAAAATACCTTGATATTTACGTGTTCAATTCAAATATATTTTAGTAAGCAACAAAGTGGCCACTATTAAACTAGTTCTCAAATACTATTGAAATAATATGTATGCTCGCAAAGGAAACTTGCTTTCTTATAAAGTGACTGCATGCATTATTCCAGCTTCTTCTGATAATAGCACATTTAATAACGAGGCTAAGATGCAATCAATCTTTTTTGTTGGAAGAAGTTGTTACATTGTACCTGTATGCTTATACTCACCTAGGAGTTCCAATCCACTAAATGAACCCAGCCTGAATTTCAGGACGGCTGCTACTGGCTTGGCCTCCACTGTGTTCTTCTTCCCGGCTTTGTGGAGCAGTGGGGCACAAATCAGGTGAGAGAGGAAGCAGGGGAAAGGAAGAGCTCTGTCTCTAAATAGACACTGAATTAGACTGGAGTGAATAGCTGACGTCCTCTGTAATTATACACACATTGAACCCTTTAGAGTTGACTTAAGTTACTTCAAACTGCATTGGTCTGGCCCTCCATACTGATTAAAAGCAGCATCTATTTACCTTAACAATAAATATGGAGATTAGTAAAAATTCACTTGATCACAATAAGAAGACAGATAATTAAAGGGCAATGCAAGCCAGATTGGAATGCAAGGGCCTGAAACAGCATATTAGGAAGCATAGGCTGCTTTTGTATACGTTTAGTTAAGGATTGCAGAAATCCCTTCAAGTAGACTGTTTTTGTAGCAATACTTACAGTAGAGGAAGGCCAGAACATGTCCTGAGGAGATTGGTCCAGAAACTCTCCTGGGCAAAGAGACAAATACAAAGCTTTGGAAAAGGAAAAAGACTTTAAAGCACAATGTGACTAAAGGGACAATCTCTACAAAATCTTTGAGAGGCCTCCAGATCTTTTATTCTTCTTTGATATCTGCTCCATGATAAAGAGCAAGTTTAAGGTAAGCAGGACACTGCTGATTCTATGGGTAAAGCTCTCGATAGCGTAGGGTCTACAAGAAAGGGAAGGAGTGGGTTAGTGTATAACAGACCCAACAGAAATGCTCTTCTCTCAACACAAATGCTCTTCTTGATGTGGGATCTCCTTTGGGGAAGGGGGAGGACTGCTCTTATTCCTATTGCAACGATCATTTGGTTTTACAAGGTAGATATTGTGTTTTACTAATCCCTTGCTACCAAGAAAGAAAGCAGCTAATAGCTAAGTAAGTGCATAGTATCAATCCCATATAGACAACTTGGAAAATCAGGAATGGTTGTATCCACGTTTTGTAGCAAAAGGGTCTTACCTCTTGATAGAACTTGACACTCATTCCTTGTTTCTTTTCTTTGTACCGATACTTAGGAGCTCTGTGCTTACCTCCTTGCAGAAAATTACAGGATAAAACAGTAACTTCTGACAAGCATTGCAGCAATTTCCAGAGTGCAGATTGTTGCTGAAACACAAATAATAACTGGAACCTTAAATTAATAACATTATCTCTTCTATGATATTCCAAAATAAATTTCCAGCTGAACCACAACTTACAGATATTTCCGCTTTTTTTCTAACAAACGCTGTCACCAGTTACACTAGTCCCATTAAAGTCACATTCTAAAGAATAGCTTAGTTAGTTCACGTGTGTGGCATTTTATTTCTCAGCAGTTTTAATTTGAAGCATGTCAGAACTTTTTAACACCAAGCCAAAGATTCATTCAGTCACTTGGCATGTATAGAGAAGACTAATTTTGGAGTGCTAAGTAGTAAGGTAAATAAGTTTAGCAAAAAGGTAAGTGAAATGCAAGAAATAGAGTTTTTATCATTTCAATAAATGGTAAATCATGGTCCTGTTCCTTCTGAACTGAATCTTTGTCCCCCTAATAAACTGGTGGCAAGTGTAAAGTCACCAGTCTCTCCCAACCCTTCACTTTGGGATTGCCAGGAGCTAGGAGGAAATTTCCAGATGTGAGAGGTTCCCTGGGTCTTTTGAAAGGAGGCAAATGAAGACAGACCCAAGGCCTACAGGGTAGCAGCTCTGGCTTTCATAGCAGCTGACATTTTGTAGTTTCTTAGTTGTAGAATGGTTAGAATAATCATCCATGGTGAAGACTGCACCTACCCTTGTCCCTCCATCAGCTGGCACATCCCAGCCTGCTTTCCACTCCTTAACTGTCTTGAACTTCCAGGTATCGTGGTTCTGTGTCCACGCTGTCATAAAAAGGCTACAATAATCTAACCAAACAGTTCGCTAAACACATGTGTAAGCCACCGCTTTCCCCCATGTGTTGCATCTGCACGGCAGATCAGTGTCTTCTTTATGAAGCAGTCAGGGATCTCTTTGTTTCCTTCTTTCAGGTACAAGGTGAATGAATCCATTTGGAAACCAGCAAATTCACCCCTTCCTTTCTGCCCAAAAACTCGAATTCTTCCAGCCTACATCTCTTGACAATAAAGAGATAAAGCTCGGATGCCCTATATGATGAAGAACTGAGCCTGTTTCTTTGCATTTAAGTTTTACTAAATAAATTGCTTTTGTTGTTTAAAGCTGTGATGAATGGAGACAGAGGGCCAGGTTGGTCGCTGGAACAGTACAATGGATGTAAGAAGGTTTTTTTCTTTGCCATATAAATCATTCACATTGTTTAAGGTACATTGATCAATCTAATGGCTTGTAATAGGCTCCTAATTGCCACTAGGAAAGTATTGCAAGCTTGCATCTGAACGTGAAATGGTTCATGATCTGAGCTGAAATTCACCTTAAGTCTGAGTTCCAGTAATTACAGAACACAGAAAGAGCATAATGAATGGCTCCCCTTCTTTCCTTGCCCTAATCCCAGGACAGGGTGAGAGGGAAGAAGAGAACGTAGGAATGGGGGTCTGGCATATTTTCCTCTACCAAAATAGCAATTCATTAAATGGCAAAAGCTGCAGCAGGATTTATTGGTCATTCTGGACCGAAGAGAACTTTGTAATGCCAATCATCCTGCCTATTACACTGCCACATATCTCTATCTCTCTAGACCGACAAGCTTGCTTAATCACAATCAACATTCTGAGTCACGCCTGGCTAAAAACGTGGTATAAAAAGCTAGGAGGGCACCGGAAGCGGGATGCTAGGAGAAACGTGGGGACAGGATTCTTCCGCGGTGAGGCTGCTCCGGTGAGGCACCCGCCCGTTCCCCTGCCCGCTCGGTGCTGCCGCTTCCCCGTGTCCCGGCCGGCGCCGCCGGGAGAGCCGCGGGGCGGAGGAGCCGGGCGGGCCGGGGCGGGCCGGGCGCTGCCCGCGACCGCCGAGCTCGCCGTCCCGGCCGCCGCTGCCCTGCTCACCGCACACACCTCATTACCGAGTCAGCAGAGCTGCTTTAATGGACTTGTGTGGAAAGGCGGTTTCACGCTCTATAAACGTTGGGTCCAAGCGTTTACTAATTAAACTCTTTCTATTTAGAAACACCTGCGTTTTAAGAAAGCTTTCTGAACGCTAGCACTGGCTGAATTTCCAACCTGCTGCGGTCTGAGCTTGTAATGCCTAACCTATACATCATAACAGCACCGGAAAGCATGTGAACCAAGAGGTAAAATCCTCGTACAATGCTCCTCGCACAATGTTCCTCAGACTTTCCTACCAAGGCAGAAAACAAATCTATGATGCTGTTGAATAATCTCCCAATAATTGTAGCAATTAAAATCATCATCCAGTCTGCAGTCACCTTCCTTCCTTTGACACTAGTCTTCCCTTGAATTGTTAACGTGTCTCCGGCTGAGATAAACAGAACAAGGGAGCTTTAAAATACACAGTCCAAATAAATTTAGCGGAAAAGAATTAATTCCAAAGACACGCTTTTGACTGCGTTCAGTAAGCGACAGGATTTCTGAAATTATTGTGCATATTTTTTAAACACAGGCTAATATGGGTCTCCCTGCTACCCCTAAACAGTGTCACCTTAAAGATCGAGAAAAGATGAAAGCCCAGCCTGATGCTCCACCTCGGAGCTCAGTGTGTGGGGGGCAGGAGGAGAGGGGAGTGCACCATGTAACAAACATCATATGAAAGATCAAGCAGAAATTGTGGGAGAGTGCCATAATTTTAATTTAAATTCCATAATCTATTTGATCCCAGTGCTCATTCCCTTTTTATTAACTATAAAAGATTTCCTTCTAATCAAAAGCTGCACTTCATCTTCACCCACAAATGAAAAACTCTGTAGTGGAAAGAATTCAGTGGACTCAACAGGCACCAAGGTCTGTATTTTAACACTATCTATATATCCTTCCCCCTTGTAGTATCTGGTCTTGGGCAGAATAGTGGGGAAGCCTTCTCCAAACTGAAGTTATTAATTTACCACCAAGTACCCCTCTGAGTTGCTCTGATAATCAATGCTGGCTTCTAGATCATGTAAATGAAGAGTGCAATTGAGGGGGGGAGGGGGTTTTGCACGGAAGAACTGTTGCTAAAAAAAAAAAAATCTGGCAGGATGTATTTATTTATCTCGGCAATGAGCAGTTTGTCTGTTCCCTGCCCATGTCCCTTCTGTTCCACAGAAAATTAGGCTGCTTCTCTTAAACTTGGAAGGGTTTGCCCCCTTCCCACCCGTAACATTCATGGGTAAAACTCCTTGCCCCTCCTAGAATGCAAGGGGAAATTGTGCAGCAACCTTACATTTAACTGCTGCTAAATCAATTTATTTGGAAAATATTTGGCAGCTCTTTCCCAGAGCTCTTTTTGAACAGACGAGCCATTTCATCTGACGCTCTTGAATATAAACCCAGGAGCTTCCCAACCATCTGTAATGAACGAATTGTTTCCCAGCTCTACCTCCTAAAGACAGCAACTTTAGTAGTTGCACAGATCAAAAGACACTCGTAGAGAGAAGATGGGAAACAATATTGTTCAAAGAAAGTGAACTGTTGCATTTAATTAGGCTATTCTTTATTAGTATTCATATTGAGATTTTTTTTTTTTTAGATTTATGTTGATTTAACTGTAATGTATTTATGATGTAAATATATTCTGAGATGAAAACGTCACGGATCAATTGTAAAGGACCCGGATACATAATTTTAAAAAATCAGTTTCAGTTTATATGAGGTTCTCACCCCACTTTCGCTTCTTAGTCAGATTTGTTTATGCAGAATCGACATTTAATAGTGCTAATTGCACTCCAGTTAAATTGCCCTGATTGCAGAAAGGGAAGCAATTTTCGTGCTCTCTGTCTGGGTTTGGAAGAAATTGTTTTATATTCACCTCTTTATAAAGAAGTGGAGATAAGGCACCGAGCCTTTGCACAAATTGCACTTATGGGCTGACTGGCAGCATTCAGGCTCTATAATAGAGCATTATTTGGCCGTTTTGAATAATGTAAAGCATTTGCTGAAAGCTATTCTCGTGAAAATTGCTTTAACTTTTAAAAGGGTGATGATTCACTCCAAACCAGGCCTTTGTTACATTGTCATTATCCCCCCAAATGTTTTAACAGTCAGCTCAACACTTTAGCATAACACATTGATCTTTGTTTAAAAACTCGATTTTTGGAGTATGAAAAAAATCTGTCAGAAAATACTTGACCCCCTAAAGATTTTAGCAGCGTTCCCCCTTCCGCCGCCATTCGCTCAGCCTTTCCACCGCCTGCCTCGTTCCTGCGGGTTTTAGTTACTTTTCCGACTACAAAGGGGCGAGGAGATGGATGTGCGGCAGGCAGAGCAGCCCGCCAGTCTTCAGGCACAGCAGAATTCCTACTTTGCTGTGGGAGCGCAAGCGGGCAGCAGATGCCTTTACTCGCTGATGTAGAGGAAACATTTTTAAACGTCACGCTCTCGATCTGCCTTCCAGCCGCATTTTATTGATGACTTTCCCCAGGATGAGAGGAAAAACCCTCTCCCCCCGCCGCCCTGGGGCTGGCCAGAAGCGCCGCGCTGCCACTTGGCGACCACCACGGCAGGCTCCTGGGAAGGGAAGGAGCGGGTGTCCTCCGGAGAAAAGGAAGAAGGAAAGAAGGAAGGAGGGAAGGAAGGAAGGAAGGAGTCACCTGTTGGGCGATGGCTCCCGGGTGCCCCTGTCGGACTCCTCGCCTCACCCGTAGGGGTTATGTCGCTCCCCCCGCCACCGCCTTTCTGCCGCCTCCACCCGCCGAGTGCTACAGCCCCCTGGGTACAGCTGCCGCTCAGGATCTGCTCCGGGCAGACCTTTCGAGGAAAGGCTTTGCCATGAACTACTCGGACCCTGCGCCGGCTGCGAGTCAATGTGGAAAGAATTAAACGCAGAACAGTATTTTCTCCTACTGCCCCGACTCTAATACCCGGCGACAAAAAGGCAAGCGCCCTTTGAAAATAGCCTTAGGCGTTTCAATAAAAGATAATCTCCAGGGACATCCTTCCTAGCATGGCAGTCGTCCTATAGATTGCATAACACAATGTAGAAAAAACGGCAATGCCCACCTTATTTAAGCACACGCATAAATAAATATATATATATATATATATACACATTTGTAAACATGTAAAGAAAATCGAAATCATAAATCTCAAATTCCCGGTTTCTCCAGCTTGCTCCTAAGCGATGCCTATTTTGCATCTGCTAGAAGGTTTTACACTGGATGGCTGAGGCGGCACCGAGAAAGAAATATTGACTGAAATGCAGAGCAAGGGCCCGGCATTGCTTGAACGCACTCATCATATTTCTGGTTCAGAATTGTACTCAGCTGCACTGGGAACGGCAAAAAGGAAGGGGAAAAGCTCCTATTCCCATTCTCACAGAGCCGACCGCGATGATGAAAAGTTGCACGCCTATTGATCTTCCCCGGGCACAGTACGGGCAAGTTCTAGCCAATTACTTAAGAAGCCTCCATTAATTACAAATCAAAGGGACTAGCTTGCAAGACATTGAGGAGCCGAGGTTTGGACTTACATTTCGCACATGCAGAGAGTAGGTAAAGTCTCTGTCGCTCACTGGGTGCGTGGAGTGTGCACAGTGCAGAGGCCACAGGCAAGTGCTAGGGAGGCTTATTCCAGCAGCGCCCTAGCACTGCTAGGAGGGAACAAGCCTTCTGCCATTAGCAGCACTGCTTCCACGGGAGCATATGAGGCTTGAAAAACGTGCTGCAGACTGCGAATTCGACTTTCAAAGTGTTTTGCTGGAGATTACTCTGTAAAATAATATCCTCTATCTTAAGCGACAGGATGTCAAACGCCCCTCGTTCCATCTCCCGCCCTGGTACGGGAGCAAAGAGATGCCTGGTGGTTCCCTGCCTCTGGAATTTTTGGGCACTTTATATAACCACAAAGCCTCCTCAGTTTCTTTTGCAAAGAAATTAAGAAACACGTTGTGCACGAAATTATTTCTGGCATTTAGTAAAGAAAACAAACAAAAAATTTTAACGTGTTTTCACAGAATGTCATTAGGCGCTGTTAGGTTATTTGTATCCGACATGGACAGCTCCCCAATGGCCTGAAAAGGAGGCAAAAGGCCTGTTGAATAAAAGCGACGCAGATATGGTTTACGGGCCGCGAGGATCGCAGGTGGCTACACCAGCAGCGAGGCATCGGACACCTCCTGCACAGTTTACAGGAGACGGCGGTGCGGCGTCAGGCGTAACACCAGCCCTCCGCCGGCGCTGACCTCGCTCTCTCCGGCGGGCAGGCGGTGCGGGGGCGGTGGGAGTCGCGGCCCAGCGGGAGGCGCGGCCCAGGGCGCCGGGGCTGGCGGTAATTGCGGAGCGGCCGCCGCCACCACGGGCCGGAGCGGGGAGTTTTCTCCCCGCCCGCTGACTGGCACGCGCCCCGCGCCCCGGCGCCGGCACCTCCGCGCAGCCTGATTGGCTGCCGGGCCGCTCCGCCCGCGCCCTCATTGGACGAGCGCCGCCGCCAGCGGTACTTCAAAGCGGGCGCTGCCCCTACTCAGGCAGAGTTTGGCCCCGCCGCGCCGGAGTGTCCTTAGTGCCGCCGGGCAGCGCGGGGCGCTCACCGAGCGCCGTCCCCTCCGCCCCACCGCCCAGCCCACGGACGTGCTATGGCTACGTCTATCCTCGGGGTAAGTCGCACCGTGCGCTTCCTCCCGGCTTCCCCCTGGAAAAACTGTCGTTGCCGCCGCGTTGTGGCTGCCCCTTGCGCAAATCGCGTGGACCCGCGGATGGGAGGTGATCCCGGCCCGCCTCGGGGGATTTCATTGCGGGCTGCCCATCGGGTCGTTCCCAAAGAGTTTAGCCTGAAAACTCGCTAGGCTAGAGAGAAGCCGTGATGCTTCTGCTCTCTTTTGTTTAGTTGTCGGTTTGGTTTGGGAATTTTTTGTTTGTTTGTTTTTTTAACTCGAACTACGCTAGGTTTCCAAAGATTTTCGCTGGCCCGGCGTTGCACGAGGCGACAGTCGGAAGGCTCCGCACATCTCTTTTTTTTCCGTCGCTCCTGTACGGTTGCTCGAGGAGACGCCGCATTTCGTTCCCACGGGATTTTTGGTTTAACGGCGGTACGCCCGAGCAAGTCCTCTCGGAACACGCGTGTCGCTTGTCGCCGTCGGGACCCGCTTCCGATGTAAATCTCTCGGGCCATGAGACCGGTGCCCGGCGGAAAATGAGTTGTGTCGAGCGTGGCAGGGCTGGAGCCTTCTTCTAAAATCAGAGAAAACTTTTCCGCGGTACCGCTCGTTGCGCTGCAGTTCTACCCGCGTTGTCGTGTCCCCGCGGGAGCCTGGCGAGGTGGAAAGGGTTAGGCTGACGGGCTGGCTTTGTCTCTTCCCGCAGGAAGAGCCGAGATTTGGAACGACTCCCCTGGCCATGCTGGCCGCCACCTGCAACAAGATCGGCAACACTAGTCCCCTGACCACCCTGCCCGAGTCTAGCGCCTTCGCCAAAGGGGGCTTCCACCCCTGGAAACGCTCCACCTCCAGCTGCAACCTGGGCTCCAGCCTCTCGGGCTTCACGGTGGCCACGAGTAGGGGATCCAACGGACTGGCCAGTGGCACGGGCACCGCCAACAGCGCCTTCTGCCTGGCTTCCACCTCGCCCACTTCCTCGGCCTTCAGCAGCGACTACGGCGGCCTCTTCTCCAACTCGGCGGCAGCGGCGGCGGGCGTGTCCCCGCAGGAGCCCGGCGGGCAGTCGGCCTTCATCTCCAAAGTGCACAGCTCGGCGGCCGAGAGCCTCTACCCGCGGGTGGGCATGGCGCACCCCTACGAGTCCTGGTACAAGTCGGGCTTCCACTCCACGCTCTCGGCGGGCGAGGTGGCCAACGGAGCGGCCTCCTCCTGGTGGGATGTGCACACCAACCCGGGCTCCTGGCTTGAGGTGCAGAACCCGGCGGGGGGGCTGCAGAGCTCGCTGCACTCGGGCGCCCCCCAGGCCTCGTTGCACTCCCAACTGGGCACCTACAACCCCGACTTCAGCTCCCTTACCCACTCCGCCTTCAGCTCCACCGGCCTGGGCTCCACGGCTGCCTCGCACCTGCTCTCCACCAGCCAGCACCTGCTCACCCAGGAAGGCTTCAAGCCCGTGCTGCCCTCCTACACGGACTCCAGCGCGGCGGTGGCGGCGGCCAGCGCCATGATCTCGGGCGCCG
>VWZS01004498.1:165305-251378 GCA_013397075.1 Rhabdornis inornatus | reverse complement strand
GTTACTCGGGCCGCGCCACCTGCGATTGCCCCAACTGCCAGGAGGCCGAGCGGCTGGGGCCGGCGGGGGCCAGCCTGCGGCGCAAGGGGCTGCACAGCTGCCATATCCCCGGCTGCGGCAAGGTGTACGGCAAGACCTCACACCTGAAGGCGCACCTGCGCTGGCACACGGGCGAGCGGCCCTTCGTCTGCAACTGGCTCTTCTGCGGGAAGCGCTTCACTCGCTCCGACGAGCTGCAGCGGCACCTGCGGACTCACACGGGCGAGAAGCGCTTCGCCTGTCCCGTCTGCAACAAGCGCTTCATGCGCAGCGACCACCTGAGCAAACACATCAAAACGCACAACGGGGGTGGCGGGGGCAAAAAGGGCAGCGACAGCGACACGGACGCCAGCAACCTGGAAACGCCGCGCTCCGAGTCCCCTGACCTCATCCTGCACGAGGGGGTGGGCGCCGCCGCCCGCGGACCGGGCAAGGAACCTACCGCGGGGCCCGGCGACTCCTAGGGGCAGCGCCGCCGGAGCCGCTCGGACTGTGCCCCGCGCCGCCCGCACGGACGGAGCCACCCTGCCGCCGGCAGCGCCCCGGGCCGCAGCGGGGCGGGCCGGTGGACGGCAGGGCCGGAGAGGCGCGGCCCCCGTCCCGCCCGGCCAGTAGGTACCGAGTGACACACATTGTTCCGTTTCCCTTTTCTCTTTCTGTTGGAAGGCAAGCATCTGAAGAGAGGCTTAAGGTGAGAAATACAGCTGCAACTTTGAGACGGTCCCTCTGTATCTCATAAACATCTGTATAAATAGGGTTCAAAAAAGAAGAAAAACAAACAAAAAAACAAAAAACAAAACAAAAAAAAAAAAAAAAACAAAAAAAAAANAAACCTCCTCAGACCCAAACAATAATTTATTGACTGCAAAATGAACCTATCAAAGTCTGGAACACAAATCTGAGGTTAAAGACATAGGAATAGTACTCTTGAAACCTCAGATTTTCTGCTTTCTTCTCAGTTTTGTTCTTTGCAGAAAAAGGGGGAAAGAAACTTTGAGAACCATGCACTGCTTTTCTGGAGAAGAAGATGAAATTCCAGATTAAATTAAAGCCACCACAATTTTATCATTGATCTTGAAAGGTTGAGAGACAGTAGAGGGAGAAAGGTCAAAGCAAATGTCTTGGATTTAGGTCTGTGACACTTGAAGATGCCACTATAATATTTACAAGGTGCAGTTGCTCCCCTTTCTGTGAGATCTGCAAAGATTTCTCTACACAGCTGATTTCAAAATGTACACAAAGGAGGCAAGGTTGGACTCCCAGCTTTAAGGAAGAATATGTAGGAGCTCTTGATCCAAGTGAAAGCAGCCAGCAGAGATGTGGGTGCTCATGGATATGTGCATTTGAAGCCTTGAAATTCTGATGAAGAAACACAATTGGTTAATAGGAAGCAGAGGTGTGTTTCACTCTGGTGAGGTGCACAGGATAGAGGCTCATCAAAGACCTCAGAAACCAAAAGCTCCTGTTGTGCTTGAAAAGAATAGTAATGTAACATAAAGAGAGTCCACAGATGTCTTGTGCCTTAGCAGCTGCAAGGTTAAAAAAAAAAAAAAAAAAAAAAAAAAAAAAAAAAAAAAAAAAAAAAAAAAAAAAAAAACCAAAAAAAAAAAGACAACCAGATCGTGTTCCCTTATTTTTCTTGTAAATGTTGATCTGATAGGGGGTTGGGGATTTTTTTTTAATTGGTGAATTCCTGAAATTCAGGGAGGTTTTGGGGTTGGTTTTTTTTTATTTTAAATTTCTGATGCACTTTGTGGAAGTCAGTATATATGTAAAAGATATTTAAAATGTTGAGTTAACACTTCACTCAAATACATGTAAGTTAAGGTCTCTTAAAGAAATTAAATGCGTTTATCTGTATGGAAAAAAATCTTGACATATTTTCATTTTGGTATTATTAAAGGACTCTGAACAATATATCTGGGGTTTGTTCTTCTTCGTGTCCCCTCCTTCCCCCCCCACCTAGTCCTCGCAGGGGTTACTTTTTTAGTGGAAGCCCTCGCACCCCTTTCCATCGTCCTTACAGTCACTGTAATTAAAAATACAGTCAGCAATGATATAGCTGGGAGGGAACGGAACCGGCCCCCGAGCCAGGCGCACTGAACACTCTGCTCACTCTTCTCAAACCGCCTTTGCTTTAATTTACTTAAAAAAAAAAAAAAAATTTAACCGAGTCCGAGCCCTGCTACAGCCGGAATACATGCTGAAACCTCAGTGTCTTTGGTGAAACCATCCCCAAAATCGAGTGAAGGCAAACTGTGTCGAGGAACTATTTATTTAATTTTAAAAGCCTTCAGCGCCACAAGGCTGCCTAGGCTGGGAGGTGATCTCGGGGGAATAAATCGCTAGAGTCAATACTCCGGAAAAGACATTTCATGCCTAAATGAAAATCTTGTTAAATGTTATTAATTTTGACTTAGAGCACACAGCAGCCCCCTGTGCCTTGTATTCCCTTATTAGGGATTCATGTCTTATCAAATATCTAATTAATCTCCTAGACATCATTTGTTCTGGCCAACTTTATCTCAGCTGGTCCACGGGGAAAACTCGGAATATTCTCGGTGACAAAGCTCCCTTGAAGATCCTTTTAATTGTCCAAATTAACTGCACCAAATTTGCATGTCAAACGGTAAAGGGCAACCTAAGATAAAATGTAAACGTTTTAAAAGCCCCAAACTAAGCACTTGATTTGATAACTAGGCTTTTTAATGTTATGGAAGACAACTGCTCCTTTCCTTTTCAAAGACAGTTGATCTATGCAAATAGTGAATTGGAAATGCTTATGTCCCCATGCAGTCAAATGGTCCTTGCATGTTATTTGAATATCAGTGGCTTTGCTATTGAAAAGGTTCAAGGATGCTCTCTGACTTCTTTGTGATTACTCAGTGCAGCGTCTTATTCTGAAGAAAAAAAACTCAGGAATAATTAAAGGCTGGGCTAAGGCCTGGGAACACATTTGGGACAGGAATCTCATTTAGACAGCCTCTTTCAAAATAAGGCACAGTTAAATTGACCAGAAGGCAATTATTGAAATGAAAATTATTTTCACTCCCTTTGTCTCCTGACCACCAACCTAACAGCCACAGTATTTTTTTAAAGGCAAATTGTTAAATGAGATAATTGTGTTATTAAAAAAAAAAAAAGAGAGAGAGAGTGAGGGGAAAAAAAAGTTAATTTACTCTGGCCGGTACAGATTGGATGAATACAAATATTTTAATCCTCCATAAAACAGGGAATGCAAATAGCATCGGAAAACGGATTCTGCTGTCGGCCACCAACTGGAATAAAGACGTTGCGTTAAAGAAAATACATCTGCCGTGAATACTAATAACCGCGTCCCACCTCCTCCGCGCCACTGTTGCACAAAAGCGGCCGGGCAGCGCCGGCACCGCCTGTGCCCTGGGGCGGCGGCGGGAGCCCGGCGGGCCGTTCCGCGGGCCGGGGGAACGGAGCCTCCCGGGAGAGGCACCTCGCATCACAGCTGCCGACAGCACCTTCTCCGAGAGCCGCTCCGGAATTTGCCCGGCCAAAAGCATCCCGGCAAGGTGCCGGGTGCCGGCAGGTTTCCCGGCGGGCAGGGGAGGGGAGCGGGCGCGGGGGACGCGCTCGGGCGGCGGTAACACACAGAGTGGGCCGGGCGGCGGGACCCGGCTCTCCTCCCTGCCGGGCGGCCTGAGGGCTGCGCAGGAATGCACTCGCGCGGGGTGCTGGGCAGAAGTCAGCTTTGTTTTCGATTTATAATAAAACACATCAAAGGACACCATCCAGGTCCAGTTTCTGCCAGGCCGGGGTTACAATTCTCAGCTCAGTGATCAAGGACCTTTTCGCATTGCCTTTGCCCCTTCGGGTCAGAAAACGTCCATCACTTACAGACTCCCCAGAAACGAGGAAGGGAGCAGCTCCGGGCCGCAGAGCCGGTTCGTTTAACCAAGAAAATAGAAAGCGTGTCACCTTTTAAAAAATAAATGACACCATTCTTTCGTAAATGTTGGAGATAATTATATGGTCTGGGGAACTTCTACAGAAAAAAAACCCTAAAGAAAAAACGGTGTGAGAACCGAAAAATAAATCCGATTTCGGTCTTTGAATCCATAGTTCACCTCTGCAGTAAGAGAACGCTAACCCGAGAGCGGGAGAGCACCAGGAACAAGAGGGGTGCCCTCTTGGGCTCGAGCGGGAAGGGAGGAACAAGGGAAGCCGGGCTCCCCGCCGCCTTGGCCCCGCTCGCCCCGGGCTTGCCCGTGAGTTGAGCCTAGCTCCCCTTTACATCCCACTCCAGCTATTGCTGCCCATTCCCACACCTCGCGGACAGCAATTCAACCCTGCTCCGTGAACCCGTTAAAACACGGCAAACAACCAGCCACTGACGGCAACCACCACAGACGGGAGAAGGTAAAATGCCAGGAAAAATTATCCACTAAATGTCATTCGATCGCCAGATCCCCCGTTCGCAGGAAGCGCGTCCCTTTTGCCCCCCGCGGCGAGTTACAGACCCAACGGCTCGTTTTACACTTAAAAGGGTAACATTAATGTTTTTCTTCTAATGAGATAATATATAAACACCCGATCTCGTTCCTGGACAGCTTCTTAATTGAGACTTTTAATTCAAATGGAAACTTTATTTGCGGGAGCTGTAATTTATTTGCATCCATTATCTGTTCCCCAGGATCCTCTCCCACCCTTCCAAAAGGCAGATGAAGGGAAGCTAACAGACAGCCCGCCCCTTTGAGTAATTGGTGTGCTAAGTGTTTATTTTAAGTGAGAATAATTTAGCTACAAATTTCCTCAAGGAATAACATCCTTCACACATTACAAAAGGAGAGCAGGAACAAGACCGAGCCCGCGCACCGGTCCCGCTCCCGGCGCTGCCCCGCGCGGGGCCGCACGGCGGCTGCCGGGCGCCANCCGCCGCCTCGGCGCCGCTGTTGTTCCACAAACGCGCGGCAGCGCTGCGCCCGAGATGTGCTAATTGGTACCTGGCTTGCAGGGCGCGGGGTCCCTGTCCGCTCCCCGGCACAAAGTAGGCTGCTAGAAAATTTGAAATTGCCTTTCAGCCTAAAGCTGCCTTACCTGAATGTCATAATTACAGTAATTATGTACATCCAAATTACATGCTAATTAAATTAGAATCAAATCGTTCTAAATCGAAATCAAATGAGGTAGCGAGAATTAATCAATGACAACATAAATAGAGAGCTTCCTTCAGGGATATTTATTGTACCGATCCGAGCAGGAGCCCCATCTGGGAGTCACCCGTCTATTTACTTTCGGAGTAGCAATAATTTATTGCTCGGCGTTAATTCTAAACTATGGGTCCGGCGGGGCGGCACAGCCGAAAAGCCGGCCGGGACCCCTCGCCCGAAGCTCCGCGCCATCCTGCCCGCCCCGAGAGCCACCCGACTGACCCAGCACCGCCGGGTGCCCAGCTCGCCCCGTCCCGACGCAGCCCCAAGCCCCCAGCAGAAGAGCGCCCGGCAGAGCCTCCAGCCCTGGCTCCGACGCCGGGGAGTCCCTGCCAGGGGTCCTGCCCTCTCCGCCAGGCTGAAGGAACCCCCTCACGGCGCCGCAGCCCCCGCCGCCCAGCCCCGCAGAAGGTTCACCCTATTCCACGGCTTTTACGAAAATAAATAAATAAATAACAAAATAACGATATCGCTAGAGCAGCTCTTACCGCCATCCGCGGAGCGACAGCACCTCCTGCCGGGCCCCGCCGGCTCTGCCGAGCGCCGCGCTCGGCCCGGGGCGGTGTCGCCTCATGGCCCCGCGGGCCGGGGCGGGGCCGAGCGCGCGCAGCCGCCCCGCGCTGCGGGCGGTACCGGTGGGGCCCGTGAGGGCAGCGGGCAAACACCGCCCCGGGCCCGGCCTGGCCCGGCCCACCGCGGCTCCAGCACACACCTCCCGCCTGGAGCACCCCGGCCAGGCCCCACTGTGGCGAAGGCGGCCCCACCCTCCCGCAGCCGCCCCCTGGGGCCCCCAGGGCCACTTCCGTAGCGGTGAGGGGCACAAACTGGCCTAGGGAAGGCACCAGGAGCAGTGAAACACTGCCTGCGCAGCCACACCAAGCTTCCCCTGACAGGATGAGTAGTTTACTCCAAAGCTCTTCCACATGTAGTCTAAGACAGATACATCCAAAATGTCATGACTTCTCTGCCAGTCTCTTCTCATTCGAAAAGGCAGGATACACGGTTTAACTACATGGAAAGGAGTAAAGTGCAGAGCCCACAAAAGAGCACACAGCTGTGGATGTTGAGGTGTCCACTCTTCTTCAGGTGGGAGTCAGTTGCATTGTAGTTGGCAGGATTCCCAAGCCAAACACAAAACAACTGGAGAGACCCTTCTTTGGAACAGAGACACCTTATTCCTATCTTTCCTGCTGTACTTACCACAAAAATGTTCTACCAGAATATGCCTTTTCCCCTATCACATTACTCTGTCCTCTCTTACACAGAGGTTTTGTTTAGACTGCTAAACCAGGCATTTTTGCAGTCTCTTCCTGTTTTTTCTAAATCAGAGCTTCCACACATCAATACAGGGGGGCTGACTCTACTGCAGGGACTCTTTTAACTCCCAGCTACTCCCAGAGCAACCTAATGCAGACACATTGAAAAGGTGACATCTCTTAATGGTTCACCCTTTCAAACTCTTCACATGCACTTAAACAATAAGCCCGGTCACTTTCACCATGGATTATTATTATACTCTGTGCAGTGCTGAAAATCTTGTGAGTGAAGTGGAAGTGGACTGGTAATAAAAGATAGTCCCATTTGTCCTGTGAGGAGGGTAAGAAAGTTGCTGGAATACTGAGCACAGTGACTCTGTTTCACGTGTCCACTAATGAAAGTAATTCCATCTGCCATCCTGAAAGAGCAGAGAAGCCTTTCCTTAGCAATAAAAACCTTGTGAAGTGTTGCCTTAAGCTTTTGTACTGACTCAGAACTCTGAAGAAGATGGCAATTATTACTGGTTTTAAAGAATAAGGTATTTTATTATGGAAGTTTGCCTTCATAACAATGTGTGCAGAAAATGACTGACAATCACTAACAACACAAAAAGGTCCAATGAAAACAAAAGGATGACTATTTACACTAACTCACTACCATAAACAATGAAATACCTGAAACAGTTGAGGCAGTAAACATTCCTTTCATGTCTTGAGAGATTATTGAACAATAACTTGACATTGTACTGACATATACCAACAGGGGTTCAAGATGTTTAGATAGCCCTGACCAAGCTGTACACTGCAGGAGGCCAAAAAATGTTGGCTATACACTTATGTGAACTATGTCTCTCTGTTGTTTTAACTCATGAAATTGATCTCTTACAGGGAACTTTAGGAAAAATGTTTCAGTATGAAAAAAACAAAACCTACAAAACAATGCTTTGATATCTAAAACAGTGATCTTATCCAGAACTATCTCAAATGCTTCTCTGCTCCCCCTTGCAGTTGCATCTAAACATCTAATCATGGATGAAACCAAGAGTATCACATACTGCTTGTAAATATTTTAAAATCCTAAAATCAGGTCTGTGAATTACTGCATGTATGCAAGAGGTATTTGCCAATAAGCATATTTAGACATTAAAAAAAACCTTAACGTTTATACCTAATTTACAAATATTCCAACACAATAGAATTGATGCTGTTGGCTTTATGTAAGAAATGTTAGTTAAAGAGGTTGGAAAATGAACAGCAGTGTGCAATTGAGCCCTTGTTAAAAGGTATTCATCAAAACTCAGAGAAATTCGTGTTTGCACCTGTCCCCTATACTATCTATTTTTTTTCCTCTCTCTGCTTCTGCTTCTACTGCGTTTGCTCCTTTCTCTGTGTTCCACTTTACTGCACTTGTCCCCATAGCCTTCTCTACATTTTTCCTTCTTTCTGTGTACATCTGTGCTGGGGCTTCTGGTTTCATTTTTCCTGTGCCGCTCTTCACCAGGGCTTTGACTTGGACTTCTTCTTATGTGCCTTTGCCTGGAACTGCTGTGATTTGAGCACGGGCTTCTCCTGCTCCCTTCATTCATGTTTTGGCTTCTACTATCCTTCTCCTTTCGTTCAGTGTCTCTTGTGTCAGTGCTATGGTATCTGCTTGTAGACTTTCTTTCCACCTCACAGGAGTTCCATTTGTTGTTCTCTGCAGAACTGTCTCGCTTTAAAAGCTTGTACTTCTCCCTATCTTTGTCCTTGTTACCGTGACTACTGGAGAGATCTTCATAAAGTTTTTCCTTCCTCATTTTTGCCTTTCCTTCTGAATCACTGCTGCTAGCCTCTGAAAACCCATCTTTTTTTCTTTTCTTAGAATCCATCTTCTTTTGTGCTGCTTTATCTCTGCTGTCAGTCTCGCTATCACTGCTGCTTACTGAAGTCTCACTGGAGGATGAGGAAGAGGATCTCATCTTATGTTTCTTGTGCTTACTTTTGCTTTTTTTCTTTTGCTGCTTTTTCTTCTTTCTATCTTTCTTTTTCTTTTTCTTCTCTAGACGATCCAACTTCCTTTTATTTTCAAAATAAAAGAGTGGCACAATCAGATGTGTTAAGATATACTAGATTACAAAGTCATTGTCTTTTAAAGTTCACTACCTCTCATGACCTACACAGTAAATACATTCATTTTCATTTAATAAATTGAATTATTTTCCTTTTTCAGCAAAGTTTCATTTTAAAACTTCTAACCTGGCATTACCTTTAGTACATAATCAACAGCTGGTCCCTCAAAACAGGAGTAATATGATTTTTTAATTCTTTCATTTTCAAAAAGATAAGTAAGATATGTCAATTTGGGCCTTGTAACTAGGAATAAATACATTCAGTAGTGCTTTTTTTCCCCTTGTCAGCCTGCTCTGGAGATTTTAGAAAATCATTGCTGCTTTTGTTTGCGCATTTTAAAAAGTTATTTTAAAAATGAAAAAAATGCAATTAGTATTCATTTTTTATTAATGACGAAAACTGAGACTAAAGCATACATCTTTGAGTTCTTTAGGCAAATAAAACAGGTATTTCCAGTAACCTCTTTTTTCACAACTAGAAACTTACATTTTCTACCTGTAAATACACAATATTCCACTATGCACATGCACTCACTGCTATTCGACTACTTTAATGTAGTTTTTATTTTGCTTTCTGTATTTATGTTCAAAAAATCAGTGAGTGAATAGTGAAACTGTTTCCCGTGTATTAAAAAATCCCTTAAGACTAATAAAGCCAAAAGGACCCAAATACTTACTAAACTTCAACTCCTAAAATATAAACGATTACAAAAATTTCAATGTGTTGGGCCAGCAGTTCAAACAAAAAAAACATTTTAAT
Source organism: Rhabdornis inornatus (assembly GCA_013397075.1). NCBI lineage: Eukaryota > Metazoa > Chordata > Aves > Passeriformes > Rhabdornithidae > Rhabdornis > Rhabdornis inornatus. The sequence continues at coordinate 242,032 of VWZS01004498.1, read as the reverse complement.
ACTCTAACTACATATACATTCCTTACTTAAAAGGAACATAAAACATGCCGACTATTTTCAGAGAATTATTTATTACATATATGAATACTATGTGTACCTACCTACTCATGTACCTGCTTAGCCTTTCACCTTCCCCTCCTCCTCCCACTCCCCACATATGTGACATCTTTTATCCTAAAAGCTTGTTTTATCTGCATGCCTCTATGGGATCTACCAGCCAGTAGTTAGTATTTCTGATTTTAAACATTTAGAGGTTATTTCAGGATAACGCTGCAAATTAAAAAAAAAACACCGTAAGTCAACTGGCACTCAACATCAGTTGGATAAAAGCAGAGCATGGGAACCTCATTAACTCAGACCCACAGGGAGCAGTGAGTTGCAAACCCTGACACAAGCACGGGGTGCAGCTGGGCCAACCTTGGCCTTGGGGTACAGGGTCAGGTTCAGTTCAGCCACAGGGAGAAGGTAAACTTTGTCAAGTTGTAAACCAGTGAACAAGAATGCAGAATTTTTAATCACGGAAGTGATACTGTAAACAATGGAGTGCAGAATAATATTTTAAAATAGCAGCACAGCATCTCTAGTGAGCCAATTAGTATTTCAGTATCCCAGTTATACTGGAAATGAGCCCTAGTCAAAGGCATCAAAACCAGATTAAAATAAAACAAGTAGATTAAAAATCATGCTACATAATGCCATTTGTGGTCAAATGTATGTTAAACTAAGCTGATTTTCTTCTGTACTGATGGTGCTAAATGGCACCAAATAGTTATAGTGGCAATCATGGATCCAGTCAGAACTACTGGTGATACACATCCCCTCCACTAGGTACCAGACATACCTTAGGAGTTTCTGTTTTTGTTTGGTTGACAGTGATTTTAAAAATTCAACTTCTGGATCATCATCTCCTTCACTTGTAACAAACTCCTAGAAAAATGCAGTAAGACATTAGGTTCTTATAGATAAAAATAGTATCTTAATTCAGATCTCTGTTTTCAAAGTGGTGCCCCTATATACCTTGGTTTTGCACAGATACAAATATATTTGTATTACTAAGTCAACCTAAGATACTGGTTAGAACAGAATACCCACTACCTGGTGAAAAACCCCAACATCCTCTCTCAGAGCTGAGTAGGTGTTATAATGTGGGGGTTATACAACAAGAGTTATTACTAACATATGAAAAAATCACTGTTAGGCAAAGAAACATTTCTGAAATAGTTAATACAAATGAGCCAATTTTGAAGCCCACGATTCCCCAGGATAAGTCACTCCATTGTTATCACGCTTGGATGAATAGGTAAGATGCTAGTCCTGCTCGAACTCAGAGTAATTTAAGCAAATTACTTTTCTGTCTCAGTTTAGTCATTAGGAAAATGGGTAACACATCTACTTCACTGTTGTGTTATTAGTCTTTAAATGTGCACAAACTCTTCTAGCAATGCAAAATACTGTAATCATATAATCTACGTACAGTAATGCAATCAGCAAAGCAAAACTACTTTGAAGACCCTGAATTCCTCAAATTATGTGCATCTGGTACACCACAGTTCTCCACAGCGATGTTTTTAATTTTAGCCACACTCAGAAGACGAAAGAAGAAATAAAGATTAAAAAGCTCTTACAAAGAAACCCCAGCACACCTAACATAAAGCAAACATACTGATATCAACACGATTCATTTAACAGTGCCCATATGCTACCTTTTTTGGGGTACATAGCTTTTTTAAAAAAGCTGTCTGTGGAGACACAATGAACTGTTGATGTACTGAAGATTTCAATACCAGCTTGTAGTCATCCCCTCTTTACTAGTGGTTTGACTATCCTGCCATATGAACAAAGGTTACTTCAAGGAGTGTATATTAATCTTTCATTTTACACTTTAATAAAAGTGCCTCAATTAGTAACATACTTCGAGCAGTCTAAGTAAAGGCAATTCAACCATTTTCACTCCCAGAAATAATAACTGGAACAACAGTGAATCAAGTGAAAAAAAAAAACCCTTCAGATATAGCATTCCTGGCAGTAATTATTTGTGCATACTGCCTCAAACTTCATCCAAAGGGTAGCACTCTATTACAAGTATGCAGCAGAAGCCCTAACCACACCTTTATGAAAAATTCAATTTCTAGTCACCTAGAAAAGGGATTTAATTTGTTATATGTGGTTTTAAGAGAAGTAATTTATGATTCACCATTCTGTATGAAAGAAAGCTGGAAAACTAAGTTTTTGGACATTTTTCTACTGGTATAGCTATTCAGCTTTCCTATGGATATGCATATTTGAAAACATTAAGTAACAATTCACAAGCAATCACATTTAGATTTACAGACATTTTCATCTTACTGGTAAAAAGACATTACCTGTGATGGATCATTTGCGGTCAAGTTTCTCCCCAGTACATTTTGTTTCAGTGCAAACCCACTGTTTCTCATCTCCGCTATTAGCTCCGAGGGGTGCATTGATGGCCCTGTTCACAAAAATCACAGTTTGAATGTATCATTTATATCTCTCTACCTTTTTTGGACTCCACAGTAGGAATTCAGCTGAAGCTTTGTTAAGTAAAATCACAGCTAAATCAACTCAATAATCTTCTGCTGAGCAAATAATCAGATATGATTTTCTAAAACAGCAGTCTGAAGATTCAGAATGGAAAATAATTGCATTTTTCTTTAAGTACAAGGGGATTCTCTTATGTAACTTTGTTATGTTGAAAACAATATATTAGGTAAGTCTAATATATTTTTATTATAGTAACAAAGCACAGGAGATCTAAATAAAGCATATTAAATAAGACTCAGGTGCCTCCTCTCCTTTAAAACAACGAGAAAACGCACCTCTAATACGTCACTAGTAACTCATTTTTCATAATGACACAAATTTTTGAACTTCAATGTAAAAAGTAACATTACAAGAACACATATGGAATATAAAACACAGGAAAAATATCTATGTCCTTACTTATTCTAGGGATTGCCAAATATATATAGCCTCTGGACTGTTATCTCCTCAGAGATTTCTGATTTTATTAGCTTAAAAACCATGCTATATTTTTCATTAGAGTAGGTGTTGGCATTAGGCACATTTCTTTCTTTGCAAGAATCTAACAAGGAGTAAAATACAGGATCTATTATGTATCATTCAGATTTGACTGCATAATTTACAAACCTTGTAACTCACTCTTATGCTTTAATTGAATCCCAGTTATCATCATAATGTCGTGTACTTGTCTGATTAGGTACTTTTTCTTCACCCTAAATATTCACTGTCTTGTAAGGTCACTTTCAGTAAATTTCCTTCCCAGTTCCTTCACTAACCTTACCATCAATGAACTGTGTAAGGTAAATGAAAATTAAAAGGAAATGTAAGACAGGCATGGAGCACACATTTACTATTACTTCAGTAAACTACTGTAAATGGTAAGATTAATTAGCCTTATGAAAAACGATTACTGATCCTGAAAAACCACTGATCCTGCTCTGTGGTTTGAGACTTTCTTAGTTGTGAAGACTGACAAAACTCACAGATTTTTAACACAGACAAGTATGGAAAAATAAAGTGAGATTTTTGCTATAGAAAATATATGGAAAGTAATATAGCACTTTCTCAAAAGAAGTAACCTTTTTATTAGTTTTCCTGTATAATATATTACCTTGCAGAAACAAACAGGCCTACATGTAAAGCAGGAAGGAATAAAACAAAACTTTGGAAATGGTTTAAGGATCCCCTACATTAATGACTTTTCACAAATTCCTGATTTTGCCGGGCAAAAGAATTTTCAAATGAGATACCTTTTAGTCTTCCCTCGAGTTTACATTTTTCTGAAATAGGGGATTATTTCCCATCCCCCCTGTACTCTACTGAAAGTGCTTTTTCTTTTTATGTGTTACAGTGCAATTGTAAACTCACAATTAATGAATGTGTATAGCCCCATGTCTACATTTTCGCATATTTCAAATTTCACACCTTGGTCTGCTTGCTGAAATCTCCTCTGGCCGGAACAGAAACTACCATTAGACAGACGCCAAATGTCAGACAGAATTTGGTACCAGAATAGGCCTTGATTTGAAAAGTCCATATATAACAGCCATACAATTCAGTCAAAAACCCTGTATGAGGAAGCCAAATGGAGACAAACCGTAGAGTCGTGAAAGATTTATCCATACTAAAGAAACCAAAACACTTGACCAATTCATACCTAAAATATCTCTATCATTCAAAGGCAGTGCCTCCCTATTATTCAAAGAGCCACTGCCTAATGAAGTAACTTAACTAACTTCTTAGCAATTTGTCTTCAGTGTTTCAGCATTGTACACATTTTGGTGTGTGTCCAATACCTAATTATTCTCATTAGTGTGATTAGATCAACAGAGAAATGCAATTTGTCCAAATCTCTACAGCAGACTTCCTACAGAACCAAGAAAGAAGCCCTAACTTTGTGGTTCCCTATGAGAACTATAGTCAGAATTGAGACATGAAGGCATATTGGCCTTCAAAAGCACACTTCAAAATTATTTTCCAGAAACAAACCTTTTCAGCATTTTTTGTGCATAACACTGGAAAGAGGGAAGAAAAGAGCTTATTCCTTTTTAAGGAAAAGCTTGTAATGAATGCCCAATACTACTGATTTTTGTGCCTCTGTTTCCTTGTATATTCATGACAATATTATTTATATATATTTTCAAAGAGAAATTTATAGCTCTGCCTACAGTATTTTAGTTGCAACAAAGTATTACCATACTACTGCTATACTACCATACTGCTGTTTTGTGGATGTATACAAGCTGCATCAAATGCACCCACAGAAACCTGAGACTAAAGTAGTTTATGAAATAAATTATTCCTGTTTTGGTCTCCCTACAATTGTGAGGGAAACAGTACTTTAGGTTCAGCCTAGCTTGGGAGGAGATGCAAGAATCTTTATTAAGTATGTTATTTTTTACTATAACTAAATGTTTTAGAAAACACTAGGAAATGAGATTCAGAAAATAAACCAACCTCATAAATGGAAGTAGAGTCAAAACACAAACCTATTTCACAACCCTTCTGTGTGTAGATCCCAGCCAGCCATGACATGGTCAGCTGTTCAGAGTGGTTGATTATGGAAGACACTTCCTTGCAGTACGGCATCTTTGCAGTTTGAAAAATACTAACATTTTGAGAGGATGAAACAGATGAACCTGCTAACACTTTTTTTTGAACAATGATGCCACTGAGCTTCTCAGAAGTTCTGCAGCCCAATGACAGCAAGACACCTGTAGGGAGAAAACAATCTCTTATCTGAGAAGTCTAAAGAGACTGTTTTCTACCTGGTTACAAGTCCAGGCTGGTAAGTTCAATTAAGACATCATATTTGACAATAGCTGCACAGTTTAACTGCAAACCTCTACTACCTTCTACTTTCTGCAACAGAACAAGAATCAAGAAAATGTTTGTTCTCATAACTAAACTCTTTTGCTTGGAATCAAAGGAATCAAATGCTTGGTGACTTTCTTCTCCCATCCATACCTCAACAGACTACTTTTGATTATTATTTTAATAATGTTCATAAGCAGATCTGATTTTCTTTCAATTATCAATGACAGGTTGAGGTGTCTCAGGATACCTGGCCACAGATATTTTACATGACAGCACTGAGGCATGTAATATACTTCCGTTTGAGATGCTTCTTCTCAGAATTCTAAAAGATGCCTAAATCTGTGAGTAAATGATCACATTCTCATTTCCACACTATAAGATTTAATAGCGGATTTCTCCTGGATCATGTAAATGAGAGACACAATACCTGTACAAGAAATCCTAAAAACTGAACCTCACTTAACAGAGATTTGAAAAAAGCATCTTCTCAGAAGTGTCCTTGGCTTCCCTATTAAACAGTTATAGCTTAAACCTTGAAGCCACCAGGTTGCCTGGTAATCCAAAGTGGTAAATCTTTTCAGCCTGCCTTTAGCTTATGACCACACTTGTGTCTTCACCCTCCAAGAATGTCAAAGAGAGCAGTACTAGGGATACCTGCAGCCCTATGCTCCAGCTGAGTAATTAACTGCAAAACAGATGATAAGACTGAGCTGAGAAGCTCTCAGTTGGCTAAAATCTTTGGCTATGATGATAGCTTACTATTCTTGAACAGCACCCATCAACTTGCAAAGAGGGACTCCTACACCAGGCACAAAAATCCTTTATGTGCTATGAAAATCAATCTCTTCATATAGGCATTCCTTACAGACTTGTGAGACAGCCTGTGAAGAAGCTACCTCTGTGACCTCACGCAGGTGAAAATATCTAGAGGTATTATACCATGAGCTGGCAGAACTTTAGATACAGGAATCCTATAAAAATAGCTGATTGCTACAACTTCTGACAACTAGTCTCTCAGCATTCTTTCATCAGCAAACTAAAAATAAGTTCAAAGTTACAACGTTTCATCATCTGTTTCTTATTCTTCCTAAAACAAGTCAAATACAGCACCTTGCTATTTTTTAATATGACTGTCAAGGTTATTTTCTGAAATTTGCATTTTGATAGGAAAAATAAAATAAAATTAAAAAAAAATCTTTAAAACCTTCCCAGATGCCACTTGGCTAGAACTAAACCATTTATCTGCTTTAGAACAATTCATAGTCTTGGAAAAATTCTTGCCACATAGTGTAATTAACGGGCTGTAAATATGACATTTATTTTTATAGATTAAGACAACTGACAACTTCTTATATTTTCTGTAGTTATAGCTACTTAAAATTATACTAAGAGCTTGCACAAAAAAGTCTCTATACTTACAAAGACCCACAAGTGGATTTTTAAAGGGCGTGGTTTTGGCTACCCTAATTCTCAAGAAACAGTGTTGTCATGCAAAGAGGTTACAGTTTCTTCCTGCTTCTTACTTTCTGCAGCAGTTCTTTCTGCACTAATTCTCTCTGGTATCTTCTGTTTAAGATACTATTTAAGGACACAATTCAGATAGCTCAGTTGACTCAAAGAGTTGGGGCACAAAATCTAGAAACTCAAAACATGCAATGAAGTGTGAAAAGAAGGATTTGAGTCTTCACAAAGCACTACCCAAGTACAACCTCAGCTTGACAGCTTTTGGTACATCTTTATAATAATTGCACAATTACATAAACAGAAGAGATGTAAGTAGTTTTTTTCTCAGGCATATACAAGCATCAATTACACTGGATTGCAGAAGAACATCATATTAGGATTTCTAGAACACATTGTAAATTTGCTTTTTTAGAACAAGGAGCACTCCAATTTCTCATCACACAACTGAGATGAATTTAACAGAATCAGTTCTGCTTCTATTAAGGAGGGGAATACAGTTCTCGATTTCAATTACTTAAGTGCCTGCCTTACAGCAAGCTCTCCCACCCCTTATTACTACCCCACACCTGTCCCAGAAACCAGAGAAACCTATAGCTGCAATTAATTTTCTATTCTGTCGGTATTTCTCTCGATGCTACAAACACAGAGTGCATGTAACACTGTTGTTTTCAGAGTGTTTTCTCTAGGAGGCATGGGCACCCTTAGGAGAGCAATGCCAGCTGTAACACACCATCTCACAGGCCTCCATTACAACGTGTAAAGCACATTTTTCTAATTATTCAGTGTGAGGGAACAGTATGCTAAAACAACTTTTCATAACAACTGTGATTAAATGCCACTTTTTCTGCAATAGCTTCAGGGGCAGTGAGGACAGACCACCATGTTATGTTTGCCAGTATAACCAAAAATTCAGTTTTACTTCTACCTACCCATGATGCACAGTCTTGACAGTATTTGCCCAATTTACTGATAAAAACTTCCACTACTGTCACCAGTGCAGATAAACAAACTGAATTATTCTCTATAATCAATCAAGTTTTAAGTGGATTTTTATTGTGGAATATAAATGGAAAGTAAAGATATAAGAAACAATAACACTGTAAACATTACTGCCATCTTTGGCAGGGGAAATGACAGTAACCAGTTGTACTTACATTGTGGCTGCAGTTATAGAACTGTATGATATTTAAGGTTGCATGTATGTTTGTATTCTATGTATTGTTATGAAATTAAATAGAGTACGCTATATAAAAGTTACTGGAAAAATATAGAAAATACCGGGAAAAGTAGATTCTTCATGGTGTCATTTTTAATTTCAACTGTTTTCCTTTATTTTTACTACTGCTTATTCTGCTTATCATCAAAACAGAGTATTTAGAATATGGCTTTTAGAACAGGCCTTTCTCCCTTTCTGAAAATGTGTTCTGGCATGGGATATCTTATAGTTTACAAACGTGATCATTTTAATCTAAAAACATCACCATAATCACACCATCACACTTCTCCTGATCTGGTGAGAGAGGTGATTTACATGAAAATGTAAACACAGCGAACTCGTGTATCTGCTATCAATTTGCCAGTATATGTCATGGTCAGTAAATTCCATGCTACCATGCTTAAAACTTAATTTATGAATCAAGGACAAGATACTCTCAAGGCTTCTCTTTTATTGCTTCACATTTTTTGTTAACAAAGTAGACCTAAATCATGTTGTCATCGTCCTTTCTTACAGGCAGATTGGACCACATGAGGCTGCAACCCCTCCAAACCGAAATTTATTTGGTTTTCTACACAACAGTGGTACTAAGGCCATGCTTTACTGTGGAAAAGTAGATAAATAAATATCTACAGAGTACAAAAATACCTCTTTTGAATTAACTAGGCTTTAGAAAACATTCTGCTGGTGGGTTTCAGTCTAGCACACAATAACATGAAGGATAAATATACTCTGAATGAAGAATGCTACCTTTTCTGGGTGGTAGCAGAGACAAAACATACGATACAATGCTTTTCACATTTTGCTTTAAAAGAGAAATTAACTTTAAAATTAGAATAGACAGTTGTGCCAATACATCCATATGCTTTCTTGTTCTGTTCACCAAGTTTTCTATGGCTTTTATTAATACGGCCTAAAAGGAAATTGAGCAAGAATGGAAAAAAAATTACAGACTGAGCTTAACCACACTCCATAGTCTGTGAACTTTTACTGAGGTTGTGACAGAGATGAGAGTAGGCACTTATTTTATCTAAAGGACAAAGAACTATTATCAAAATTATGTGATCATGACACACAGTAAATTTATGCTGCTTCCACTAATTCAGAATCAATCATCTTTTACTGATAACTTTTTCATCTATTTCAGAGATGAGTGCATTCAGACCATATTTACACTTCAAAGCAACTGCTGCAGTTGGCATTGAGAGAAATCAATGACTAAAACCTCTGGCTTTTAATTAGCTTTTCTTCAGAGGGCCTGCAGTTTAACTGTATTTAACACTTTAGCACAGAATTTCGGTGTAATTTGCCATGCTTTTGTGATATGGTATTTCAGAGAAACCTGAGTTTCCTTTTTACTTTTTTGGAGTAGTAAAAGCCATTTAACATTATCAAACTGCTACTGGAATCCATATTTATTGCTTAAATGCTAAGCACAAGATTTCTTATAGAATCTGTATTTTATGCATTCACAACAAATACCAAGGCTTCTGAAACATAAATGGAGGATTATTCTAAAATGTGACAGTTCTTAAACTATGTGAAGATTTAGTTGAGGTTCCTACTGTTCACAATCAAAGGTCTCAGCTGCAGATAATAAAGGAAGGTTTCACACACTGTACATTTCTATAGATGACCATTTATACAAATATTCACAGTTAACATATTCAAATAGCTTTTCTTGGTTATTACAAATTAAAGAGAACATTTTTTTAGAACTCCTGCATTCCCAATACAATGCAGACTTTTCTCTGTTGGGAAAAAAGGTACCATATTTGTCACTGAGAAACTGCAGTGAGACACAGACATAATGTAACATAAACATAGATTTCCTTTTTTGCTGTCTCCATGTGACAGGTAATTTCAATGATTACTCTGGGAAGGTATTTCACCTAAAAGCTTAGGAACACACTAAGTCACAGACAGATGGAAACAACACCCGCAGTTAGTTGAGGAGCACTCAGGAGATGAAAAGAGAGGGTGCAAACCCCAGAACTGGGTAATGAGCCTTTAGAAGGCTGCATCTGCACAGCCAGACCTAGCGTGGCTTGATGTCAGTAGACCATAAAACACTAGATACACATACACATTGCTCCATTAGACTTTTGCCTTTATTTGCCTGAATTTTCCACAACATGCTAAGCACTTCACAGTAATTTTTCCTTAGTAATTCCATGGCTTGGATCACATATGGAGCCAGCCAGCTGTAAGATATGCAAGGTAGTCCATAGTAGAGGATGCTCAGCACTCTCCAGGCTCAGCTTTCATAGGCCAAGAGTGTAAGAACATCTTTCAACCTTACCATCCCACTTCTAACTATGCTATTCACACAATTTGAGATACTAGCCTCACTTCCTAAGATAGTAATACCTTTCTTCATAAGAAAGGAACAGATCCATAGTGGGTTTTTTGTTCTAAAAAACATATAATAAAAGTTGCAAGCATTGAAGCTTTCCTAACTTTTTAGTAATCCCTCCCATCTTCTGCCCAAATCATCATCATTGAACAGGATAGATTGCAAGAAAGAAGGGAAGGGAAAAAAAATCCAGTTTCTCTGAACTTCAGCTGACCCAGAAAGTTGCAGACAATTTTGAAGTGAAATAACAGTATTGTTTCAAAACAATTTGCACAGGACATCTAATGATCTCTGTTCTAATCAAGTCAATGGCTTTTCAGGATTCACAAGAAAACCTCACAAACCCCAACAGATGCTGCTGGCTAATGATAAAAAAGGATTGTAAAAACAGGCAAACTTTAAGGTGCTAGTGAGCTGGGTTTTTTGCTGGTATGCATTCCATATTTCCTACATGCATATATACACAGTGGCACATAAAGTCAGAAGCACAACCAGTATTTTCATCTTGTGTGAACTTTGAAAGTTAGGATTTTATCAGTTAAACACTCCGTAAATCAGTTTAGCCTGAAGAAGCATTTTGATTGCCTAATTTACCTTTGTAAAGGAGAAGTAAATCTTCTAAGTTGGTCTCCGTAAGCCTCACAGCTGGAACATTCTAACACTACTTTTGCAGTTTTTAGTGATCAAAGTAGGTTACTTTATATCTAAAACTAAGAATTTCATAATAGAAATAATGCAACACCAGGGGGTGCAGTTATCATGCAATAATTACACTCCTGGGAGATTACAGACAAGGCTGTACCCCAGGGGTGTGATTATCCCATGATAACCACATCCACTGAAATTGCCTTATTGCAAAAATAATCTCTGTTCACTGGTGAGATATTATTCAATAGGTGCTTTTTTAATGGTAAGATTATTATTTTTTGTATGAATTGCCAGCTAGATTAGTAAAATGGTCCCAGAAGCAAAATAACCAAGCCACCATGCCCAAGTTAAGGTACTGATTGTAACAATTTTTGTTTGCTGAAGCACTGCAATGTACGTTAGATCTTGAAAGACAGCAGAAGACAGTTCTGTGCCACAGACACCCTCTGCCCTGCAGTGGTTTCACTGGAGGAAACTGAAGGCTGTGACTGGTCTTTGCACACAAAATATTCAACACCAAATCCAACGCGGCAATTGACAACCAGTTTTATGCGTCAAGAGGAACATCACAATATAGTCTTCACATCAGATTAAAAGACAGCTATTCTTCTGCTGAAATGACAGAGTCATAGCTTATAAAATTTATGGGAAAGAAAAAGCCTATATTGGACATGATGTGGGGGAAAAAAAATCTCAGTTAATAATTTTTCTTTTTCCTTATGGAAAAACAGAGCAGGAACTTTAGACAAGTCAACTAAATCAGACACAAGTTTCACTTTCATTTATTTGCAGTCAAATATTTCCTCTGACTATGAAAAAAATAGTCAGTCCAAACAAGACATTTTGTTTCACTCTTTCTGAAGCAGGAAAAAATTAGAACAAAACACAAACTGTACTTGTACCAAGGCCTGCTACAAATCTTTGACAGGGAAGCCAGACCATTTTTAAAAACCTACTTTTGCAGAAACTAGTGATGCCAGTGTCCTCAGTACACCAGATTCTGAACCATGAAGCCAAATGTTCCCACACACAGACTGGGCAGAGATTCCTCATCAGCCACGATGCTCGGCAGCACACGGACCAGAGCCTTCCAACACTGTGCTGATGCATGATGTGCTCTAGCAAGGGAGAGTATTTGCAAAGTTCGAAAAATTCTAATCTAAATTTAGCTAGGATAACTACCATGCACTGCCTAAAAAAATTGTTCCATTCAATTTGCATGAAAAGGATGTAAGATCAACTTCTATTAGGATAAAAAAGTTTTAAATCACAAGAAATAAAACACTACCAAATAAGTAACTTCAAAGCAATAGAGCTCTTTCCAAAGAACATAAAAAAATTCCAAAGATTTGCTCTTTAAAAAACAAAGTTTAGTTATTTAGAACTTAAATTTGGTCCTTCTAATACAATTAATTTCATAAACTAATTGGAGTCCTTGTACATTGACTACTGTACTAAAATTTTATTCATTTCACCTTTCTTCCTCATTATATCTCTGTTTCTCAGCTGTACCCTTCCATTTACGAGACAATATTTATATTTCAATTTCCTGAAACACCAGCTAGAAAGAAGCTTTCAACTCCGTTCTAAATATGGCAATACTTCCTAACCTTTGAAAGTACAGTATGCTCTAATAATTTAGCCAAACGTTTTTCAGCTCTCTGGGAGTTCACTGCAAACATATTTTTACACACTGAGTTATTAAAAAGCCCAGTCAAATAAATTTAGAACACATTCCAGACCTGCTGTATACTACCAGTAATCATGGCCTATCCTTGAAATCCCTATTCATTGCTCTGTTCAGAGACATGTCTTTTAACCTCTACATTTTAGAAACGAATGAACGGCTTCAGAAAAATTGAACAAACTTCACCTGACCTTAGAAGCCAAGTAGTTTTGTACCTTTTTTTTCCTGGTGCTAACAATCACAATAAATGAAATCTGTGGACTATTTACATGGTTTTTTACCAGCTTTCTGAGTGTAAGGAGATATTTGTGACACATGGAGGAGGGGGTGCTTGGGAAGCAATTAATGTGCAACTCAACCTGTTTCAAGTGCAACGGATGTTTTTAAACCTAATCATCAGTTCACAAAATACAGATCAGTTTCATAAAAAGATGATCTCATAAGAAGTATCTGTCCCTTCCAAAGTAGTATTTTCTAGAGCTCTAAAGCCAGTTTAAAGAACAGTGTGGCAACAGACATTTTTGCAGTATTATAAAGCAATACAAAACAATCAGAAATTTAGTTTAGAAATGCAGCTTAAGACTGCATGCAATTACTGATAAAGAGAAGCAGGAAGAAACAGAGCTTGAGGAGGTGTAGTGCACAGAGTAACAGAAGAAGGTTCTTGGAGGTGGAAACAGATGCAGCAGAGCTAACTGTGGATCTGCAGCACTACAACAATTGGGCTGAACTCTCAGCAATGCAAAGTACTTACTCCCATCCCACCCAACACAGGACTGCTGTCAGGGTTTCAACACATACTTTATTTTAAAATATGTGGCACGTGCTTTAACATACCATGTGGATGAATTATGAGTCTGTGTTGTCACTTAACTGTAGTGCTTCATTTACATACATTTCCAGAAGTCATCAGAGGAGTGTAACTTGTTATTAAATCAGATGAAGTTTTAGAAAAGTTGATGAAAGGTTTGTATTCCTGAGGCTAGAAAAAGCAGACAACCTTTCATATGATGTTGTAATTAATATTACCACTTTCTCTAAGCCTTGTATTTGCTATTGAATCAAGAACTTTTAAGCTTTACCTACAGTGTTGTTACATAGTTTCTCTGGAAGAAAGAGAAAGTAGCAGTATCATTACAGCTGACTATTCAAATTCAAGAACGGCGTCTCACAAATTATACATACAAATCCTGATCTGTCGCCCACTCTTACTCCCTAAAAATCCTTCCTCAGCCTACAAGAGCCTAAGCTCAGCATAGCACACTGTCTTCTAAGTTCCAGAGTTGAAAATGAGAGGGCACTGGCACAGTCTGAGAACATCTAAGTACTTTTACACCATTTTCCTTCATGCAAAATTCATCATATATGCTAAGTGCTCTCTTTAGGCTTAGAAAGATGGTTTGAAAAGCCATCTGGGGGACATATCTTCAAGTGGGAAACACCCACAGCAGTCAAACGTTGCCTACACTTATATAGATAGTTCAGTACGGTTTGAAACAAGCAGTTATTCTTCTACTGACTCTTCAGTGTCTGTATTGCACTGTAATGAACAACAAGGAATGCGTATTCACATTTGTGAAAGCATGTACAAATATTTTCTGCTTTCTCAACCAGATATCCCTAAAATTTACGTACATAATTTGACCTGAGGTGTGGACAGTGAGTTCTGTAGCACAAAAGCGTCTCTGACATGCAAGAGCTGCACAATATAATTCTACCACCAACAAATGCTCTAAGCAGAATTTTTTTCTAAGATAAGGATCATGCAAGACAGTGATTTAATTTTATAACCAACTGAACAGAAAGGCTGAGCAAGTCAACTACAGGATGAGTAATACAATGGCATAATCATCAGACAACACCTAAAAAGAGAGGAGAGTAAGAGGCACCATTTCCTTTAACACAACTCTTCCAGGCTTCATCCCAAAGAAGCTATGCATCTATGTGACCTAATTCTGAAAAACAAGATTGTTGGTAGGCTAAACATGTAACAAAACTAGGAGCTGTTACATGAAATAGATAACCTGAAGGAAGACAGAAGAAAAGCAGAAACCATCAAGTGTGCAACTGTAATGGTATCCCTACAAAATCCAAGACACAACACAGGACTTTTAAGCACAGTACAGCAAGGCTGAAGACTCATCTATGCTACCTGATGTTTCTTTAACATGCCCCAATTTTAAGAAACTTAAAAGCATTACTACTTGGGTTAACTCACATTAAAAAAGTACCGTAGACAAAAAAAATACTCTATTTGAGTGTTTATACCCACTTCTTCAAACATAATCTAGCACTAACTGCTGTGTGACTTCAAGGAACGGGAGAGCTAATAGGAGAAAAAAAAATTGTAGTTCAAGAAGCAAAAATAAGTCAGATGAAAGGAAACCAGACATTTGGAAATCTAGGTTTCAATTGCTTGTCCACTTACACCATTATATATTTTAAAAAAGCCCACAAACCTCCCCTTTTTACCAAGTGATTAACAAAGATATAATGATATATTCCATCTTATCCAAGCAGTTCACTTAAATTTGAACTGAGATAGTCTTTGACAATCCACTAATTTTTTTGGTGACACTAATTTTCTCATTCTGATCTAAAGTCTCATTGCAGTTTCTCAGTTTTAGGCACAGATAGGATCAAAGCAATATGGAATCTTTTTAAAATGAGTTTAATTATTAGAAAATTAAGTCCCTGCAATTTGAAATAATTAACTCAAAATTGTGGATCCTACATTTGGAATTATCTGTTTTCCAGATTTCATCAACTCTCTGCAATATGATAAACTTAAACCTTCTAAAATTAAACATTATGAGCTCCCCCCATAGGTCTAACCAGAACCTTTAAAAACCATTCACTGCCTACCTGAACCATCACTGGAGACTGAACTTGCATTGATTCCAGAAAGGCCAAACAAGGGACATTCTCGATCAGTGTTTATATGACCCCACTTGTGGCATTTAATACACCTCACATTCCGCACCTAAAGGCAACAAAGCAAATCGACACAACTTTTGTCACCAATACAGCTGAACATTTACAGAAATGTCTGTGTCATTAGGCATAAGAGAAGCTTTTAAACCCACTGAAAAGGAGATGATAAAATTAAGAGTCCATGTGAATGTTCTGCAGTTAGACAACATTTGAAGTACACGCCAGACATCCACAGAGTGAAATTTATGTAACTTGCCTGGATACCAAATGGCTGATCTCTGATATTCATATCATCCTTAGCATATCTGTTACACAAACACAAAGTTTACAAGTTAACAAGTTTTACTAATTAAGTGTCAGAACAGGACATGACAAGATCACACAAGTGACCTGCTCAAAAATATAAAAGGGGAAAAAAGGGAGGGGAAAGGGACAAAATGAAAAGTATATGAAGAAATGCAGATATCTTACTTTTCTCGAGGAGCAACTTTTTGCCATTCAAATTTGTATTCAGTCTCTCCTTCTTGCTATAAAACAGAAAACACGGTAAGTTTAAAGTTTTTCAGAATACATTTTAAGTAAGCAAGAAGAAAACATAAAGAAATAATGTAATGAAATACCTCTTTTGTTTCCTCTTTGAATTTTCAGAAAGCATGCAAAGAAAAGAAATGACACATTAATTATATATGTAAAATGCAGATGGTATTCCCTCTAAGCTAAAGACAAAACATTTCATGGTTTATACTAATCAATAGTGCAAATACTCAGGAAGTAGCTTTATTTAAATAGACTGCACTTACAAATAACCAGCGTCTAGTATACAGCTATAAACCCTATAAATTCAGAATCCCCTTCTGAAACTACGTTGATTTGTTAGACAAAAAAAAAAAAAAACCAACTTTAAAAATTTTTGCAAGAGTAGCAACAATACTTACTTTTAAGATATTAAAAAAAAGAGTTCAGCAATAATTGCTACTTCGAAACTGCATTTCCTCTAATCTTAAGAGATTATTATTAGAGCTTCTAAAGTTAAATAACCGGAAAACTTGGTCTACAAGAATGAGTCCACCCAAGCACTGCCAAGTGTTTTCATGCAAATGGGAAAGATGCATTTCAAAGGGAACATGTTTTCTCTCAGAGGGAATATATTCTCTTAGTTCTTCACTCACATTCAGATCTTGCTAAAATTAAGTGATTGATGTGATTGTCCACCAGGTATTCAGAAACTTTCATTTATGACACTACTAAACAGTCACAGACTCACCAGACACAGGTCAGGCAGCACTTCTGACTACTGAATTTCAGCATTTATTATTTTTATAACTTCTGATAATTAATTTATTGCTCAGGTATTTCCTATGTTTGACAAGCATCAAGCTGAATTATGGGTGTAACTCTTAAACAAAAGCAATCTGCTATTTCCATAGAGGAGAGCAGGCCAAAATATAGGTTTGTGCTGTCTGAGTTGTTGCTTTGGTAAGGTCTTGTCCTCCTCATGCAGTGGCTTTACAATTGGCTAAAGAAACATCCTTTGGCTGAGGACAGAACTTCTGCTATTTCCTGGAAAGATATTTTATCTGGTTTTTCCCTTCACATTGAACTGTTGCTTAGAAAAAACCCAACCATTCTCTTTGAAAGAAATTAAAGTCTTGTGAGATCAAAATTATTACATACTGTATCTATATATCTCTATGTCTGCATATTCCCACAGAAAGAATTTAAAACTATCAAAACTATCATTACCTAGCTATCAAAACTCCTATCATTACCTCACTATGAGCCTGTTATTTTAAAATAAAATATGTTGTGCTTATTTCTTCACAAGGTTTTTAGCTATCCAGTACTATCTGCCCACAATCAGGAAATTGCAATACCTTTCTTTGCTCCAGGTGGGGCCTCATACATGAAATTAAGACCATTCTTCACACGCTCATCACCCATAAGCAACCTAAATAAAAAGGGCAGTTTGGGGTGTTACACACAAAATAGTCACATTGGTAACACTCACGAAAAGAAAAACAACACAACAATGAAACTGTTGTGATAACTAGCATTTTTTCATTTGTTAATGTAACAAAATCTGAGTATCAAAAATCCTGACAGACCAGTCAATGCTTTTGCATGACCCATTGTGTACCAAAAATCACACATTTCAATCTCAACTGAAAAGTAGTATGACCAGAGTTATGAAAAACAGATTTCTGTGTGATAAAAACGTATTATTATACAACGTTACTGACTGTTCATTTTGAAATTAATTAGAAGACAAGCACAAACCACTTTAAAGAAGTTCTTGTGATTTCTGCTTAATCAGACATCACTTAATGAATCACTGCCCTCTCCTACTTCTACAATCAACAGGGGACAGTACTTCAAATTGCTCACAGCAATATGACCTTCACTACCACGAAAACAAGACAGGAAGAAGTGTGCGACCTTAAGCCAATTCTCACCTATTATCATAGGATTCCTGTTCTTTCAGATACTGTTGCATTAATTCTTCTTGTTTCTTCTTATCATATGAGATTTTCTGTTCTGCCATCCATACCTAGGTAAAATAATTCAGCTTCAACTTAAATACAAAAACTATTGTAGAATATATTAGTGTATAAATAACTGGCTTACTCAGTTGAAAATGCTTAACGAGAGATGATCACCATTCTAACCGCATAAAACGCATTATTTTCATCCGGTATTTTAATAAATGAACTTCCCACAGCAGTAATTTTGAGAAATTCCAAGTTCCAACAATATTTACACACTGAAAAGGCGGGAGAAAATTTGGTAGCTCAAAAGGAAAAGCAGGCTCAGAAAATACCCTGTGGGTGCCACTGTCTTCCGTGTAGTGACCCTTGCTCGGCCAAGTCTCGACAGACGCCAAGCCCCAGATTCCCTCGGGGTTTCTGGCACGGGGCACAGTTCTGGAGAGGCCACCCGCAACTAGCTCGAGGCAGGTATGAAATACCGGGGAAACATAGACACATCGTGACAGGTGAGGTTTTCTTGGACGGCGTACAGCGGCTATTTGTCCTGAGAATCAGGTGCTGAAAAGCCTGAGCCAGGAAAATGCGACAGTCATATATACCTAGGAACAACAAAACCTGAAGCTTCAACTGTTTCTTAACTATCTTCCCTCCTTCCTCTTTGCCCCAGCCCCGGTGCCAGCCCAGGAAGGTGAGGAGCACTACTCGGGCCGCTGCGGTGCCGGCAACCCAACCTATCCCCCGGGCCCCCCTCACCTTTTTGATGTTGGACTTGGAGGCGGGGTGAAAATCCTTCTTGCACATGAAGTTGGCGAACGACTTCCCCATGGCGGCGGCGGAGTGGGACCCGCCGGCCCCCACAGGCACAGCGACAGACGAGCCCCGCAGCGGCCTCGGCCTCCCTTCCGGGCCGGCGGGCGGGCCTTCCGCCGGCGCCGGCGCCGTCCCGCCCCGCAGCTGCCGCTGTTCGCCCGCACCGGGCCCGTGCCGCGCTCGGGGCCCTCAGCCCTCGGCTCTCACCATGTTGCCCCGGCCGCCGCCCCTCTCCTGCGACACCTTCGTGGCGCTGCCGCCCGCCGCGCCCGGGGGCCGCGTGGTGTTCGGCAAGAACTCGGACCGGCCGGCAGACGAGGTGCAGGAGGTCGTGCACTTCCCGGCCGCCGCGCACCCGCCCGGCGCCGCGCTGGAGGTGAGGGCGCGGGGCAGGAGCGATCCTGGGGCAGGCGGCCAGAACACCGCTGTCAGCCCCTGCCTGCGCGCTTAGCCCGCCATTCGGCCGGCGGATCGGGCACGGTGACGCCATGTGTGCTCTGACCTCTTGCAGTGCACCTACATCAGCATCGAGCAGGTGGAGAGGACGCACGCCGTGGTGCTGAGCCGCCCCGCCTGGCTCTGGGGGGCCGAGATGGGCGCCAACGAGCACGGCGTGTGCATCGGCAACGAGGCGGTGTGGGGCAGGGAAGAGGTCTGCGATGGGGAAGCTCTCCTCGGCATGGACCTCGTAAGGTGTGCGGGGGCGGGGGCCGGTTTCCCCTTTTTGGTAAATGATACCGGATTTGGAATTTACGTGGAAAGATGCGGCTTGAGTCATATAGTACTTTCACTTTCAGAAGACATTTCTTCCACTGTTCTAGCCACGGTTAAAAATAAGCTTTTCTTGGCACAAGCACTAGATTTCTGCCAGGAGCTCATAAGAAGTATCAGGCACTAGACCAGAATTTGTCAAAGAAATTAGCAAACGTTTTTCTTTCTATGAAATTTATACTAAACTGAAACAAGACTTTTTCAAGAGCACAGGTGGACTTCAGGCACTACTGTTTTGGCCTTTTCTTAGGCTCTGTACTCCTTTCCAATTCCCCCATCCTTCACACACCTATTTTTAAGTTTCGAGCTCAGCTGCCTATTTCCATGTAAATAAGTTCACATTCCTGCCCTGTAAGTGCCAGCGTAACTCCCATTAACCTACAGCAGTCAGTCAATGCTTTTGGTAGTTTCCCCCCAGTCCAATACCTGTACAGGACTTGTAAACATTTTGTAGGCTCTCTTCCTCCCTTTCTGTATTTCCATTTGGTGTTTTTCCCCATTTCAAGTTAATAGAGGACCCACTTCAAAGAAGCCCTTTACCTGACTTGTGTTTCCCTTACCAGATAATACAACTGGCAGCTGCATATAGAAGTATGTCAATTTGAATACTCAGGCTGCATAGTTCTATGTGGAGTTCATAGTTTCAAAAATAACATTTTCCTTTTGTTTTAGGCTTGGACTTGAGAGAGCAGACACAGCTGAAAAGGCTCTTAGTGTCATAGTTGATTTGCTGGAAAAATATGGACAAGGAGGAAACTGTATGGAGAGCAACATGGCATTTACATACCACAACAGTTTTCTGATAGCCGACAGAAAGGAAGCATGGGTGCTGGAGACATCAGGAAAATACTGGGCAGCAGAAAAAGTAGAAGGTATGGATGATGCTCTTCATTCTAAACATTTCAAATGCAATGGCCGCTTGGGAGTTCCTCAGTTTTCATTTCATTAAGGCATCAAACTAACCTCAAGCTGCATACATGTGCCTGTAAACAACAGGCATTGGTTCCTGGAGCATTAGTGTGGAGTAGCTGGCAGTTTGTCAGAGGACCTGAGTGACAGGGGCCTTTTCAGAGCCAGAGATTAATACTCCTGCACTTGGAAAACAGAGGACAGCAAGAAAGTCAGCATGAGAATGACAGCAGCATATGTGGCTTTAAGGATGGTAGCAATCCATGACAATTTCATTTTGGGACAGGATTGATGTACTGGGCCCCGAAGTGGCTGATTCTTCCAGTGGACTTAGGAGGACAAGCTTGGTCTTTGCATGTCTCAGAAGAAGAATGTAAAGCTGGGAATAATCAGGACAGAACCTGAAATACAATGCTGGCAATAGAAGCAAATGAGTGGTGGTGAAAATCCAATCAGAAAAATAGACGTGGCTGGGGAGAGAGGGCCAAAAATAAACCACCAGACTCACTGATCTTGTAGGAAACTCTCCAGGGCTAATTTGCTTTACTAAGCTAATTGTAAACAAAATACTAAGAAAAATCATTCAATGTATTAAAACAATTCTTTCCGCAACTTACAAACAGGAGGCATACGGAATATTTCCAACCAGCTCTCTATCACAACCAAGATTGACAGAGAACACCCAGAATTGAAGGAATATGCCAAAAGCAATGGCTGGTGGGATGGGGAAAAGGAATTTGATTTTGCTGCCACGTATTCTTACGTCAATACTGCCAGAATGACCACATCTGGAGGCCGATATTGTGAAGGCTATAAACTTCTGAACAAACACAAAGGTATCCTTTAAACTTTTTTTTCAAGATATGCAAAGTATTTAGTGAGCTACATTAAGTCGTAAATGATTATACATCTGATGCAGGCAATCATTCACATGACTTGGTGAACCAGAACTTACTAGAATAATTTTTTGCCTTAAAGAGAAGCACTGAACTTGGAAGTTTCTATCAATTTTTTGCTAATTTATTGAGAAAAAATTAAAACAATTGTCAAATATGAAACATACAGAGCTACAGTAACAAAGGATTTATTACTTTGTGGCTACAGCCACAAAGAATCTTATAAACAGCTTCAGTCAAGTACCATTTATATAAGGCAACAGCATGGCATTCAGATACATATCTTGCATTTATTTTTGACAATTTTTAAATCTTTGTAGTTTCACTGTAATGGCTACTCTGAACTTGTGTAGTCTACTAAAACACACCAGGAGCAGAACAAAATAATTTTCTGCACTCGAAGCAGCTACTAACTCCTACACTTATTTTTCAGACTTCTAAATAAAGAACCTATTACTTCTCTTCTAACTGCATCCATCTAGCACGTTTTTGCTGTAGCTGTATTCACATGCTCATTTGAAGCAATTAATCTGAATCAAGATCACATTGCACTCCTTTGTTTTATTATTTATTTGGCTGAACTCTGCCAGACCAGGTTTAGCATTTAGTTAATGCATCAGAGTGAATTACTTTTGCTATCTTGCTCTAGTGATCATGTAAATCCTGCATTCATTTTGGGAATTGCAGGTTCTGAATACTGAAAGCATTTTCATAATACCTGTATTTACTTGTATTATAACAATGTAGAGATTGTATCTGTATTTTCACTCTAAATCCCCATTTTCAGGCATTTACCTGAGCCATTTTAAAAATCCCACTAGGTGTTCAGGTTATCAGCTTCATATGGTTCACTTTGTTTAGATTTATTTTAAATAGGTGACCTAACTGAAAGCTATTTGGCTTACAGCATCAGTAAAATCACTGGTTTCTTCATCTATCCTTCCCTGCTTTTTCACTCAGTGGCATTATGGTTGTGGGGTTTTTCTAGGATGTCTACTATGTGAGGGCCATTTTTAGAGAAATATTATTCATATTTCAAAAATTAGGGAATGTATTTATTATACAAAATAGAGTCTAGTGGAAAATAGTGGAAAAAACTGGACGGATTGCCAAGTTGTAGCTGACAAAATGACCATTGCTTCTTTTAATTTATTTGATTCATCTAGCTTGCTGATTTCTTTAATTCTCTGACCTTCCCAGGCAACTGTAGGAATACTTGTGTTTTCTTGCTGAAATGTAGTGCTGCATGCCTGTCTACAGTCAACCTGGGCCATGTATGAAAAAATAATACTGGAGACTTGTGACTTAGCAGCAGAGTAACTATGTTAAGAGGAAACAGCAAGGCAGTTAAAAAAATTAATTTTTATGCAGTTAGAACTCAGTAAGAGAAACACTAAAATATTAAAGTGGTAGATGGTACCTTCCAATCAAAAATAAAGAGTGAGGGAACTAACGTTTTTCTGCCATAAGCATACCCTCTACTGGTACACCAAATGTGAAAAAAAAACAAACATTCTGCAAGAACTGCCTGTTAGAATATTGGATGTTTTGGTGATACCATGCCAGTATCTGAGCTTCAGCATATACTATACAGCAACAGTGGTATCATCTGAACAGGCATATGTGGAAAGAGTTTCGTTCCTCCAGAGCAGGAGTTATTTTCATAGATACTTTGCACTAAACCTCACACAGATTGCTGATAAAGACTTTTCTACAAATAGATGTATTACTGTAGTTTCTGAGCATAGATGTAATGCCAACTCCAGTGCACCCGTGGAAAGGATAACAACACCCACTGATCCCCCCCGCCCTCGCCAAAACAATTGACAGTCTTTGTGTTTCATTTTCAAAGTTTCACACAAAATCTATGCATGGCTGTTATTATTTTTATAATTTCAAAGCAACATAGTGGTATTAACTCTGTTCAAATACCAACCAGTATTATGATGATTTATCATAACTTCCACAGAGTGCTCAAAACTCAGCATTTAATCCAAGTTACTAATTTTCGTCTGAAAAGTTACTCTGTGAATGACCATTTGCTAGCCCTTTGAAATTTACCTTTCTGGGAAATACCATTTGTCTTTCTACTCCCTCTTTTTAAAAGCATGCTCTTATCACCACTCTTTGAAATAATACTTTGGGAAAGCAATACAAGTGTATTCCATATTAAGATTTGCCATTAGGATGATTTTTTCCCTGCCAACACAAAGGCATTGCCTATTAAAGGTAAAAACAGCTAGTTATAGGGAACATGTCATTCAGTTGGTATTATATTAGCTCTGTGGCTAAATAATTGTATTGTATCTTGAATAGGATCTATCACTTCTGAAATAATGATGGAAATTCTTCGTGACAAAGAGAGTGGCATTAACATGGAAGGTGGATTTATGACAACTGGCAGCATGGTGTCTGTACTGCCTCAGCAGCCTAATCTGCCCTGTATTCACTTCTTTACTGGAACTCCAGATCCTGCCAGGTGATGTAGCAGCAAGTAAATTGGATAAAATATTGTAAATATCTAAATGAAAAAGTGTTGCAGTTTGCCTAATTATATTCCTTTTTGCTTTGGGTTGGTTTTCACTTTCCCATTTAAAAAGCACAATCAAAATGTAGGAGGAACATAAATGTACATTATGTATATTAATGGTATCTACCAACCCACTTTACAGAACACTGCTGTGACTTTAACACCAGTTAGATGGTTTTTGTAATACTTCTTTCTTAAAAGAAGTAGAAGAATGGAAAAAAATACAGCAATTTACTGACTCAACAATTTTAACAAAACAGTGTCAGTAAAGGATCTCTGTTCTATTTTTTTTCCTAGATCTGTATTCAAGCCTTTCATTTTTGTGCCTGATATTACTCAGTTATTAAAAACTACATCCCCTACATTTGGTCATGATGATCCAGTTAAGAAGCAACCACGTTTTCAGAGTAAGCCAGATCGAAGACATGAGCTCTATAAAAAACATGAAAGTGCTGCTGTAGTTATGGAAACTATCAAGGTATGTTGATTAAATTGGATTTCAATGCAAACAGGTGGTTTATATAAGGTCCTTGCTCACATTTTGTTAATGTGATACCAGTTAATGCCCTTTGATGGATTGCAAAGAACAGCGCAGTGCCCCGGAAGCCCAGTGTGCTGGCATGTGGTAGGCACGTGTTTCTAACACTGAAATTGTAACCAGTCCTGTGCTGTAGTGGCAGGCCTAGCCCCAGGTGAGGATCTGTGCTGCTCACCTTGCAGAGCAGCCCCCCACAGACTCCCACACCAGTCAGATAATGGGGAAATGCTCGAGTAGCCATGGGGAAACACACAACTCCTGCCAAGAGTTCTTACAGCTATTCAGGCCCCTGGTCTCAGGTGGAAAGGAGAGCTTGCCTTTGATCATTGCTTGGTATGGACAGGAAAGGAAGCCAGATGACAAAGATATCTGAACACAGACTTGAAGCAGGAAGGTAGCTGCTTACTTTTAGCAGTAAAATGTCTCCTATTTACAGATACATCTTAAAAGTAAGTCATATGCCCACTTAAGGTTTGGTAACTAATACCTAATTTCAATCTATCAGACAACGGAGATGAAGTGAGTGCTAGATATTAGGAAAGATATCTAAGAAAACCTGTCATGATACTGACTTCTACCAACATAAATATGTATCCTAGAAACTCTTAAAAGATTAAATAAGGACAGTAGAACAGAATCTTGTTAGGGTGGTTACTACATGCTCTGTATAGTTTTTAGTGAAATAAATGTTTCTTTTTGCAGGACAAAGGTAAAGAAATGCTCAAAGCAATACAGGAGTTGGAGAAACAGAAGATAAGTCAAATGGAATCAATCCTACAGAATGGATGCTTTGATACTAAGCAACTAGTTAATCTTTTTTCACAGTGTGTAGAAGAAGAACTCAAAATATATTGCTAAGAATATAATTTGATTGTGGTAAAATTTGGATTATAATTGGGTTTTCTAATGAAGAGGCTATATAGATTAACATCCTGTTTTCAGTATACCACATAGCATGGATAGTTTTAAAGATGCAGATTCATATTCAGGACAAATGGCTTTTGATTGTAAGAATGCTGGAAAGGCTCCTAAGAGCCAGGCAGTGGCTTTGTGCATGACACAAAGCTATCAGCAGACACTAATTTTGCCAACAAACAGATGCAATTAGAATGCAATAGCTAACTAAATTAGGGAACAACTCCATCTCTGAATGAAGAACACTAAATCAGCTCTGGAGAATTCAGTTCTAGCATATACACATGTAGCTTTTACAGTCAAGAGAATTGTAGCAGGATTTCAGACTACCTGAATAAAATTGCCATGCTGAAGACTTTCTAAAATGTGGAAGCTATGATGAATGCTGAAAAAAAAGATAGTGATACACAAACCAAGTAAGATTGATACTCATTTGTTTGGTAAAACCATTCTAAGGTACATTTCATATTTGAACCTTCTACTTCTTCAATGTAAAATGAGGCAAAGAGTTCAAGGTATATTAAAAACAAATCACAGTTACAAAAATAATATTTTGCTGTGAGCGATTGTGAGATCTTATTACATGGAATTCAGCAATGCAAGCATCCTGAAAATTACCCGCAGATTTCACTTTCCTGTCTATTTTTCCCACCCTGATAGTGAAAAATAAACTTATTTATATACAAGATGATTATTGTCAAGTTAATTCTGCAGTGCACTTTATAACATCATGGGGGAGTTCTAAGATGTTTCTTGAATTGTTTGTTACTTTTCAAAATTGCGCAACTAGAAAGGAAGAGGTTGGGCTACACAAATATATACATGTACTCAGCAGGACACTTAAAAGTACTTTTAATATAAATTCATTATTTGTTTTGCCAGAGCTAGTAGACTATGGACTTAATTTAATCAAGCTTTCTGCCCTGCCAGGAACTCTTCCTTCCTGATCCTGTTTAAAAGTAATGATCAATATATGATACTACTTCTGTTATCTGTGGCAAGGGCCAAACTAAGCAAACAATAAAGAAGATTCTGATTTTACCTCATGATCAATGAGTCAAGATAACAAACATGACTGTAAGGAAAATAAAAAAAAAAAAGAAAAAAAAAACCACTCAAAATGCAGCACTTCTGCAAACCTTCAGAAGAAAATATGAAATAGCGCACTAGAGCTGCAGCAGCAATGTGGGACATGGCACTGCATCCCCATAGACACAGCAAACCACAAAAAGGTCATTCTTTGATTTTTCACATGAAGTTTTCTCATTCTGTAAACTGTTCAATACCTCACTGGTAAAAAACGTTAAATATAAAGAATAGATAGTCAATGAAATTTGCAGAATTAATATGAAAATTAAGAGCTTGGTAGAATTTATTCTTTCTGATCCTACAGTAAGAGTAGAAATTAATTTAGGATGCTATGTCCAGATTCACAGCAAAAAAACTACTGGGTTAGGAAAGGCTCTTTGAACTTTCTGTTTCTAGTGACCTAATGTGTACCACTTGGCAGTAGCAAGCAAGACTGAGTGGGAGGTAAGACAAAGTATGTTTGAATTGACTGAACATTTTGTGCCTCTGTTGACAACAAAATTTTTTAGAAGTTCAGTAGCACAGTGGTTCAATACAGAAGTTCAATAGTCCATTTTGTTAACTGGAAAATAGATTTAATAAAAATGTGCTGTATTTATCCATTTTCCTTATGGGATATCCATATCTAACAGTTACCTTTTCCTATTTTTGATCATGAGCTGTTCTCCACTGATTCTTTCATAGCTTCAAAGTATCAGTAAATGCCAGGTGAAACTGCTGGCAACCAAAGTATGAATCAAGTTGTCAGGCAGCATAGCAAACTGAGTGAAATAATTTTATGCTACAGTGCAAAGATTTAAGTTGTACAGGAAGAACAGTAGTGAAATTGGAGTGCAACTGTGCTTCTTACTTATGTGTTGCTTTTTCCTTACTGGTCTACAGGATACAAAGTAAAAACAATGTAATGTGTGGAGACAGTTCAAGATGGCCAACAGAGTACAGGATATTTCAGTACCTTTTTCCTAGTATGTCATCCTCCTAGAAGACATGCAATGTAAAAACAGAAAATAAAGATGGGATCAGGAGAAACAAATAATCTTCCTTCCCACAACCTTATATTAAGAAAAAAATAAATAAATTAAAAATCAGAATGTCCCCTAGAGGGCAAGCTTCGCATGGGTTTTCACCTAGAAATGCATCTTACTGACTTTAAAAGGTCTAGAGCGTTATGAAGGATCATTATTGAAATAAAAAAGTACTAAAATTTTGTACTAGAAAACTGTTATATCCATCCCTGTTCATTACAACAATTATTTTGAGATTAGTCCTAGAAAAAAGATCCAGTTTTTCACTGGACATTCCTCTAGATCTGTTCAACAGATGTTTTCATGCAAATATTCTTTTAGCTTCAAAGAGATTTATCCCAAACCAATCCACCTTCAAAATAAAGGCAGTCTTTGCACCACTGACCACTTCTTTAAAGCAAAGCTGTTTCTAACCACCAGAAATCCACATAACTATTGACAGAACATCAGCTTGTCAACTACTCAAAACTTGCTAGTGCTCCTTAGTGGAAGCAAATATTTACCAGTTACTTAACTTTCTAAAGCAACTCAAAGTCTATTATTGGCTTCCAGAAGTACCCAGTGATTTAGAAATAAAATATTACATCCTGTATTTCATTACTAGCTTCTTTATTTATTAGCCATCACAAACTCATCAGACAAATGGGTATGATATCAGCAATCACAATGTTGTAGCAGTAAATCTAAGAGACTCTGGTGTTGGTTGATAATTGAAGGTGTTCTCTGTATGAGATTTGTAACGAAGAACCTTTTCTAAGCAGAAATTTTGAGCAATTTATTATTTTAAACAGATATGGTGTGTTCAAGTCTAGGGGAAGGCAGAGCCATTATAAAAAGGGAAGCAGGACTTTTATGATGAAAATGAGAAAGACAAGAGTGCAAGAACAATGACTATAAATAGAACTGTAAAACTACCCTAAGATCAAATTCTTGAATGCTTGAAGAATTAATTTTCAAAATTGTATTTGGTAAGTGGATGACAATGTGACACGCTTCTAGTATGGACCTATCTTTGGGTGGACACCCATTAAGAAGTGCTCTGCCTACTTGTAAAGGATTAAGGGTGGATTTAAGAAATTCCAGGACTGAAACCCAAAAACCATGTTAACAAATCTCTCAGAAAAATACATTTGCTGTAAACCTTGACACGCACCTGTAAACCTCTCACATGCCACATCACAGCTCAGAACTCTGAAATCAAGTAACAGATTTATTGACAACTTGCAGTATTTAGAAGCCAAACATACTTGCAGTTTCTGCTCTTAAGTCACATATATCTAATTATTCCAAAATAGTTGATGCAGCTGTCTTCAACATTCATAATGGAAATACACTGTTTTCCTTTGTGGCCACAGCCTGATACAAACATCAATTATATTGTTGATGGAAAACATTAAAATATACCAGGTTGTACAGCATACATAAACTGCAGGATGTTATGTTTCTGTGTACACTGCAATCAGACTGACAGTAAAAGGAATTATTTTTTCAATTTAAATCTTGCAGGAAAATATAGCAACCATAAAACAACTGCTTGTTGAATAGTAGCTTATGCTGCTAAAATCACTTTTAATTCTTAATACAAATAGATGTAAAAGTAGCTGTAATAAAAATCTGTGTACTAAAAAAAGAAAAAATGAAGGGAAAGACTTTTTTAAAAAAGGATGAGAATAATTATTCATATGCTTGAGCAAATAATTTTTAATATCTGGATTCCTTTCCCTCACCACATAAAATTTTTATATAGACATATAAATGCTGTTCTCGCAGTTTTAAAAGGGCAGCATAATGGCTATCAGATACAATACTTTGTCTTTCACCTTTTCAAAATATTGCAGAAGACGCACAGGTCCTCAGATTCTGCCTTTAGTGCACAGGAATCTGAGTGACACTAAGGTAACTAGTAGGAGGATACCTGAGGTTTATTAAAAACCTGTGTTAGGCAACCAACTAAAATCTAGGATACTTAGCTACTCTAAACCCTAATCTGGACATTCATTTAGGGTTCGTTATATAACAGATTTAAAAGTCATTAATTTAATTTTAAAACTTTTATGATTTGAAAAAGAATTTTGTCTTGACTTGCACATGTACCCAAGGCTTCCATAAAATCTTCACTTGATGCTGGCACTTCTCATTTAAACTCTAAAGGCTAATTTCAGAATGTAAAAATCTGTTCTTGATAAAGCTGTTACTACCACCACATATTCACTATATTAATTATATATTTATTTACTTCCTTATATAATTTCTATTTTGGGAGAGTGCTGAATATTTCTGTGGTTTTAAGATTTGGTAGATTTGTACAAAACCATTAGTTATTCCACTCAGTATTTGCCCAGCTTTGATCTCCTGATACCGAAAACATTGTCACAGCAATTCTATCTTTTTAACTGGAGTATTTTATCTTTAAAGGAGGAAAAAACCCACCTGATCTCAGGTATAAGCAGCTAAAAAAAGTTCCTGGTGTTAGACAAAAGCAGAGTAGTAAAAACTGAGGTATGACAGAAGAAATCCTACTTCTTTGAACTTAGGGGGAAGCTTGACTGTAAACAGGCATCAATACTTCATCAAACTAAAATATGGAGAACATCCAGCAACATGAAAAATATCTTTCATGGAGTTTTTTTTCTCATTGTGGCACCAGTATTAAAGCTGCAGTTATAATGCCTCTAAAATACAACAGCGACACATACTATTTTACTATTTGTTTTGCTCAAAATGGAAAAAATGTTCTAAATCCAGAGCATCTGTTTTTGTTTAGTAGCATTCTGATTGGAATGCTGACTAAATATAACTTTCTACCGTTTTCTTCAGAATAGACACAAGTAGAACCACATCTCTTAATTTTACAAGGGAGAATAACAGTTCTCTGAGAAAGAAATAGTTCCAATTTCAGTAGTGAAGGCAGAGGAGGTGATCACACTCACCCCAACTACCTGTCCTTTGCCTGCATGCTCAGGTCAGTGGCTCTCAACTGCAACTGATTTCTTCGGAATAAAGCGGTAATACAAGTATTCATCCCGAAATTCAAATTCATTCGTTATGTGCTGGACGACGCCTCCTTTCAGCAGTCTGTCCCCATACACCACGGCTTCTCCACGGTCAGAGGCAAGGCCAACTTGCATGAGCCAGTTCACCAGGTCACAGCCATAGAAGATGCCAGTGGAGATCTTCGCACCACACCTGTATGTCAAAGGAATGATTCACCCACATGTTCTGTAAATCTGGTATCACCACTGCTCGATGGGGAAAGGCAAGGAAAAATAGCAGGAAACAAGGAAAGACGTCATGATAGTTAAGAGCATGTTAGAAGAGAATTTGCAAGTTTTGTATATTAGGGACATGCCAATGCTCACTACCTTTTTCTACAGACATTTCAATGAGAAGCAATATGGATATACAAAGTTGTTTTAGGCTTCTAAATAAAATCCAAATTGCAAATAAAATTTGGTGGACATCAGCAGCATTTTTCCTAAAAACTCACACAATGTAATTCTATTTCTTGGATACTTACTTCCCATGTACTTCTTACCGTGACCCTTTCTGCAACAAAATACCTGACTGGAGAGCAACCTGTCCCCAGCAACAGGGATTCTGTTTCAATTTAATTCTTTTTATAATTTCTGAACACTTTTAAACAGACACTAACTGCTTACACACATTGCAAACAAAGCCCATTTATAACTTGCATATCCTGTTAAATATTGACCACACATGCAGTACTAAGAATAAACAAAACCTTTACAACAAGACCATTTTTTTTACGTATTTATCAGGTAATGATGCTATAATCTGCCTAGTTTCAGCAAACATACCATGCAAAAATTTACCTGCAGCAATGAATGTTTCTGGTTATATAAAATCTACTCTGTGGTTATCTAAAATCTACTCTAACCCAAGCACAGGTTTCTAAAGGTGATTAAGAGGTAAAAGACAGCATAAGTCGAAATCTTCCCTATTTTTTTCTAAAGTTAAAAGCAGCAGTAACACAGAGCAAGTGTTAACATCTATCAGGAGATGCAAAATGAAAATAAATTAAAATCCATGGTTACAACGTCTCAGTTACAGCACATTTAAATCAAAGAGGACAGGATCAAGTTAGAAGAATATTTAAAATGAGAAGATAAATGCATTGTTTTAACTCACAAGGAGAAATAAGACTTGAACCAAGTTCTGCACAAACATAATATTACAACAATAAAGCAACAAATGTCATAATTTCATGTATTCTCAGGTGGATATGATTAATAAAAACCACAAAGGACAACTAAACGAATAGCCCAAAGCCCAAGAAGCCACAACAGCAGGACAGGCATGGGAAGAACAGCTGTAAAACCTGTTCTATTTCACAACAGACATTTTCCGATACATCTTTCTTATGGAACATTACTGACTCCTGAAGAAACTGAACAAAATCACGATGCTGACTAAAACAGTTTTGCAATATGGTTCTGGAGTACCTGACCATTGAAAGACCACCCCACCCTGCCAAGCTAGTCCTGCTTAAAAGCTTACACGACAAGAATAGTCAAAGTGTCCTGTTAGAACAATTAATGTCGCCACTTCATATATTTAATCAAAGGCAGAATCTTTTTCTTGTTCCTGCTGCTTCTGCCCTCATTTGTCATCCACCTACATATATCTGAAGACATAATCCTTGATTTAGGCAATATAATTTGCCTCTGAAATCTTTACTGGTCTCATAAATTGAAGTTAAGGCCTCATTAGAGATATGAGGAAAAGAAATGGTAGAAACTCAGGAGCTGTCGAAGTCCTAAACCCATTATAATCTCTGACGTTGAGTGGCCTCTGAGTACACCCAAAAATCAGTTGCAACAGTTTTGCCTCCGATAAAAGCTACACACTAGCAAACATTTGGTTACTAATACAGACACTGTCTTACTCTACAAACAAAACAAAGGGTCTCAATGCATTACTACAGGTATTATTGCATACTCTTTAAGAAAGATTTTATCCTCTGAACTCCAGTTAAACGTAAAACCTGGAGAAATCCCGTAATGATATAAAACTTTTAATAATTTATTTAAAATCTAAGCGGGATAATACAATAACTTGCACCTCAGTGTTTCAGTGTGAGGCTAGAAGGATTTCTCTGTTAGTTAATTTTTTAATCCTTACCTTGAGGTTTGAATAAATATACCACAACAGGAATCACCCACGAAATTAACTGCATTTCATTATTTTCAAAAGGCAAGCTATGTGCTTTGAAACAGGTTATATGTGCAGGGAAGAACCTTACCTTCTGCCTTTGACAATACTTTTGACACAGTGATCTCTGTGATAACGAACAAACTGTTGACAGGTCATCCTGATTTCCTCAGGTACAGAGGCATCTGTATGCCCTGCTGCTTCTCTTCCACCCCAGAAAAACTCAAGTCTAGGGAGAAAAAAAAAAGAAAAAAAGAAAAATTCAAGAGAGCAAATCAAGTAGGGGCATTTTTTTGGAAACTGCAAATAACAGAATGGACCTCCCAGGAAGCTTATCACAACCTCTTTTTGTGCCCAATACTTTACATATAATCTTCCTAATACATTGTATGGCTTTTGAACACAGAGGTGTTATTCTAGGCTTGGGCAGAAAGAAAGTCGGAGAGCAGCTGGGAGCCGGCTCTAGCTGCTGGATTCACACAGCAGCCAGTTAGCTCAAAGGTAAAGGCAGCTTTGTAAAACTCACTCCTCCATTGTGGAAGGGCCTATCCACACAAAGTACTGGCATGAGGTTATGAACACAGGGCTTTAAAACAGGGATGATGCCTTCTGATTCAGCATCTGTATCTAAGTTTTAGTTCATCAGCTGAAATTATTTCTGAAGATCCATCGTTTGGCAAAAATTTCACCTCTAGAGAGTCTGCACGACTTATGTCTTTGAAAGTGTCATTAGGATGGCAGAAAAACCTCTCACACAGTGAACTGCAATTACCTCTCTACAAGTGGGAGAGAAAAAGAAATTTGGAAGATTAACTAAATAGGAAATGGAGTACTATAGCACTGAAAACTCCACGCCCTTTGAAAATGATTATTAGTAATAATTAATTTTATATATGTAAGTGTAAAGATTCCATTTACCTTCGCTTGAATGGCAGAATGATTAAATGCTTATCTAAGCCAAAAATACCAAAGCAAATGAAGCCCTGGAGAAAAAAAAATATAGAAAAAGCAACATTAAGCAAAAGCTTTGGTTTCTATAGAACAGAGATGAAAAACGCAGTGCCAAATACATTTCATGTATAAATAGAAAGTATCCCTCTTCTCTAAATATCATTCAAAATGCATTTTGCTTCTGCTATGATTTTTCATTTGGACCTTAAAAAGACATATCAATATCTAATAGTCCATCATATAAAACCTTCAAAAAATAATTCAGTAAAACTAATGCTGTAACACGCCACTTGACACTTTGGGATAACTGGCAAGCTTACATAGTCAGGTATTAAATCTGTCTTTGTTAATGCCAAGGAAAGAACAGACTTACAGCAATTTGAGTGCTAGAATGCTCTCAATTCATTTTTCTGTGCAGCTTTTATATAAAACTATCATTACTTGATACTGCAGTGCATCTTGTAGGCACATGTGCCATGGATGTGTAAAACATGCCTCTAGTGTGCGTATTAACACTGCCTGGCTTTCACCTTCATGGGTGACAAAGCTGCCTTGTGTCAGGTGCACTGAAATAGGCCACGTGCAGCCAGAACCAGCATCCATCTTCAGCTCTTTGCTGTGGTGCTGTCACTGAAACTAGAGATAGTCATCTAAACCTTACAGAGAAAGCATCCATGGAGCTGCCTTGCAACTGATGTAACTCCACAGAAGAGACACCAGTGAAGGTTTTGTACAAATAAGGCTAAATTCCTACTCAGTTTCCACGAGCACTTGGCATTCAGTTGTCATTGGCACTTTTGAAAGTGTTCACGGTCATAGAAGATGTGCATTATCTGCTGCAACACCCACCAACAAGGTCATTTTCAGAACAAACATTGGTAAGTACCTGACCAAAGTTAAACACAGCACAGAAGAACTGCAGTTCCACATACAGCCTTCCAGGCTCTTGGTTGAACAGCCACCACAAGCAACTGGAGAGATTCTGTAAAGAAAACAGAAAAACAGCAAAACCCACAAACATAACCTGATTGTTAAAAATCAAAAGCTTTCTTCTCTTCACATGCTAATAATTCTTGCACAATGTTCATGGTCTCTATTCAACAAATTATTCAGATAAAGACAAGTAAGAGGTAATAAACACCTTAAAACATCATCTCAGTTAGGCTTAATAGCTTCGTAGGAGGGGGAACCTTGGCTGTTTTAAGCATAATGCAAAACACAGCAGTGTAAGAGGTCCCGCCTCTTTACATGTTTATGTAAGGAACTTGGCTTAAGCATACTTAGGTTTTCAACATAACACAGACAATATTAGCCCAGACAGATTTGTAGTGTTTGTCTTTAGGCTGCTTAGCTGAGACCGGTGCTTTCTACATATTTCTTGCAGAGTTAAGATTATGTTAAGCTGAAGCACATACCACTTCAGCTATTTGAGATGCCAGACAGAAGGAGGAAACCTCCAAAGTTAACCCATTTGGGTGTAAAGGCTAATTCTTTAAAGTAACTGATCTTATTTCATAGTATCTAAGTAATCATTCAGATACAGCTAAAATACAGGCTAACAGTTGGAGTACTCCTTAAATATAAAAGATGTACAAAATATACTAGCATGGAATACTCGATACAGGAAATTTGAGAGGGAAACATTGCATTTTGCAATTTAACAGAACTTGAAAAGCAACAGCAGTAGCTATTAACCCACACTGTTGTGCTGCACTGTCCTGCTTTGTAGTATTACATATTTGTGCCACAGTATTTTCCATTTCAAATAAAAATGCTTCCTCCAACTGTCATCCACAAGAAACCCAACTTTGAGCACTAGATTCAGAGAGCAGTTTCTTGCCTTTGTCACAGTTAAAAATTGAAATTATATCCCCAACGTATTACTTTCTGGATTTTCACACTTGCACACAGGAGCAACCACCGACATCTTGGAGTCAGTAATGATGAGTGGCAACACTGACTTAGCAACATTGCTCCAAACACCACTAAAAACAACAAAACTGCATTTTTCCATTTAAAATAATCTTAAGATTAGTCTTAACACCTCAGAGAAATCCAAGTTCCAATACAAGCCTCATCAGATAGAACAATTTTTGTAGTCTCCTTCAGAAGTAGAATTCAGTTTATATTTTTAATTGATAATTGGAAGAATTTCAAGAATAGGGAAGAACTCTTGAGAAAACTGGGAAGAGGGGCAGTATTGATGAATGATATAATGATATAATTTCACTTTTTTTCCCCCTTAGGGTTCCCCAGTATCTTGCTCACTATCATCCATTTTAACTTGCGCTTAATTTATGATGTAGCACAGAAGAATTAATTTTATTACATCCCTCTTCCAGTAAGGAACTAAAACATAGCCTTTATTTTATTTAATTGTTACTTAATCAACTGGAAGATTTTAACTGGATTGTCTACATAGCTTTTCTACAAATCATTCTACCTCAATGAGTTAACATGGGGAGAAAAAATATTTACAGCAAATAGGCCAACAATAAGAAGTAAGCACAGCAGCACATGTCTGGCCAGCTGTTTGTCTCCAGTCTGTAGAAGCTGCTCCTCCTGAGCCAACACACACGTTTGAGCACTGCAGTGATTCACACACTGATCCACTGAAAAACAAATCAGAAATTTTTTATTAGGCTTCTATCTGGAGAACTCCATGAACAAACTTGCTAATGTAACTTGCTGAGTCAAATTACCTTGGAAGTATCTCTGCTGAAGTGACAGGCACAAAATACAGTACTGCTTTTGACAATAACCTGTTCAGACATCTACTCTCAAATGAAACAGTTAAAGTTTACATGTGCTCCTAAAACGGAAAACGTTTTTGCAACAATTTTTTCTTCAAAGATTTAATTTAAACTGAATTGTGTGGTTAACATTGAGAAAACAGTATTAGAAATAATAAAAACAATGAAATAATAATGAATAATGAAAATTATTTCTCTGGGAAGTTTTTAAATTTTAGATTTATTTCTGAAAATATTCAAATATACTGTCAGCTCTACTGTTTTTACTCTGCATCTCAGTGTTGTTGAGCTCTCCATCAGACAGACAACCATATTTATTTTAGGTCTGTGACTGTATTTTTAACACTGTATATCAGAACACAATCACAATTCTGTCAATGAAAAGAGCCAAACAAAAAGAGAATGGATGCTTGTCTTCCAGCTACAGAGCTCTAAGAAATCGTGAGTATCTTCCTCTAGATGGCAGTGAAAAACTTTCTGGCAAGATCATACCTAAGAATCTGCACCAGATAACTCAAAGCAGTTCAGTGAGAGAGTAGAAGAATTAGTAATTATTGCAGCCAAAGTTACAAGAGTGTATGCATTACAATTTGCTTTTACTGACCCATAGTTTTGAAGTGTTCACTCAGGAGGCTGAAATAATTTCTACTCAACCATAAGGTATCTTCTACCTTATCTTTTAGGATAAGAAGATTAAATTGGCCTTCCTCTATTCTTGAAGACATTCTTATGGTGCTTGTCTGAATTACTTAATAGATGAAATAGTTGGCAATAGGCAGAAAGGGAGCATTTTGTGAAACAAGACATAACTGAAGTATGCTTCAGTGTGAAATATTTAGATTTATTTAAAATTATGTTGCATGCAAACAAAGCACAAGGATATGAGCTTCTTGTTAAGAATGCATGAAAACAAGGAAAAAGAGCCAAGTTGTACTGGCAGCCAGCTTTGATTACTGACAGTGATGTACAGTGAGAATGCACTGGGCATGCAGTCTTCAGACAGGTGTTGAACAGTCAGTTCAATCCATTTTTTCCTATTTTAGTGACTCCTAAGGCACTCTTAGTCGATTTTCTTCATCTCTATTCTCTAGACATACATAGAACACAGCTGCATGGACATTTAATCTAATTTGCAGTAACACTTGCTCCTCTAGATCTCATTTAGTGTTCAAAACCTGTGCCTGATTACAACAAAGGCTTTTTTAAAAAATGCAAGATGTGAATATGAGAACGTAAAAAAGTAGCTTATGTTAAAAGCTCAATGCAAAGTAGGGTTATGCATTCAACTTCCTAGCATCCAAACAAGACAATGATGGAGAGGTGAAGTCTGAATGCTCAGAACACATAAAAGTAGCTTTGTGGTAAAAAAAGTGACGTCCAAAACAATTGTCCATCTTGAGCAATGAAAGACTACAAACAACTATCAGCAGAAGAGAACAAACATGTATAATGTTGCCTAATAATTAAACTTAATACAAAATGTCAGTTATCCAGGTGGAGTTGAGAGAACAATAGCTCCAACAGTTTCTTTGTGAGAATAACACACAGATGTTGGGGAAGAGCCTGTAGCATTAAAACAAGAAGATACTACTGCTTTACCTGTCTCAATTGGAGGAATCTTGCTTTCAACAGCATTTGACACTGCTTTGCTGTCTTTAGCACAGGATAATTCACCACTTGTTGTTTGACAAGAACAGCAACCTATTAAGTATATACAGTAATAGGACAGTTAGCTTCCTTCACTACCATTATTTATTTTCCAAGTGTAACAATATATTCTATGCAGCTTTAACTATTATGTTCAAAAATAACCTAAAAGTAGAAGAAAGACAATTTTTTTCAATTTGTTGAGAGGGTAATGGGTCACAATACTAACAGGTCACTAATACTAATAGTTTAACATAACACTACCACCATTGAAGCAACAGAAGTAGTTTTAGTTATAGGCAAAAAAACAGGAGGTGATCAAAAAGGCTACATACAAAAAAGGACTAGAAACACATTGAGTGTTTCTGTCAGCATTTAATTCATTCTCAGAGAGACGATTCAGTGGGTAAACAATCTAAGATGCCTAGTGGGCTGCACTTATCACATCCTTATCAAGGTATCACTACTTACATAAAAATCATCCACAGGCTTTTCTTCTTTTCCACTTACACAACTCTTACAATGGTAACAATCAAACTTTTCTTAGAAACACAAACCTAAATACTTGGGAAGTTATATCCAGATGTTCTTCTGCCCTAGTCTAACACCTGAAGCGGTAAACTGTCCTTCCCAGGTCAGAATTACATTTGGAATATTAGTTTATAGCACCCTAAGCCAATTACTCTTTGCACAAATATACTTTATCTACCTCTTTCTGCAGACGTCTGTGCAGAAGATTCTGGAGAAGACTGTGCAGAAGATTCTGGAGAAGACTGAGACACAGTGGCTGAAATGTGATTCTGCCCACTTCCTTCCCCTTCAACCTCCTCCACTGAGCTACGTGGTGAGTATGGGTTCAACACCCCATAGCTGGACCCTTGCCTACTTCTGTTCATGCACATCAGTGAGATACCTGACATCAGTATACTGATGAACAGTATCACTGCTGTGGTAATTATCTGTTAAGAAAACAAAGAAAATGCACTTAAATATAGGAAAACAGTTGCATAT
The DNA here is from genome assembly GCA_013397075.1 of Rhabdornis inornatus. Taxonomy (NCBI): domain Eukaryota; kingdom Metazoa; phylum Chordata; class Aves; order Passeriformes; family Rhabdornithidae; genus Rhabdornis; species Rhabdornis inornatus. The sequence goes on along the minus strand of VWZS01004498.1, from coordinate 202,866 downwards.
GTCTGTCTTTCTATCTTCTCTACTTTTCTAAATACACTTACAAATGCATCTGAACAAGACTATGTTTTCTGTATTTACCGCTCTTGCACCTCATGGTACTGAAAGAGACTTATTTTCCTTGCCTGAGTAACTCAGCTTGTTTGTTTGTTTTTTTAAGCGTGGACCCCTGTTTCCCATGCAATCCAAAAACATCCCCTCATTTTCCTCCCCTTTCCTCTCAGGATCACCAGTGTTCTGGGTTGAGTTCTGCTCAGGTACCTTTTAATTCCAAAGAGGAATGTGCTCTAATTTACATGCTTTAGCCAATGGTGAGCACCCTATTAATTAGTCTTTCCTTCTAATCATCTGCTGCTGATACCCAGAATCCACTCTGAGGCTATTTAGTACTTGTGAAAGTGCCACATGAACAATCCTAAGTGACTCATGGACTCTATCCATAAGAAAGAGAGAGAGAAAACATGACAAATACCTATGCTAGTACACTTCATATGCTCTGATATTACTGGTAAAAATGGTAGTTCAGGGTCTTTCAACCTATGCTTGTGCTGAGAAGCCTACCATACTGCAAGCAGTTACTGCTACACAGGTGATGTGTATACTATCTATTATAGGCCAAAAGCCATTAATTAGATATGGATAATAACAATTTTAGATAACTATCATGCTAGAATACATATTAGTCACCAGGAAAAGGGCTCTGCAATTCATTACCACTCCTAAGTTTTTCCTTTGAGAAGCCTACTCCCTTTTTTTCTTAGTCATAGCTGCCTAAACATGAAGGTCCTTCTCCAAACAAATGTTCCTGGTGGCTCATTACAGAAATACATTTTTGTATCAATCTATAAGCATTTGACAATGATAGTTCTATTATAATCGCCTGTACTTTGACTGAAAGCTACTTGCACATGTAGCATGGCAGAAGTCTGAAGTGATGAGGACAGAATACGTTCATACCTGATGTTTTCCATAGAAAAAGGCAGAGTCAATACTAGTGTTGTTACGTTCACCAACAATTAATAAGATTCCTACCAGAACTGTTGGGACTCTGAAAGAACAAAATAGGAAGTAACATAACATAACCATAACATATTTAGCATGCTCCCACTAATTCAGCAGGGAAGCATTTGAATTAACTTACCCCCATCCAGCTATGATGATGAAGCCGATGGGAATCTTTACTGTTTCTCTCTTCTTCAACAGAAACAAAGAAAAAGATAGAAAACCTGAAAAAACAAACAAAACCAGAAGAAAAGCCTTGTTTATTATTAAAAAGGGAACTGGTAAGCACAGAGCTTGGAAACTATGATGTGATCTTTCAACAGCTTAAGACATTCTTCTCAGACCTTTCAATAGTGCAAAAATCATGTCTGATTGTATTCTGAGAAAGTAAATTAGAACTACCCATTGCCTAAAAAGTCATGTTAATAGTGAAACACTAAAAAAATTCCAGGATTTTATATTAAATTTTATATTAAATATTCACTTCTAAATGCTAAGAAAGGTGCACAAGAGTAAAAAAGTTGTCATGAGAACATTTAAGATTCAAGTAACTAATTTCTTTAGGTATTAATAACAGTTTTCTATCCCAACACTCTCTAGAAACCAACAAATAGTGCTGTATAAAGTTACAATGTTTCTTTAAAAACTGACTAGTCCTTTGTAAAGTCAGTGATAAATTTAACTAAAAAATTTTGCATATTTTTATGTACATAACTCTTTATGGGAGTATCTTCTGGAACCACCTATCCTACTCGCACCTCAGCAGCTCACAACGTTCTCATGTGGAAGGAAAGCCAGTATTTGTGTTAGGCCCCACCAATCATGACCTAGGTACTTCAGCTAAACAAATATAATTCACTCCAGAAAAACACCACAGGAATTAAACCTGTAGATTCTGGACCAAAATATCTTCAATACCCAAAGTCTCTTTTTTAAAGATCATGTATGTAAGGTTCTCCAAGCTTCTTGAAGCATCTTTCAATTATTTCTATTTCAATTCCTGCATTAATCTTATGCACACATGTTGTTTTTAGAAATTGCAATTTCCAGGGGAAAGAGGTGTTAAAGCTACTTGTATATTTTCCTTCATTCTATATTTCCTACTTTTCGATGCACCAGATTTTTAAATCTAGTTAATGCTGAATAATTAAAATCTTAAACTCTGAATTAATTAAAAATCATCATTAAGACTTTGACTAGCTGAAAGGCAACCCACCATATTCACTCTATTTGTAGTTGCTTCTGCCTTGAGAGTAGGCTCTTGTCTCTTGTCACACACCAGCCAGGCTGCTGTATCCAGCAAAGGCAAGCCACACCTGCCCAGGTAGAAGCTTCCAGCAGCAGCAGCGCCTAACACTAAACCTCAGCAGAACTTACAGGTATCCCCATTTGTAGAACTACAAACATGTGAAAGGAACAAGTACTCCAAAGAATATAATAACATTATTTCAGGACATTAATCTTTCATTACAGTACCTGGGCTCTGCCTAGAAAAATCATACCTGTCCATAGGTAGGTGCTATAAAGTGAGCTGTAGAGGAATATAAATACGAGGATCTGTATGGTGATGTCTTTCTCTTTAACAGTAAAATTCCATGCCACCATTCCAATGCAAGCAATAAACTGGAAAGAAAAGATGCCATCATTTAAACTCGGAAAGCAGAATGACAAGAAAAACTGAACAGCAAGCCATATACCTGCAGTAAGCTTTAAACTCCACCCCCAGATGCACTGGAGGGTGATTTTATGAACAGGATACTCCATTTAGCAGTGAAGCACTGCCACAGTAAATTCAGTTTTACAGTTGTGTCACTAGACTATGCTACCTTATTTTCAGGAGGGGTTTTTTTGCAGCAAGTATACAGCTCATATAAACTAGGAGTAAGGCAAATCAGGTAAACCCCCCAACTTCATATACCTTATAGTAAACAAATGGTGATGTCTTTGGCAAGTACAAACCATTTACCTGAAATGATTTGCACATGAAACTGAGGTTAACAGGTATTTGTTCAGCCAAGAATTACACACCAGTTGTCACCCAGTGATATTGCATATATGATAATTTTAGCACTGAAAGAATCTGAAAAGATAGGCTGAAGTATTGTGAAAACAGTAACACAATAGTTCAATTTTTGTTTTTTTAAGTCAAAAGCTAGCTTTGTTGTTACAGAACAGAAGCACCTGCAATTCTCATACATGACATTTTTCAAATGTGACTCCATGATCAGAGCTCAGAGAGTTTACTATATAGAGAGAGATTATTTTTAAAAATATACTTCAAAAAGCACTACCACACAGATGTATTACAAGCACAGGCTGTTCCAGTTCTGCAGCTGACTTCAAGGGAATAAAGAGCATGTACTCTGTAGTTCTCTCAGATTAAATAACAATTAAAATTAATCCAGAGCCACTTGGCTTTGCCTTCCCTAGCCACCAGCCATGCATTCTCACACATCCTCACACAGTCTTGCACCAGCACTTGCACCTGCTGATCCCTCAGCAAGAGCTTCAGGGGCATAAACCAGTACAGGGATTATTTTTCTATTTAGCTTCTTGAATTGGGTCACTATAGAGTCAAGCACAGGTGGCTGCTGCTGCTCCTGGTATTGCCAGCTTCAGATGGGTATAAATTGAAACAGAAGTGCACTCAACAGCATTGGGCAATAACTAAGAAAACACTGCAGAAGCCACTCTCCATTCTGATGGTTTATAGTTCTGTTTAGGAATCACAGCGTCCACATTAACTATCATTTTCTTCAAGGGTGTATTTCAAGGCACAGAAATTGTTTAGACAAATCACACATTAGATTCACCTGCCCTCCACAGCTGGCTATGAAGATCTCACTGTAGAAACCAAACATACAAAATTTTTAAAAAAATACTTAAACCCTAAAACTCACACTACAGCATTCTCCTCACTACTGACCTGAGCAACAAGCAGATTCGTTGTAATCATATGAGGAAGCTGTTTGTATTTCTTACTCAGAACAACCACAGTAAGAGACCAGGTCTGTAACATACAAGAAAAAAAATTAATTTAAGAATAAAACAAAACCCAAAAGAACAAGATGAGTATTCTGGCAGATAATTGTGAAATTAAATATACAACAGATTTTGGCAACATGACTGCTACAGTATGCTGCCAGCCTCTGTGCCCCAGCAGCTGTAGTCAGAAAAAGCATGCATCTTTGTGTTCTCATGTTGGCTAAGTATTTCCAGGGAAGACCAAGAACTTGCCTGGAGCAGGCAGAAGCCTGTTAGCTCCTCAGGACACAAATGACCACAGTTTTGCCTGGCAATTTAGAATTTAAAATCCACACCAACCTCCTCTGAATCTCCCAAAATGATCTGACAGCAAGAGGTAGCATTCACTTCTGGCCTCCCTTCAGGCAAAGTTTCAAGACAACAGGACTTCAGTGAGACAACACCTTCAGAAAACTCTAACTCCTTCCAACATGGATGTTTTTATTTTAAAAAAGCAAATAAAACAATCATACTATCTATACTTTCTATAAAACCAAAACAAAATTCACATGGGACTTCTGGATTACCAACTCAGTTTTTAAGAAAAGAATTTCTAGTAAAGGAATTTGATAAACCTAATTTTTTCAGGTTAAATTATTTCATTAATGCTTATTAAGACTTCATTAAACAAATACGCACTGACATTTCTGGAGCTAAAGTTTGTACACAGCTCTCATTACTGTGACATCCAAGCACTTCACTTGGCTTGATGTAACTAGTCTCTGTGGTATAAGCTGGTACTTTAATTCCCTCACACCCTGTTATTAAAAAAAGAAAACAAACCTAACAAAAAAACCTCTCAAGCTCTGCACTAAATGCTCTAATTCAGTCACTCATCTTTCTCTACAGTGCAGCTTTCCAGCAGACCCACTGCTTAATCAAGATTTTTAACTCCTTCCTCATCCTCTGCATGAGGATACGATGAGGAAACACAACTCTCACTGTGACTCAATTTGCTGCTGACGCACTCAGCTGCCCTGACCACGCGTGCCTTTGTGTCTCACCCAGCAGCACCTACCAGAGAGATGAGGCTGACGATGCTGATGTCAAAGCTGACGTTCTGGAGTGCAGCTGCCAGTGGGTTGGGGTCCATGGATGGGATGGTCAGCAGCCATGCAGAAACATACATTATGGGGGCAGACACGAACGTGCTTATCACCATGCCTGAGGTAATCTGCCAAGAGTCAAACAGAAACAACAATGGAGTTAATCATATCTCAAGCTAAATAATCTGCTTTCAGGAATACAACCACCGGCAAAATCGGACCTTTGAATTAAACATACCCACACCTTTAATAAATAATGAGTTGTTCCTACAGCAAATTATTTAGAATTTGAGCCAGAACACTTCTGGTTTAAACACACAGCTAAACTGAAAATTTTAACAAGCTTCTGAAATACTAGAAGTAGAGAGTTACCTACTGCAGATTAATACAGAGCTTTTTCATGCATGTCAAATATACTAATGACTGCAGTCTAGGGGTGAATTTACACGGGCACAATTCGCTTTTGGATATAAATATTCACACCACAAATAACTTAAAAAAAAAAATCTGGCTATGCAAATATTAATATGCAGCAATTCATGAGACGAAACCATACGTATTTACAAGTGATTTCTAGTTTGGCTTCTCATTGTCTACTTTCTAGAATTTGCCCAGTGATCGAAGTGTAAGTCGTTACTCATACGAGAGACTGCTTTAAAGAGATTTTCTAAGTTTGTAGGGCATAAAATTCTATCTTGCAAGATTTACTTTCATTATCCTTTTTTCTTAAAAAAACTCAATACATCTAAACAATGACAAAATAGAAAGCATTAAAAACAATGAAAATCAACAAAAATGTGTTAATGTCACTTCAAGTGGAAGAAACAGTTCTAAAATTTCTATTTTAAGTTGAAAAGGTAATTGGTACCCATTACTATATACATATTAAAAAAAAGTAAAATGCTTTCTTATCACAAGATTTAACTGAAGGGCAACACAACTGAATCACTTAAAGCTTAAGATCTTTCATAAATTTTCAGTTTTAAACTGACACTATTCTTACTTTCTGAAGTCAGTAATGTAATTTCTTTTTTCCCCTACAAAAACATCTCAAAGATAAGGTCTTCGGAAAAAAACAGACAAAAGCCATAACCCCAAAAACCAAAGTTTTTTATATCTAACAAGTTCTTGATATCTAAAGTTATCCCAGCTCTTTCTGCTGGAGTCACAAATTAAAAAAAAGGATGAGGACTATCAAGACCTAACACATCAGGAAAGATCCTGAGAGTACAAGTAATTCTAAGATATCTATACTACAGAAAAGCAAATTCTCCAAGCCCACTTATTTATTTATTTCATCAACAAAGTTAAGGTAAAGTTAGGACATATCTGGAAAAGTTTAACTACATACAATTCCTACTTCCATATTAAATTGACTTGCAAATATTGCGACACCAGGTGCTGCTGGAAAAACTCCATAAAGAAATGCATAGTTTGACAAACTGGTGTGATTGACCACGCTGTCACTCTTGTCCAAGAGCTCCACCATCTCTCTGCAGAGAAATGGCATCATGAGCCTGAAAAAGAGTGGAAAAAAGTAATTGGAAAAAATATTATTCAACCTATAACAAGACCCTTCTTTACCCAGAAAATTAATAAAAGAGAAACTTAAGGCTTGTTTGAATACTACTTATGAAAAGCAAAATACCGACATCACTTTGAACGATTGCCTTTATTGTTATCAAAATATTTACCAGCTGCTTAAAATTCTTACGTCACAAATTACATTAAAATAAAAAAGACAAACATGACAACAAACTCGGGTATAGAAGCAGCTTCCCTGACTGTGCAGACACATTCTTTGTACAAACTTCAAATTTAAAGTGGCAAAACATTAAAAACCCTCTCATTTTTCAACTGTCACAGTAATAGCAGCTACAAGCAGTCAGCAGCTCTGAAACTCAGTCCACCTTTTTGCAAGCTGTCTGAAATACAATAGGGGCTCAAGCTTAAGTATCCCGTGCCAAAGGTTTTGGCCAGCAAACTGCCAGCATCAAGGCTATTTCAGCAATAGCCCAGATCTCACACACGCTCAGTGTAAGCCTTACACAGACTTACAGTAAAGTAAAGTGGTAACATTAAAACCCAATGTTTTTCACGATTTTTTCATTACAAAATTTGTCATTAAGCTGGCTTACTGACTAGGTCTTTAACTTTGCTGATTAGTTGTGCTCGATACTCAAATGCACCCTCAAACTTTACAATATAAACTTAGAAACCATTATTATGTTAATTGTAGTTCTGTAGGAAATATAATAGTTAACGTTAAATAAATAAATATTCCCTGAGATATATTCAAGGGAAGATAATGATGGTATAAGTTCTAAACAGAACTTGGCATTTATTCATGCTTAAAAGTCAAGCATAAAGTGACCATTTTTACACTCTTCCAATATAGCAGTTTCAAAGACTTACAGATAAAGTGAGGAAAACCAACTAATTTGGAGATACATTGTTTAAGCCAAATAACATACACGTACTAATCAAATATACTTAAACTCACTACTGTCTAATTATTTATTCAGTAAATTTTAATTTAAGCTACTATTTCCCCAAATACCCAATTCACAACAGATGGCCTGCGGGCTGTCCATGAAGGTACAGCATCCCTGATTTTCTTTCTCTGCAGAGCCTGACAACAGGTTTTTAGTCTACTAAATTTCCTTTAAAAATTATCAGTTGTATTCTATCAAAGAGTTTGGGAAGCACTCACTCAAAATACTGGAAGTGAAATGTACTATCATAATAATGCTTTTGAGAGAAAAGCCATCTGACCAGGGTATTCAGAGCTCAAAACATCTAGAGAACAAAATTAAAAATACATAAATTGAACTTACAGTTTAGCTGTGATGAGAAGGATCAGTGCAACAAACATACCCTTTGTCAGTTTTTTTGTTTGTCCCACCATAGTCAGTCCAAGGTAAAAAAGTGCAGAGCCAGAAAATGAACTGCCCAGTCCATCAAGGAAGTTTTCAAGGTATTCAGGAATTTTCTGGCCAAGAATAAAGTTTGAGGCAATTCCTATGAAGACCATGAATACAATTGGGTTCTGCAAAACTCGAAGGAGTGCTAGGCCCACTATTTTGATTTTGCTCTGTGACACAGTGCGATTATTCCTCCACTTCTGGATTTCACAGAAGATAAACCCCAAGGGGTTTAGCATCATAAGAGATATTGGAGCCACTAGGTAAATGTATTGGAGATACTCTGGGTAAGTGGTTTGATATAAAGCTTCAACTAGAAGACAGGAAATAAAGAGTTATGAGTGATAACATTTCAGCAGAAAAATACACTGAAATATTGAAATTAAATTTTGCTCTCTAAAAACTAAAGAAAATTATTTAAGTTTCCTCCAGAAGGAACTGAAGGAATCCATTTAATTAACAATCAATATAAGATAATGCAGGAAGAGAAGTATGTCTAATCATATTAGGCCACAGTTATCTAAAGAACACATTAAGGACCAGATTAACATCCTACAATTAGTCAACATTTACAGAAAAAAAAGAAAGAAAACAATTGAACAATTCTTTGTTTTCTTTGAGTCATCCCAAATGCTGGAAAAATTTTGGCTTTATTTCTGACTTGCTTTTCCTCCCCACAAACATGACAGTTGTGGAGGATTAAATGCACCTTTGCAGGAGGTGCACAAGTTGTTTCCCGTCTTAAGGGAGTCTCACTTGTCTGGAATTTAATCAGTTTTCAATGGATAAGTCAGGTGTGATCTTTCGACATTGATTCAATAAAGGAACAACCAGAAAAAAAGAGTTTAATACATAATTATTGGTTCATTCTCTGGAACTACTTAGGACAAGAGTTACTGCTGCAGTTATGGTCCCTCAAGGAACTCTAAATCATGAGCCTTTGTTTTCATTACTATTACATACTTCTGAGCCAAAGTAGAATTGCTTCTTATTTCAAGTTTATTTCAAGTCTTATTTAAAGTACTTATTTGAAGTACTAAAGGCACTTTAAAAATAATGAAAATACTTCAGAAACATATACAAGATTCAATACTAATATGAATTAGAAAAACACCCGATGCTTTAAAAGTATAATGTTCTTTTTTACCTGACTTATAATTGTTATATTTAATAATTTTCTTGATATTAGTAATCATCAATAATATACTATAGGTATTAATACTATGTCAATTATAATATAGGAATATATAGTTAATTGTATCATCATAATTATTATATATACTATGTATTAGATATATACTCTGCCTACAGTTCATAATTATTAATAACAACATTATTAACCTTTTCTGAAAAAGCTTTTCCTCATGACAACATTTTTCAAAATCCAAAAGAGTTTTACCTCTGTATTATTTAAGCCTCTGGAATGACAGGAACTTCCAAGTGCTAAATCAGTGCTCACTTTGAACAGTCTCCTCTTTAGACCAAATAAACTGACATTCTAACTAGCTGATTTCTTACATATATCAAAAAAGCCACTAAAGGTGTTTCTACTTTTACAGGCTATTACTAAAGTACATGTACCAGAACTACCTGTACTAAAATCCTAAATGAACTGCTGAACAGAAGTACCAAGTGTGGGGTTAGTTACTGCATTTAACAAGCCAGTTTTAAGCACTAAATACATCCTGGTAATCAAAACCACTTTAAACATGCTGGACACTTTTTATATAAATAGGTTTTTTCCTAAAACTTGAGACCGCTGTTTTATGTTGCTTTATATAGAATGCCCACGTCACTCAAACACAACTCCACACATCATGTGTAAGTAATGTGTGAGTGAAAAACTTTAAAAATCTTTACTTTCTGGTAAAGTGAAGCTGCATACTTAAGACAATAAATTAAGGTCTGCAAGTACTTTAAATCATGTATGGTGTCAGAATACATTTTACCAGGTACAAAAAGTGGAATTAAATCACTGAGTCAGTGGGTGAAAAAAAAAAAAAGAAATCACTCTTAAGGAATTGTTAAGATAGTATGAATAATCCACAACTTCTATCACTGATGAAAAGTTTTCTTTTTATTTAAATCATGGTGCCTGCTTGCTGATCATAACAAAAACTGAAATCAAAGCTATTTCAATTTTTTAAAACCAATTCTCCATGTCCCAGCTGCTCAAAAGTACATATAAATCACATGCTAGCTGTCCATGCTTAATACAATGACTATGAGTAAAGTCACAGTGACTGTCACCCACACAAGACCTCTGCGACACCTGTGCTTTAACACACAGCTCTAGAGAATACTTGAATCTGTTTGGCAGAGTTGTATCGTTATTACCCAGTAATAAAAAAACCCCAAAGCTTTATATCATAATAATTCTGTCTGCATCAGGGGTGTGCTACCAATCCTCTCTGCCGGTTGGTTCTTTTTCACTCCAACATCACTTTTTAATCTAGAACTGTCATAACCATGATAATAGAAAAACAATGATAAGCTTCAAAAATTTGACCTGCATTTTGATTTCCCTATGTGCAAATCTTTTCAAATTGCAAAAATAGCATAGTAAAGAAATAAAAAATAATAATAGTAATGCATTAAAGAAATTACGTGGGATGAAAACTCATGAATGATTAAGAGTTCAAACTGCCTTTTTAAATAGCATTGGTTTAGTGCACGATTTGTCAATATTGGTATTTTTTCCTTTACAAATTTCTACTGCTACAGCATTTAGGAATATTTTTTTCATTAAAAGATCAGTCTTTGTTCAAAACACTACCTCTGTCACATGAAAAACAGCAAGGCATTCTTTGTTGACCAGTCCTGCAAACACTACAGAGAAGCCTGGGTAATATTTTACTGATAGCAAAAAGTTTGCACAGGTGGCAGCATGAACCAAATACCAGTGAAAGTTTGGGGATGGGAGAAGGGAAAGGACAAGAGGAAATAAACCTCGAGAGCCTACAGTATTTCCATTGCAGTAACTATTCCAGTAAAGCCCTAAATGGTGTAGATTTTGGCAAGATCATACAGACAAAAAATATAAATAATATCTTATAAATCATGAAGTACCTGAAGACATACGCAGTCTTACAAGAAAGTACAAGTAGAAAGCATGTTTTAACCAGGATACAATGGAAATACATTGAGACCCCCAAAATACATATATTAAAAAAAAGATAAACTCTAACTGGCATCTAAAATGCATAGACAAGACATAATCCTCACAGCCCCATTTGTGGCATACTTTTGATTTCTTTCAAGAGGAATAAATCTCAGGAGATGCAACTGAGGGAAACACAGTATTTTCATCTAAAAAAAAAGTATGCAACAGCATTTGTCTAAATTTTATACATATCAAGCAAATTTGAAGAGAATAAGATTGAGGATTCTTCTCAATCATGCTAGCCCAGAATAAGGAGAAAGATACTGTTAACTCCTAAAGTAATCTAAAATATGGATCTATTTGTTACATATAATCTGAAATTGCATATTTGACCTTTCCTTTGCAATTGTATTTTCAATTATGTAACCAAACATCTTGCTTTTTGTATTGCTAGAACCAACTTGCTCTCTTTTTTCAGTTTTAACCTTTCCTAGATGATGAGTAGTCTCAAAGAGAATCTGAGAGGCACTTCAGAAATTACTTCAATTGCACTGAACTTCAATTCAAAAGTCAATTTCAAATTATGGAAATATAAAAGCAAACATGTCTAGAACAGTGACAACTAATTTTAAAGAAGAAAACATACTTACCTATTGGATATCCCAGCGCAAAGTCATTGCTTTGCGTAGCAAAAATGGGGAACAAACCTGCTTTGCTAAATCGGTTCTCAGGACTAGCTACTAACAATGTTAAAACACAGACTAAAAAAAACACAGCAGCTTTGGCAACTAAAACACTGTACAGGAAGGACCAATTCACATTAGAAAAATTAAGTACCACCATGTTTTTGAACAGTAAAGCCGGGAGTGCAAAACGAGACACAAAATTTCCTAGTCCTTTGGCCTGAGTTGATGTGATAATGTTGGCTCTTCCAGCTATGTAGCCACAAAGAATTATTCCAAAGCATTCCAACAGGGCTGGGAAAAGCCTGCTTATTGACATAGAAGGAGTACCACCAGTAGTATTGAGTTCAGCTTGTCCAGGCAAAGAAAGAGACATATTAGCTGAAGAGGAGAGGTTCTGTGCAGTGAAGTCTGAATAGCTATCCATTTCCTCTGACCACCTCTTCCAAAAGAAGAGTGTGAAATGATCTCATCTGTAAAAGGAACAAAAGTACATTTATTAACTGTATTCCTTTAAGTACAAGCTTATGCCCTTTTAAATTATTACAGAATAGACAATAGGAATAGCCCTTACAAGAACTGAGCACCAGGAAAGGACGATAAATTTGATGAAGAATCAAAGCTTCTCCATTCCGGTACAAAAACATTTGTGAAGGTCCTCTCTACCTTCCAGAAAGATTTAGAGTTTAAATCATCATACCACCCTTGAGGTTTGTACCTTGCTTTGTGCAACTGTGACCTCTCCCAACATTTCAATATCATGTGCTAATGATACACTTTTCAGTTAGCAAAGAATCCACATATGACACAGAAGTGAGTGATCTCATTCATTGCACTAGAGTCTACCCATATTTCTACATACAATTCTTTAGGTCTGTAGCAGTGAAATTTAAGCATGCATGAAGTATTTATATACAACAGAAATACCCCCGTTCCTCATTTGTTAACAGCAATTCCCTTTGAAAGGGCTGATTACAACACTGCAGGCTCTCTATATGCAAGCAGACATGTAAAGTCTGCAAATCAGATGAAGAAAGTGGACATCAAACACAAATATTCATTGGTCAATAGCAAGGTCCTGCCAGAAACAGATATGGCTTTGGCAATATAGCTCTGAGACCTGTCCAGTCCATCAGCTAACTCTGCACATAAAATTCTGACATGACTAAATCCTGAAGTACTCCGGTTAGCGAGTCAAGATGATTTTACCCCACTTTGTAGGGATAAAAACTAAGGCAAAGGTGAACTGATTTCCCCTAAGCTATTTAAGGTATCAGTGGTAAAGTCAAGATTGCCAAGTCCCAAACAGTGCTTTGTACAGCACAATCTGCAAATTAGCAACTAGTTTAAGAGCCTTCCCAGCTTCTTTATATCCTACCCACAAGGAACACAGAACACAGCAGCCAGGCAAATAAGCAAGTAAATCAAGTCAGCCCAAAGGTGAGGTCATGCAAGGTCTATTTCACATCCTGGCATACAGCATATACATATTCACAAGCATCAACTATTTGACTAATGACTTTTATTTATGCCTAAGGCTTTTGGTAAGCACTTTTATGATGCTGTTGTAATTCATCTGGACTGAGCTGCTGCATCTTCCAAATCTGTCCAATAGCCTTTGCTATCCCTTCTCCCAAGGAAAATGAGTCTCACTCCAAGTAGGGCTTATTTTAAAGTCTGTACTTTTCTTATAGATGATATATTAGCTTAGATGTATTTGTACCAGGAGTTCAAAGTATTATTTGCTACAGAACAATGGGGAAAACTTGCAATAAATGAAGCAAACAACAAACCATTTCTTCTACTAGAAAAACTTAAGGATGTTTTCTGTATTTGCAAAATGTCCTAAAGAGGATCAGAGACAGATTTCCAACACTGAATTCTTGGAAGAAACCAGCCACATTCTACACTAGCTGCCAGGTAAAAAGCAGGTTTTCAGCACAGCCCCATGTCAAATTCTTCAAGCTTACAGAACTACATAGAGGTAAGGCTCCCAGCAGTGCAACGTGTTCAACCTACTCACTGCTCTCTCAAGGGGTTTTTTTCAGCAATAAGATACAGCTGAAACTTTTTTAACCAAATGCAACATTTGATCCGTAGTGGAAGTGTTTTCCAGCTGTATCTATCCCTCAATTCTAGCATTCCTTCTCCTGTGCCTTCCTATCCAAGGCTAATGACAAGGCTCTCCTCTTTCTGTATTAAAATCATTATTTCTCCTCACAAAATTGCTACAAAATACAGAAGTGCCCTTGTCCCCATTTCATAATTCAGGACTTAAACAAATACGACTGACTCTTACGTTGTATCAGTTGATAGCATGTACTAAATCCTGTATCTTCCTCACTAAATCATAACTGACATGGATACATACCCACACATCCCAAACCATCTTTTGTAAGAGATGGATGGATGGATATACAGATTCCTGCAGCCTTCCTTCAGCCTACCTTCAACTTCACTACAAGGGACCCTGTCAAGTCATACAGGACAAATTTTTGCTAAACCACAAGAGTTTCAAAGAGAAGAACTCCATCACAGTAAAAGCTGCTGCTGGCACTCCTCAGAGGGCTTGGAGAGTGAATCATCTCTTCAGCTCAAGAGATATCCATATCCCAAACCCTTTATACTCAACATAGAGTATCTATTGCCAAGCAGTGTTTTCCAGAAAGGCAAGCTTTTACATTCTGCTTAACACAGTGAGTACATCTCAGCACTTTTTGCTCTATAGTATACAGACATTTATATAATTGTTGTGAGATTATGTAATGACTAATCACAGACTTAATATACATACTTGTTACACCTCAGGCTCATGTCAAACTAGCATCTCACAAGAATGAAATTAATTTTCAATTCACAATTCTTAATGAAATCAAAGATAATTATCTCATGCAAAAAACCTGATATATTCTACACGGAAATTAGTTTGTTCCTACAGTAGATGTAGCAAACTAACCAGACAAATGACACTAAAATAAGGAAATATAATACAGTTGCAAGAGAAACCCCTTAGCTTTGACTCCATAAAACATAGGATTTGTAGTTACCCTTCAGGAATTGAGAACTGAATCCTTGAGAACTCAGCCACAGCTGCATTTTTGGGAACTGCAGGCCAATACTGACACAGTTTTTAGGAATAATGCTGCCTTATTGACTATCGACTGTGGCAAGCATAGCTGCTTGCAGCCAGACTGTCGGCTTGCACGAGAGGAAGCCTTGTATAAAGACCAACAATAGACACACAGCAAGTAGCAAATGCAGTTTAAACTTCCCATAAAACATCTCTCTTGCAGGTTGTCGATATTTGTAAAGTCTTAAAATTCACCAGACCAGAAACTCAATTCTCCAGCAGCTGTGAGTTAAGCAACATCAGGTTCCTCTCCAAGCACAGAAATAGAGAAATTGTCTCCTTCATCAAAGGAAGGCAAAAATCCCTTTCATCTTCTTTTTCTAATGAAAGTCAAAGACAGCATGAGTGAATAAAAGAGATAATTTCATAATAGAAATTATATATATGTATTTGATAGATAATTGTGTATCTATCTCCCCACTGGTGTCTCACTCTTAAGCTTTCAACTGATAATCACTCTCAGAATAATACGGTGACACTGGCAAGACCGTGCACATTGTTCATAAATTATATCCCACAACATGACCTACTTTAATGCAATGCAGAAACTCTCCTACTTTAATGTAAGGATGACACATTATTTCACTCAGGAAGATTAAAATGGAGTTGGGGTAGGAGGAGTTACCACTTGTGGCAGCTCTACTACCCCATTCTCAGCTAAGATAAGCATGCAATACATGCATTTGCATGTAAAAATTTGTGAAGTAAGTCAAAGAGGAAGCAACTTCAGAGAGATACAATGATAAAAGTAAGTGGGAAAAAGTGATTCTTGTAGTTCCTATTCTTGCTAGTTAATCACAATTTTTACTTTTCTCTTTATTAGGCTAAGAAAACAGAGAACAATATTGCAACAGCACAAGAAATGGGCCACCTATATCTGGAAACCTAGACAATGCCACAAGAAACATCACACACCTTATGTGTCTCTGAGCGGCTTTTTTTTCAAGACCACATTTCCTTTGTCATCCTTCGCCCACGAATGCCAGCCCAAGAAAGCCCTTGGCTGTGGAGCAGCCGGGGAAGCCGCATGCACTGGACACCTGGGGAAACTGAGGCCTGCCCTGAGCACACGACTGGCACAGCTCACACAGCAACACTTCAAGCTCCACAAAACTTCGGCAGTGCAGGAGATCAGACCAGACTAAATGAAGCAACAGTTGCCAGAGGCACTGAATGACAACTCAGAAAAAGAACGAAAAACATACGTTCCCTTAATTTTCACTTAGGCTGATCTTTGGGCTTGTCAACAAATAGATACATACTTCTGAAGCAGACAGCAAAACATTTTTCAAAAGGTAGGTAACATTTTCTTGCCAGCACTCCTTAAAAAGTGCTTCACTCGCACCGCTTGCCAAATTGGGATGTAAAATCCTTTGACTTGCGGCCACAAAGCTATAACAAAACCAACGCCTCTCGCCTGCCCCTTCCCGGCCCATCACTGTTCTCCTTCCCATGGTCACCCCAGTTACGAGCACGCAACATTTTCAGTCAAAGATAAAAAGCCAGCAGCACTGCCCTGTGTGACAGCTGCTTCATTAGAAAATAACGCCAGAAGCCGGGGAAAGGAGCGGGCAGCTTACCTACTTAGCTTTCANTCCGCCGCCGCCTTGGCCCCGGGGGTTTCCCCTGGAGTACGAGAGCCGAACGAGCCGCTGCCGCCTCCGGCCGCTCCCGGGGCCGCCCTCGTGGCCACCACCCCCTGCCCGCAGCCGGCGCTGCGCCCCGCGGGGCGGGAGGCCGGGCAGGGCCGGCGCGGGGTCACCCCCCGTTATCGGCCCGAGCCAGCAGCTCGGCGGAGCCGATAGCGGCGCTGGCTCCCGGCAGCAGCTTGTCCCTGAACGGCCTACGCTCATTCCAACTTTCCTAGGAGTCTGAGCGCCTAGAAACAAAACACTATGTTTTCCACGTGCCATCGGTTCCACAAATTTGGCCAGTCAGTAACCTCCTCAGTAAAAACTAAGAACTGGTAATTACCAAAGATTCTCCTGTAGAAAACGAGGACACAGCTTTCTCAAGGCTTTCCCTTTGTAATGCTCTTGAGGGCACAGGAGTTCTAGCTGCCCTTTCCCTAAGATAACATACTGCTGATGCAAAGAGAGCAAGTGTGAATTGAGTGTACTTTATTCTCCCCTCCTGATCCGACTCAAACCAGCTTGCCTTACTTGTTAAGTGTGGCAGACACATGGCAATAGGTGTCCCAGTGTGAGTAAGGCAATTTTCCCAACTGGTGGAATGTCGACCAGTCTGTGTGCTCAGTAGCTTCGCATTCCAAACTTCCAGCATAAAAAACTCAAAAATACTCAATAAAAACCTCGGGGGAGTGGGGGGTGGGGGTAGAAAGAAAAATACTTCTTTCCCTTTTAAGTAACACCCAAAATAAAGACCAAAACAGAATGGAGAATTACCTCAACCAAAAAAGATGTTTGTGATTGACAATTTATGAAGCGTTGTGTCACATATTAATTTTTCCACAGTCAGTTCTGTCCACAAGGTCTATTGTTGAAATGCTTACCAGAAACGAAACTGATATTATACAGTAAGAGCAGCAATATAACAGAAATAACACTTAATTGTAAGTCCAGTTAAGAAAATCCTGTAAAGAATGTAGACAGGGACAGAAACTTGTGGGGATAAACATGGCTGTTAGAAACTTAAAAGGTACTATGTTGTTGATATCATATGTCTGCTTTAAATTTAAAGATACTGATGCTTAAATGTTATATTTCTGCACTGGAAGTGGATACACTTAATAGAACCTCAACTGACATGAAGCAGCAGTGACAGTGCTTGACTCCTCACTGCCTTTCATTCCTGTCTACATCCTGTCCCAACTCTGGGCCAACACATCCCAAGCAAAAGATCAGCAAGGGATTGTTCCAAAGCTGTGCCAAGGTTTATTATGTATGTTTACTGCTGGAAGGTGGTGCAGCCTGTTGGGTAACACTCACCCACTGTAACGTTAGGGTGAGACTTTGTTTTGATGCAAAACTTCAATAAAGAAGACTCTTTTGTTAATTCTTTCACTGTTGAAGTTTCTCTGTTTGGCACCTGACAAAGACCACTTTCAGACTGATCTGGATTTGGTTTTGGAAATACAGTATAATAAGGCCTTTCCAGTTTTTTGGCTTTTTGTCATTCATTCTTTCCTACTGAAATGACACCTTAGAGGGACATGCTCTGGGCAGTAGCAGGGGAGGTATACCAGACCATACTAAGAACTCTAGCTAAAAATGTATGCCTTCTCTTGAATGCATTTTTTTCCCTTTGGAAAGATCACTAGTGATTTAGCATTTAATGAAGTATTTAAACTACAAGAATCCTTCAGCTGTTTTAAAAGAGCATACATTTGGCTGGATAGGCTGCTGATTGACTGCTACTGATATCCACCAACCACCAGCCTGATTTCCCAGGGGATCAGCAGTAACGGGATGGGGCTGTGTTTCTATCTCAGCTCTTGCATACACAGTGTGCTAAATCAGGTAAGCACACTTGACCCGAGTCTTGTGTCTTATTTTGGGGAACACAAACAAATTAAAAGTGTAATACTCAAAAAAGTAAATAGTAAAGAATCTCAAAACTCTGCAAAAGTATAATACTTGAAAGTATGAAAATGTAGTATCAAAGGCATGTGAAAAAATACAATAAAATTACTATAGCTGCTGTCTAAATAAATGAAGCGAAAGTATATAAATAGGACTTAATATAGCCTATTTCCTCTTGCAGATTTTAATCTTTTTAAACATATTATAAGTAGCCTAGCAACTATCTCTCATCTCATTCTGAGATGAACAGAGAAGAACACTAGGGTCTGACCCCTTGCCCTGTTAAGAAACATGAAATCATTATCAACCAGATTGTACCACCAGAACAGCACTGTGAATAACTCAAGCACTGGATTACAGGACCAGTTCTCCACTTGGCTGGGAAATGTTAGGAACACAGTTTTCTGGCTTTTTTCAGTCTGGATAATTTAGCAATGATAACTTAATGTTGGAGTAAAGAAATCTTTCTAATGCAGTACTCAATATACAGGATACCCTGACCATATCCAAAGACCATACAAAGTTCTGCTTCTCAGAACAGCAAAGAACAGTATTTTCTTACTGTTTGACACCTCCTCTCTGCTCCCTCAACACTTAATCAAAGCTCCACAGGCACTTTCTTGGAGCCACATGTTCTCTGGCCTTGAACATCGCCTTGTGTTCCATGGAGCATCTCCATGTTCCAACATCCTGCCTTTATAATAGAGTTTAATTTCTTTTTCCTTTTAAGATCTCTGTAAACTAAGGCTGACAGCCATGGACATCAATTCTCACGGAGTTTCACCCAACCCCCAGAAGTATCAAAAAGCCCCCATGCATTAATTCAACCCCCAAACATAACAATTCCCACAGCTATAACACTGCAACTAATGCATGGGAAGGGCAAGTTTTTTGTATACAAACTCCTGGGAGGACAGGTTTATAGAGTCCATCAGCTCTTGATCACAGCTATCCTCTACCACTGGCAACTCAGCTTTGGCAGTAACTGTAGATCACAGAAAACTCAGTTACTGTCATTGCAAAGCCAAGCTTTCCAAAAACCACTAAACAAACACAAAACTTTAAGTTGTCCCCAAAATTTTAATTCAACCTCTTGAGTACTCCCTCAACATGACATAACATTGTATAATAATGAACTACTGTCCCCCTTGCTTTTTGTTCTGGCTTTTACTCAAATTGGATGTTTCCATCCATTTATGTGCCACGAAAGTAGTCAACAGATTATATGGGAGGCAATTTCTGCTTTTTGATCTGGGCAGCAGCTTAACCAATGAAAAGCAGCTGGAGCAACCATTACATGAGTCGTGCTGTGGCTTTCATCATACTCATTTACCTGCAACAATTACACGTACACAGGCTGGGCCCACACAGGAACTGCGAGAGGTTCACTCTCAGTGACAGCAGGTTTCAGACTGACACTTTTAAGAAATGGCAGTGGCCACAAAACAACATTTTACAAAGGCATACAACTGAGCCAGTTTGGAAAGGTTTTCTGGGAAGTCACAAATGTGTCTTTGTACTCGGTGTGAAGGCTACTTCACTGGTAAACTCAAGCACTTGTTGCAAAACCTAAAATGTTGGAGTATTCTAAAGAAAAGCACTCAAGAATTTACTGCAAGCAAGTACATTTCTCTAGTTTGTTTCTGAAAATACTGTAATTGGATTTAAATTTTTTTTTCTAAAGAACTAGCATGGAAATTGTAGTCAAATTGTTAGGCTGTGGTGATAACTGAAAGACAACATTGCCTTACAGTAGGAAGTGTCAGGTGAGCTTCAAAACAGCATTACTAATTAAACAGGCGCAAGATTTCTCTAAATAACCTCTCAGTAGGGTATTAGAAAAACATACCTTTTCCAAGAATAGACAAAAAAAAGAATACAGAATATGAGGAGACAAGAACATCAGCAAATGCATCAGGATGAAATCTGTCTGGAAATTTACAGGTATAATCTCAGTGCAATTTCCAGACAGCTGTGCACCTAGTTTTCAACAGCATGGAAAAATCCAAGTCTCTTACCAACACAGTAATTGCAACAATGGGTACAGACACTAGCACTTCTTAGGTATTCTCCTTAACAACCACGGGAAAAATACCTCCTCAGTGCTCCTTGGTTATTGACAATGAGCCAAATTTACATGAACTTCGGATTTATACCTACAGACAATGTGGCTTTTTATCTCCAGTACTGGAAAAAAATGCCCTTTTCTTTACTGTTAATTGCTTAACAAGTAAATGGATTATATAATGCACAAGGCAGGGACTCCTGCTCAACCTCTGTTAAATTTTCTTAGCTGACTCCATCCAAAAATGCATGTCTAACTTTAGTTATCTAAAGCAGTAGTTCAGTGTTCAGAAAGTTTGTTGGTTTGTGATGTCTGCTCCCTTACAGTAGTGCGTAGGGCATGCAGGAAGAACACAAAGTGCTTATCTATACCTAGATGTGTCTGGTCACTTACACTGACTCACATGGTTACTGACAAATAAACTATAGTGTACAGCACACAGATATTTGATGAGGCAGTTAAGCAACAAGGGAAACCTGGTGAAAATTAATCTGTAAACAGGAAATAGGCCCCTGGAGGATGGTGTCAAATAAAAAGCATTTGTCCCATGAAAGAATTTCTAAAGCTTCTGAGGCTTAAATAGCATTTAAAAATCCAGCACCTGAGAGAAATTCTGAGTGTCCTGAAAGCAATTTAACACAGAGATCAGGAGAATGCCAGATACCGTTACCCATAAGCTTGAAGCTTAATACAGAAATATGAGGAATGCACTGGATGTTTACATTCGCCTCAGTTACCTTGGAACACTTTTGTAAAAGATCTTCCTTCTTAAGAAAGCAATTTATCAGCTCATCTATAATTTCGCAGTAGTCTACCTCATTATCTGCGTTGATTATAGGAACTTAATTGGTATTTTTCATATAGAATCTTTTGTAAGACAGTATGTTCAAGCTGGTTTTGAAACCATGTTTACTGTACTTCCACCTTGTTCTGTGGCTGAGACAATTCCACAGAACTGAAGGTGCAATTATAGTCTTCAAAATACTGTATCTGCCAAAAGAAAATACGTGAAACTAGTACAGACAGATTGCAGAAAGTCAAACTAAGACTTTAGCAATAATTGTGTATGTTCAGGTGTGTTGAAATAGACTGCTCTAGAAATTAAGCCCAGTAAACATTGTGCATGGTGAAATTCACCTCTCTAAAGCAAAAAATAAAGAAAAGTTCAAATTAAATTACATGGAATTAAATAAAGTTCAGAATAACCCCATGTGATTTCAATATTAGGAGCTTTTTTCTGAAACTGCTTTCAGGGAAGACAAAACAATCTTGAAGACACCTCCTAAACATACAAATTCCATCCTTAGTGCTAGGGCATCAACATTTTACTGGGCTCAGCAAGAAGGTAAGTGTGCTAAACTCAAATTCAAAGACTCAAAAATTAGTTACATGATTAACCAGTCCAACTCGGGAAAAATATGCAAAAGTCAAATGAAAAAAAAAATCACTATTTTAACTCACAGATTACAAATGCTTTACCTGGAAAATCATTATCAAGTTTTGTCCATTTCCCTCATATTATGGTTAGAGCTGTATCTACTGTATGTAAACACTTAAAATGTTAAGTACTTTTATAATATTTATAGTATTTTCACATACTTACACACTAACAGTACATGGTAAAATTGTTAAGAACAGGGCATAAGACTTACAGCTCTCCCTCGACCTAAGAAAACCTATTCACTCATTTTGGCATAGGCAGCTTATTACTTACATGTTCTCAGTATTCTGAGTGCTCAGTCACATAAAAAAAAATCCCAAAAAACAACAACAACAAACCAGGAGAGTTATCACACAAGTTAGCTGATGCTGCTTTGCTCAGGAAAATCATCTTAAAGCAAGATGCAGTGCTTGAATAACCTGTTTCTGGTATGTGACCTGCTGCAGCTGTTGCTTATTAATTATTAAGCAACTGATTAGTAAAGAAATCCCACCAAATATACCATCCCCCTCCCCCTTAAAAAAAACCCAGCAAACCAACCCAAACAACCAGCAAAACCAATTTTGGTAACACAAATTAAAAGCTTTGGAAATATTTTCAGAATGTGACCCACATCTCCATAAAGTTTCTCCACCCACTAAGTTTCCATTTGTGGTCACACCATATCCTACCATTTTGCAAGCTACTATTTCTTACTTACACAAATACGGTTTAAATGTTGTCCATCAAATGTATAGATTGCAGTGTATTGTCTCTTGTGATAGAAATCCAGTAGTTTTTGTTTATTTATTTCATATTCATTTCACCACTACTACCCCACTAAATCCTTCCTGCTACTGTGTCACAGGACTGTATTAACAGATCCTCTTCTTCCTGAATTCTCCAGCAGAAAGGTGCTGTACCTTTTCCTCATTATGTTCAGCAATTTGTCACTACATTTAAATTAATGGCCAACAATACAAAGTTTCTTTCTTAACTATTTAAGTAAGTACTGATTTTAAGACTGTACTGACAGAGTAGCTTTCTTAGAGCTGTCTGTTACTTCCACTTGGCATTTTAAATTAGAAAAGGTATTTTGTTTTAATTCTTAACTCCTTCTCCAGCTGCAGTTAAACTTTATTAGCTAAAGACTTGATTTATTTAGGTCTAGTAGGGTGTTGCTTTCTGTTGAACTGAATTGGAGTAGTCAGGTGTATTATTCTGTTGCTTCATTTTAATGCCAATACTGGAATTTGACTTGCCTAAGAACTGTGTAACTGCATGAAGAGTCAGGCCGGATGCACCGAGAGTGAAATCACTGTGGTGAAACAACGCGCAGTATTCCTAAAATGCTGAAATGCGCGTAGGCTCGCAGAGTGGTTTGGGTTGGAAGGGACCTTAGAGACCACGTAGTTCCATCCAGCCGCCCCGCCACGGGCAGGGACAGCTCCCCCGGAGCGGGCGGCTCGGCTCTGGGTAGGTAGGCAGGGCTGGCGAGAGCGGATCATGCACGCCGTGGGGCGGCGATGAACATCCATTGCCCCTGACCCCGTGCCCGGGTCCCACCGCCGCCCGGGACCGCTCCCGGTGGGATGGGCGAAAGGTGCCCGGGACCGCTGCCCGTGGGACGGGCGGGAGGCGCGGCGCTCCCACGGCGACACCGCGCGGCCACACGGCAGCGGGAGCTCCCCGTGCTGCCCCGGGAACGAGCATCTGCAACACAGAGAACTGCCAGCCTGGGGGTGCATCACACCTGTCCCCACGTGCTTGGTTAAAAACAAACAACAAACAAACAAACAAACAAACACACAAGGCTTCTCATTTTCTGATGCATTCTTGGACTTAGATTAGGCACGTTCCCAGTTAAAAAATACATTTACATTTCCTTCCCTTGCTCACAAGGGCCATATGTGTAAGAGAGGGAGGAATGAAGGTTCTGGCGCAGACAGTAATTCTCTTATAGCACACAGCAAGATATTGCTTTAAAATCAGCAATAAACTGGAGCAAACACACCAGCCCCACAGCTGACTGGCACTTGAATGACAGCACAGCAACAGTCCCGCAGGCACAGCTCAGGAGATGAAAGTATATATTTAGAGGAAAGGATCATGTATCTCTATGTTTTCAAACAAAGGTTCCCAGGTTTCATAAGGCACCCAAGCTCCTGGCCAAATAGCAGAAGTGAAAGTTTCTGTTTTAAATAAGGAGGGGAAAAAACTTTAACAGAAGGATTTCAGCAGTTTGTAGTGAGGGCTGGTTTTGAGACAGCACAGAAAGTACTGACAGACTGCAGTCTCTGACAAACAGCACAATGATGTTATCTACAAGGTACACTAGTTCCAGTATCAAAATACCTATGACAGAGGCTGAGGTTTCAGCCTGGACTTTCACCCACAGCCTTCACCTTGCTCTCTTCAAAGTACTCTGATTGCTTCCGCTGCCTTTTGCTCTCATGGCTTGGTAGTGCTCAGCCTTCAGATGCAGGGGCTCTGATGCTCCACAAGGCACACAAGGGCTCACCAGTAACTCTGAATTACTAGAATTTCTGCTAGAAAGGAGAAGGACAGAAATGACTCATTTTCACATCCCTGTATACATGAACGCTTCCTTCAAGTTGGGTTACACCCTACACCCACTGCTTAAACAGCCATCTTTGCATGAATAAAAAATCATTTTCAGGAGGGAACTGGTTACGGGCCTTACCGTGTACAATGCTCACACCAGTTTGGAGCCAAATTTTTTTTGCACACAGGCACATGCAAAAGGTAGCCAAAGTGGTCTCTTTTGGGAAGGGCATTGCCCAATGATAAAGCCCTGTCCCAACGGCAGGGAGCGATCACGAGTTCCTGTTTAGGAGAGAGAAAAGATGGACAGCAGCCAGCAGCCCTCTCTGTCCACCTTTAACTTAGAGGTGCTTAGGCAGAGGTAGCTCCTGTATTCTAGCAAAAAAAGAAAAGAAAAAAGAAAAAAAATATAACGAGAAGAATCCCATCTTGAAAATGAGAAATGTATTTATGTAGGCTAAATATAAGCGTTCTCAAAGAAAAAAAAATTATCTGCAGGAAAAAGAAGAGCGGTAATAACAAAGAGGAAAAACGATGGAATGAGAAGAGCCTTAAGGCAGTACCATATAGACAGCTTTCATGATAGATTGCTATTTTACATTTTGAATATATCTCTTGCCGAAGTCATATATCTTAAGCTGCAAATATGTTTTAGGCTTAAAGAAGAGATTATCTAATGTTGTTGTTGGGTAGACAGATAGATATTGGACACAAGGTAATGTTAGCAACAACCACCCAATTTATTCTCTAGGTTTAATCAAAATATTTTTGTGTCAGTCATCCTTTCCTTGGGATTGTTTCTGTACCTGGACTGCTGTTGAAATCTTTAGATAGGTTAAGAGCTTGATTGCCAATGATCTATTTCATTAGTAAACCTAAATAATGTATTAAGTGTTGTACAGAGATGTATGGGTCAATATTTAGTTCCAATATTTGCTGGGACCAAGTTACTATGTTCAGTGTAAAATGGAGTCAGACTGGGCGAGAGGGCAGAGGGGAGCAGCCTGTGCATAGGAGGCAGGAAGGTCATTGGAAATTGCTGAACCATGTTCAAAGGAGTTGCATATTTCTATGCGTGCTGTGTGCAACACATGATCCTTCCTGCAACTGCAGGGAGCAGTCAAAACTCTTTTACAGGGTAGTCCATTAGTTTCTTTTAAATCAACAGCATTTTTTGAGTTAAATGAAGGAAGGACTATGTTGTGGTTATGACAAGGTCACAGAATGCTCAGCTCAGTTCCCTCTTCCTGAAGCCAAGCAAGTGATTTGATTTCTTGAAAACCAGAAAAAAACATGTTTTCTTTGGTAAAACATGCAATAGACAGTCCTATTAACCAATGATTAGATTTATACCTCTGTGTTCTCATTCAAGGCTATTGCCACTGAGATCTGCAAACAAAGGTCTCCACAGCTTGCTGAGCCAGCTCCTTTACAGCACACCAGCTTCCCCACACTCTCCATCATGGTTTCTCTGCTTCTGTAGCCCAGGCACCAGGATTGCTGGATCTCCAGGCTACACAAGGGTTGGTGGCCTTCTAAGAAAGTGGTCTTGGTCTCAGTCAGTCTGTAAAATGAAGGTATCAACAAGCAGTCCACAGAGATGTCAAAGGATCTGCAACCTGCCTAAGAGGAAACCTCAAGTCTTTGCAAGATAGATAAGTTATAGTACAGAGCTTTTTAGCTTTTTAAATGACCCTTCTAACTTCTGAGGAGAAGCTGGAAGTGCAGCCTGATTTTGAACCTCCTGGGGACTTTTATCAAAGCGTCCTTCTTTGATGAACCCGGTCCAAATTATCTGAAAAGCTTAACATCGATGATAAAGCACAGGGCTCCAAAGTCAAAAGGAGGATTTCATTTGTTTCTTATTCCCTGGCAGCTTTGTGAGTGGAGACACAACAAACAAAAATCTACACTTAACTACAGTGATTTTCCATGTCATCCTCCCCTGGCAAGTGCCTAGCTTGCCCTGCCAAGAGACAATGGCCACAGCTCACCCAACAACCACCTGCAAGTACAGCATCATGAACCATTGGTTTTCTATCATTCTTTATCCTAAAGTAAACTCATTATTTCTCCTTATCTGCAGGTGTCCTTCACTGTATGTAGGACAGAAGTCCTCTGAGCATTACTGCTGTGTTGCTGTCCAATGGCAGACAGGAAAGGAGGGGAATAGCTCACCCCAGCTGCTGCCAGGCTCACTGCTCTGCTCCTGCTAAAGCCAACATATGCTTTTGTCAAAGAAGTAACTGTGATTGATCTCAATGTAACAGTCTGCACCACCAATTAAATAAAAGTAAAATTTATTCAGTATAGGACAGAAAAATAAGGAGAACAAAATCACTTACAAAATAAATGTTAAGCAAAAAAATTCACAGAACTAGATTAATATTTTATAAAAAGCTCAAACTTTAAGCATCTGATAGAAATGTTACTTTCTGCTCAGCCTGTTTTATGTTTCCCTCTCTCGTGTGCCTTTGGAAGTCCAAATTTACATGTCTTCCTCTGCATGCATTAGTTTACACTAAACAGTATTTACCACAGACAAACTGTATTTCAAAATGGCAACATACATAAAAGATTATTCCCTTAAGACATGTGGTTTCCATTTTTGCTTTTTTAATCTGCATACCTACCTGCTGCGTACTCACTGAGACCATACACACGTCCTACTTCTGCCTGAGTTATTCCAATACTCCCCTCTTTGCCAATGCTCCAGTCTAGATTTTAACTGAATGGTCCAAACACATCCACCTTATAGGCTACAAGATCCCTGTTTTCTTCCAATGTACATGAAGAACCATTCCATTAATTTGCACTTAAAGTGCTCCTGGATATCTTAGGTAAGAGATTCTCATTTTCTGGTGAATACTGTCTGAAAGATTAAAGCTCACACAGTCTGACATAGAGTCAATGTACTGCTGTAACAGGTTGTTTGCACCCAGCTGTGAGACGAAGGTGTTCACGCCACTGTGATGTGGAACTACAAAATGCACATTTTATACCATAATTTTACTTTAGTACTGGTAACAACATTCAGCCAATTGGTTTTTATTTCCTTGAGCAATCTTCTCTTTTGCAGTGTCCTGTGGCCAAGGGGCCCTCTCTAGGTCTCTCAACATTCAACATTTTGCCTGCAATAATTTCAGTTTGATCACTCAACTCCCTTCTTTACCTCCAAGGCAAAAAGTACCCTTTCTATTTCCATACTTCTGTACAGAAGATTGTTGTGTTACAACAATGTGATGCATGATAGCGGTTTAGCTCCTTCATCGTCCACTCCAATACAGATCTACAAGTGTCATGCAAACAGCTGATGCTGCAAGAAGAAACGACCACCCAGTTTTAAGTGACAATATAAGGAACTTCTTTCACAGTGCTGTCTTGCAGAAAAAAACCAAAACCTTATGATTCTTTTAGTGTTGGGAAATGCCAGCCTCTAAACAAGAACTTTGAGATGTTATTTATTTCATTTACAGAAATATACACTTCCTGAAACAAGCTGAGTTTCCTTTAACAACTCTGAACATTCATCACTGTGACCTCTTCTCCCAATGGCTGGTGCAGAAAGTCATAACAAACATAACATGTGCTTTTCTTCCAAAAATATAGAGGAGAAATTATTTTTACATGGTACAAAAGTTATTCTCATTTTATTTATAGAGTTGAATTAAACAAAAATGAACATCCGTGGCCATTGTCACACAGTGCGAGCCTCAGTGATAACGTAAGAAGATAGGTTGAGGTGTGAGGGTTTATAATACAATGCCATTGAAACAAACCCAGCAAATCTTATAAGCAAGCAGTGAATCAAATTTAGTTCCGTAACCTATGCAACCACACTGAAGTCAGCTGGGCTGTGTGGACAGCAGCGTCAGACACTGGTTTTGGGACTGGTCTAAATACCAGCAATTGATTGTGAAGCAAACCAGTGCCCACATACACCTCACCTACACACTGATCCAGTGGCCTCTCCACACACTAAGCTCCACCTGGAGTTAGCAGATTGAGCACACAACAGCAGGGCTTGGCTCGAACACTGTAAAATGCTACTATTCAGTTAGGACCCGCAAGAGCAATGTCTGTTCATTCTTCTATTGAGATACAGAAAAGTGGACTAAAAAGTCATAAGGCACCATTGATTCAACCTGTTTTGTATTATTCTTTTTTAACACTTCATAGTGAAATAAATACTTTAATACTGATCATATTGTAAATAGCTACTGCTACATGAAGCAATATATTGAATGATAAAATGCTGCATTGTTCTGGAATATATCTAGGGACTTTTACAGCAAAACATATAAGTGGAAACGCTGTTGTTATGTGAACAAAAATGCCCCTTTCTGCAGTATTAAGCTATTTTACATGTATGCCAAACATCTATTCTGAAGAGGCTTCTAGAATAAAAAAGAATTGCTAAAACCTAAGCAGCTCAGGATTCTTGGCTTGTTAACTGGGGTCTTTTACACAGCACATTTTAAAGTGAAACTGAAGCTCGTTTTCCAAGTCTTTGGTAGTGGTCCAGATTTTGGATCAGAAAATTTTCCTGAAATGATCAAATACAAGGTATTTTGAATGATACAGAGAATTAGCAGAACACTGGCAGCATTTTCATTGACTTAACAAAGTAAAGAAGTCACGTTGGAAGCAGGTAAGTTATAAACAAGATATTTCTGGAGAGTTGGGTTTTTTTTTTGGCTGCATAGATATTTGGATATTAAAAAGGATTTGGCAGGTCAAGGTACTGAAAATACTGTACTCTTAAATTCAAAATATTGTTCCTTAGAAAGGTATTAAGTGCTTCAGGTTTAAAATATGAATACAATAATTTATCCTTTAAGTTATTATCCTAAAAATCTTATTTGGACTTCTATTCACAAAATAATATCCCAAAGAGAAAGGCACTTTAAGTGACATCCATAAAATACATATACAAATTCAGCATTGTGCCATGTTTGATCCCAAGGTGCACCTGTCACATGGAGGTCCCACCAGTGACTGTTGAAGAAACTTTTACAGCTATGATCCTGCAACTGGATGTGGATACATCCCTGCGCCTGCGCATTTAACTGCAGGTTCAAGACCATAAACAGTAACTTAAAATAGGTCATTAAGATACAAAAATGTAAAAAACAGGTACAGAATCAAACACTATCACAGCTAACAAGATTTTGTAAACAAACATTAAAAAGAGCAAATTAAATTTGATCTGGCCAAGTCCAACTCTAGTCTCATCCCATTCAATGTGATATCCAGGCTGCAAGGCAGAAAGAGGATCTGTTCCTTCCCACTTACAGACAGAGCAAAAAGCCCTATGCACAGATATTTCAGCAGGGTCCAGACTCTCTCTGGCTAAATTCCTTAGGAATTTTTTCAAGGACTGACCTCATCCTAGCCACAGAGTGTACTTAGGATCATGTCTCCCATGCTAGAGAGATATTTTCTTAACCTACGTGACTAGTTTCTATGTTTAATTTTGGATTTTTTTGAGCAACACCCTGTGAAGCACAGCTGCTGACACAGGCTTGGTAGGGATCCCAAGGAACACACTGAAGGAATGTACTGCTGATGAGACTGAGGGGATATTTTTCAGAGCTAAACTTCAGAGGTCCAATTAACAAAGAGCTATCATTCACCAATATTTCAAATCCAAAACTATAATCTTCCTCTAATTCCCAAAGGCATTTTATATGCACTTAGATCCACTTGTAAAACTCACTCATACAATGAGCTCTTTTCTCATACACAAAATTCAAAAGCCATTAAACATATTAACCACTTGCCACAATGTCAGAATACTTTACTCTTTCTTCTATCAATGCAGCTCTCTGTAGAGACTCCTTTCAGCAAAGTTTGAAAGGACAGGCTTCATGGCCAATTCAGAAGACCAAATCTTTCCATTTCTCTTGAACCAGTGCAGACAGAAAATTTTGGATGCTCCCACTTGAATGTATAAACCCTGGACCCCTCTCACAACATCTTTCACTGAGGAACATTTTTGATCTTGGCTTCTCTACGATAATGGAAGTCAAACACAAGCTCTCTGAGACTTGTGACCTAAGTGCCAAGAAGCTTTTTAAGTCAAACCCCATCATTTAGTTGTACCAAAGAAACAACTGGAAAGCAGTCTGTGGAGCACTGGCACTAACGATGCTTCACAGGAGCAGTCTGCAACTACAGTAATTGCTGTGTTGGCACTCAAGACTACTTTCTGAGGACTCTTTGCATGCAGTATCAGGCAGAGGGCATTACAGCAATCCAGGGCACGGGTGACATGATGTGGGTTGGTCCACATAAGAGTAGGAGAGAATTAGGTCATAGAACACACAACACTATTAAAAAAATACGAGAGGGTTAAAAAAATATGGTTTTTTTTATGCTGATGAATTCTTCACTTGTGCTTTTCTTTGGAAGATTCTCTGCAGATAAAAACAAGGCCAGAGACACTCTATCCTTGAAGCAGGATGTGCTGTGCATTGTTTAAGATTTGCTTGACCAAGCTGAAGTGAAAAAGTTAAAGATGAAATCTTTGTCACCGTGTAGTAGCTCTATGGCTTGCAGAAGCAGATAGGCTGAGTTAGGCATGCAAAGAAGGATCCAGGGGACTCCTGGCTACACTTTTCACCCAGCAACGGTTATTTTAAACATCAAATACTTTATCATTAAAATAATACAGCTACTGCACCCAAAGTGAACGAAACAGCTTTGTTCAAACTCTATCAGATCCAAAGCCAGACCTCCCACGGAGCTCTCCAGGGGATGGGGTTGGACACAGTAAGCATGATGCACGTACGTTCTGTAGGGTCCACAAAATGCCTGCAGTTTAAGCGAATAAAATTCATAGCTTTGAGCAACTATAGTCCATAAGCCACATCTATTACTCCTGTAATAGAGACTGAAGTTTGTTCCAGCTGACAAGCCAAAAGTGGAAATCAATCAAGACAGACAACTTTCCAGTCATGGGGACAGGAGAGCTGACTCGAGGGAAACTTGAGACGAGATGTCACCCAAAGATGGGCCAGAACCCATTTCACCTTGGTACAGGCGGGAGCGGGGGGGCACCTCTTTCTTTTCGGACAGACCCACCTACAAGAGAAAGAAGGTTTTTTTTGTGTTACTCCTCCTACTCTTTCTTTGAGGGGGGAGTTTGCATGCAAGCAATTAATTCAGTAACTGGTGAAGATCTACAAATTTTCATGCCTGGCCATAAAAATAATCTTTGTAGAATTTCTGGCTAGTTTATTAAACAACGTAAGAACTTCAAACACTGTAAAATAAACTCATGCTATCCCTAAGGCCTGGAAAGCACATGTACTTTGGTCCATTGTCCCCTTCCCAAAACAGATTGATAGGCCTTGTTAGCCTTACTAATTTATGTGAAGGCACAACTTCTCAGTGCTACTTGTAATACATGCAAATCTCAGCAAAAAGCAGCAAGCTCCAAACACAGTAAAATTTCAAAGCTCTTAATGTTTTTCCCTATATGCAGATTTTCATAGCAAACTCATAAAAGGAAACACAGAAAAATACGTATGTTACTTTGCCTTCCTTTGTGGACTAATACAAACGGGATGAAAGCTAACAGGGCAAAGTGAACAGAGACTAACAGCAATCTCTGCTTCAAACCAGAACTTTATCATCTGAAAACAGGAGAGAAACATCTGAGTATACAGATGATTACAGGCTAACTATGAGCCACCAATGTCACTAATTTTGAAAGAAGTAACCGATCCTTGGGTGTACCAGGCAAAATACCATTAAAGAAGATAGGAAACATTCATGCTATTGTAGAAGACATGTTTAAAACCTGAGCTGGAACAGCATGTAACACTGATTGGAAAAGACAAAAACAAACAGAAAAGTATACCTAAGCAGCTCTGATGATCAGAGAACATGGCTTGGAAGCAGAGTGTAGTACATCCGGATTTAATCAGCCCAGCAAAACAAAAACTGAGACGAGGATACGACTGTTGTCTTAAAAAACATGAGGAGTTTAACACACAAGAAGAGAAGAAAACTAAACTCAAGGATGATGCTGGCACAAAAATAAATGAGTTGTGCATGAATTTAGATGGGAAATTAGGAGAAAGTCCTGAGGGATTTTGTGGTTCTAGCTGCCTAGAGCAGAAGGGCTGATTATAATGGCAGAACTGGTCATTTACAGTACATGTTTCAAGATAAAAAAAAAAACAGTTTCTCACTCAAAAACTTGTAGAGGGCTTGTACCTGTGAACCTGCATTTAGCTTTTCCTGTGTGTTGAGCAAAGATGACCAGACTGTTAGTCTGAGAAGTCTGGAAACCTCAGCATCCAGACTCTTCCCTAGGCACATTGGTTTTAGGACACTACACTGAAATTCCAACTTACCTCTACTGTCATTTCTTGCTACTTTACTGGGATAACTTCTGTTCATGGGTACATATGGCTCTGGAGGTGGCAAATCAGATATTGGATGAAAAGAAAACCTGCTTTCCCATTCATCTGAAAAAAATCCCATGCAATTTACTCATTAGTTTTCTGACATAGCTTAGGAAAGTAAACTGACATTGACATCGTGTTTAATGTGTGCTTTATATTGCAAAATGCTTACACAGCTGAGTACTGAATCAGCATTCTTTTAGGAAGTCAGGGATGATGATGCTTTAGGTTAATTTGGCAAGGAAAATTTTTATCAACTTTAACTGATCATTTTGCCAATTTAATGCAAAATCACAGATCAGGAAAACAGCTGTAATTCCACTAAAGTCTTATGCTCCCTTCCATGTGTAACAGATCTGCTTTTTTAAAACACACACACACACATATATATATATATGCTGCCAGAACTGCCTAGTTTCTCCGACTTCAGAACAGTATTTTGTTCCTGGTATAGAATTTACCAATATTCATGTGTCATTGATATACCAACCTCAAAAGCATAATTAAAAACACACTCCTATAAGCACTGTTCTTTCTCTTTTAATATTTATACTGGAAGAAGAAAAATAATCATTATGCTAAAATTTATGACAGAGAATCCTGTATATAACTAGTGTCGAAAATGGAAAAAGGCATCACTTGAAGCCATATTTCTTTAGACTCCAGGGGCCCTTTTGCTATACTTAGTGAGTCTATACAAGTCTAAATAAAGCAAGCTAACCAGTTTCTTCATTGAAATAATAGGAAATGTTCCAAGAGCTCTGTTCTCCATCTGATTTTGAAAGCGCAAGGAAGAAAGTGTGGGCTAATTGAAACTTTGTAATTTCTTCACTTGCTTGCTTCAGGATTTCACAACCATAACTTTCTTGTGATATTGCTGTATTTTACTGCATAATGTAACAAACAGCTGAGTAAGTTCTACCTGGCATTTGTACATGTAGTTACTGCTGGATCCAGTTTTTCTATGTTTACTTCCAATGGCTGCAATCACTGTGTAAAGGAGCTGCATGTTCTGAACCCTGCAAATGACTTGTGTAGGAAGAAATACACCTGTGATCTTTCTGCCTTACCTGATGTGTAAAAATGCTTCAAAAGCCTAAGTTATAGTTTCATTTTCTGTTGGCTTTTTTCTAATCTTATAAATGTCAGGAATACCAATTTTGGCCTCCCATAATTAACTGAAGGATTTATCTGTTCTATAGAAATAGAAAACAATTAAAAAGAAAAGCATGACAAATCTTTAAAACACAGCAATCTTGCACCACATCTTTTTAATAAACACTAGCAGAAATAGATACTTGACATTTTCAGCAATGTTCTGACAATCTCTTCCCTCATCTATTTTTCAGCTTTCAGCTTTTGAGTCATCTAACTTGTTCCGACTTCCAAAGCATCAGCGTAGCTGTGGTTTGAATTCATATTAGAGTTGAAACAATTCCCTTCCTTTTTTCAGGGTATTTTTCAAAGGGTTATTTTGGAGACTGTATTGATGACTTTGCAATTCTGCTCTATGTATGGCATATTTATTCTGTTCTGACCTGTCAGGGTTAATTGAGACCCAAGTGACACCTCTGTTGGTCAGAAATCAAAGGTTGGCACTGGAAATGAAGTCTCTATCCCAAACCTTTTTTGAGGTCTCAGGGCCAAAAGCCACTACACGTTCTCTATGGAGGGCAAACAGGTGGGAGAATGGCTCACCGTCCCCTGTGTCCTGGAAGCCGTTTCTGACAGCTGCTGAGGGTGGCGGTGGTGGTGGTGGCGCTGCCGAGCCCGGCCGGTCGGGGGGAAGCGGAGGTCGTGCTCCACCTCTCTGGCTGTCCAGCCCTGCCCGGGAAGGCAGCTGGGGAGTAGCGGGCAAAGCCCTGGAAGTGCTTCCATTCCTGCTTATGGGAGGAGGTGGCGGGAGCGGGCCTAGAACAAGGCAAGAAACAAGCACACAAATGCTGTTAGATTTCATACCAGGGGTTACTCTGCCAGTGGAAAGCCACTGCTGACATCCCAAAGTCTCCCGCTAACAAAAAGGGCTGTGTTGGGGCCCTTGGCCCAAAGGGGCAATGGCCCTCAGCGCCCACTTCCCTGCTCTCCAGGGCTCTCTAGGGATTTAGTGCTAATTTGGAGAGTACAGCTCAAAAAAGCAGGATGTATCTAAACTGCAGTGAAAGCGTTCCCCTTCCCCTCAGCTACGGAAGTCTCTGTAGAGGTCCTGATGCTTGAAGCTAACTTTTAAACCACTCTAAATTAACAATGGCCACAACAAGCAGAAGTCCCAGCTGGAATTCAGGCTGCTGTGGAGGTCCAAACTGTAAGACATTTCCTTTCTACGTACCATTGCAAGGCAAGAGGAGGTGTAGCAGAAGACACCTGCTACCCTCAGAAGCTCTTTGTCCATCAGAGTGGTCCCCTCTGGGTGTCACAGCCAGGGTCTGTGGTGGTACACAGGAGAGCTCTGCCCAGCAGCGGCTGCATTAAGCAGCAACTCACCAGCTCACTCATTTATAAACAAATAAGCTGCATGACAGGTTTTTCAGTAGTTGGAGCATATCCATCTGCCTTCATCTTCCAGTCTGTAAACTGGAAACAGACCTCACACACAGACCGGCATTTCCAGTGTTTGTTTATCTGTAGCTGGCACAGGCATGACAGGTCAAATACAAAGGCACAGCCTACATAATACAGACCCAGGGCTGTACTGAGGGCAAGGGAAGGATGCTTCTATAAGAAAAGTAAAGAAAGACAGGAAAGCTGCTTCTGCCAGAGAGAGAAGTGCCCATGGTTAGGACACAAGGTGAAACAGAGGGTGTGGAGAGTTATGCACGTTCAAAAGTCTCACTACCTGTTTGGCACAGTTGGGCAACTGACAATTATGTTAATTTTCAATAAATGCTTCCCTGTGTTTATGAAATCTATCTGCAGACATGCACTTTGAAAAAGAGAGCAGTAGATATTGTGTCTACAGCAAAAAGTATTGAAACGTTTCAAAAAACATGCTGTACTTCATGTAGTTTTGCTCCCCTTCTTATTTTACAAATTAGTAAAGTTTGCCTTCAGGGAATGGTTTCAAAGAATGAGAAGCATTCAGCAACTTTCAGAATAGTTTTGCCTGCCCTCTCTCTAAACCTAGCTAAACTCTATTGTCTATACTGAACTGCTCCAGAATAAGTGTATTTATATTTAGAATGTATTGCTATGACTTCCTTCTACTTACTGAATTGAACCAGAAGAAAGTCAGTGCAGGTTTGCTAAAACCATCTGCCTCAGAAAAGGGTCAACTAGAAAAGCACTGGCAGCAGACAAGGCCACCACAGAACAAACTCCTGGAAGTGACTGAATAATCGCAGACACTCTCTGCAACTTTGATCCACTCCCCAGTCAATGGTAATGGGATTTCTCTGATTTATTTACTGCAGGCTGCACCAGCATTGTGCCATCCTCTGGGCTGGCAACCAGCTCCACAAAGCACAATTTCAGGACCACTATTTTCTGTAGCTGCACAGCTGCTGTAGGTGTTGAAGATCCAGACTGGTTCAAGGAGCTGGAAAGCAACATTGCTGTCTGTGGGAGCTCCCACGACATTCATTTCTATTGTCTAGGACTGGGCAGGCTAGAGATGACGTCTGAGTTTATTCCAAAGAATGAAATGAAAGGCAACTCTGTGGAGTTTCCCAGCAGTATCTTCTGTGCAATGCTTTTCTCCACCTGATGTTACGGGGCTTGATTGTGCCTACATTCTCTCATCTCCAAATGGACAACTACCAGGTACCAGAGAGCTGAGTTACGATGCAATTCTTAAAAGTTATGAACAACAGTTGTCACAGAGGACAAAGTACATTATGAAATTGCACCAAGGAGACAATTCTACTTTTCGTCTAATTTGATATCTACATATGGCAAGTAACAACACTTAGTCACACTGTAACAAGTGCTATTATGTTTAACAACTGTTGGCTAGGTCTTTCATTAAAGCAATTCGTATTTGACTGTGTTTGTGTCTCCGAACACATAGAAGGTCAGGTTCCAAAAGCCTCCACTCGCGAGAACACGACCATTAGCTCACGCTGGTTGACTCAGGAAGTCAGATGCTGTCACTTCACTAGAAGCTTCTTTACTTCAAAGAACGTAATGGGGAAATCCATTTGTAACCCTTTTCAATTACAGTGACTATAATGAAAGTTACCAAGATCTGTAAAAGTACACGTGAGCACACTGGTGATGCACTTTGACTTTCCTTAAGCCACTGTGATGCCCACAAACCCTCGCTTCCAGCTGCAGAATCCCTAGTGCCTAACAGGGATGTCATCCTGGGATGCGTTTGTTGCGCGTGGGAAGCTGGTGCAGGCATGGCCAAAGCACCATCACCCGGAGCGACCTGTCCCGGCCGAAGCAGCCTCTCCCCGTGCCACCAGTGCCCGCTCCCTACCTGAGCGGCCGGGCGGGTCTCTGACAGGCGGCGGCGGTCTCTCTCCGGGTGGTGGGGGCAGCGGTCCGGAGCGTCCCCCGCCGGGCGCCGGGCACGACCCCAGCGAGATGTTCCTCTGCGGCAGCCGCGGCATCTCGTCGCCGGCGGGGGCGGGCGGAACCGGGGGCGGCCCCGGCCTGCCGGGGGGCAGCGGGGGCGCCGGGGCGCCGAGGGTGGGCCGGGGGAC
>VWZS01004498.1:0-165225 GCA_013397075.1 Rhabdornis inornatus | reverse complement strand
GGACGGGCGGCCGGCCTCCCCCGGCGTCTGCGGACACAGGACACGGAGCATCAGCACCGTGGCACCGGGGCTGCGGTTCCGAACGGGCTTTGCGAGCGGCCAGGGCGCAACCCGGCACGTCGCACCCCTGCCTTGAGGCTCGGCCACTGGTACCACGGGAAACCGTTCCAGAGCACCAGCTGACATCCTGATACTGCTTATGAGGCATGAGTTAACTGCCCATAAAGTAACCCAAGTGATGCAGCCATCATACCAGCCAGCAATAAAACATGGAGGGAAGAAAAGGGTGAAGAACAAGTACTGAATACCATCAACCTGAGAGAAAAATTACAAATTTAAATTTTAAATCACATTTAAATTACATTTAACAACAAAAGTTCAGCAAAAAGCTCTTTTCGGCCCTTTCTAGTAGCTGTGATCTAGGGATGTAGTTGTGCATATCAGGAAGAAGGCAGCTGGCCCTGCAGTTCACAAGTACTGTTCTGCAATGCCAGGAACTTTTGTATTAATACAAGTTCCCCAAAACAGACTGTGACACAATAGAAAATACCAGCTGCAAGAGACTGTTTTGTACACATGTGCTGTGATGAAAAATTATGTTAGGCTATAAAATATGTAATAATTGTAACACTCTACAACCCCCACTGCATAATCCTTCTTCAACAAGTATGAAATCCTATGTCCTTAAACTTATAAAAACTCAGTGGCTCCAGCTGTCCTTTATTTAAAGGGGCATGAGGCTTGGGGCAGCTGTTTTGTCAGCCAGAAGCACGCTCCAGACGAGCCTCCATCTGCAGTGTGCGTACCAGCCAGCTGGGATGCCTCATGCACTCCCTAAGCAGCAAATCACACTGTTGTGGAGCTGACACAAGTACTTTCCATTTGGAAAGTAGATCCTTTTTCCTGGTGCACAAGAAAGAATTAGCCTGGATCCTCCTCTGTTCCTGCATACCCAACAGCTGACTATACCCAACCCAACTGACTATACTTTGCAGGCAGCCATTCAACACTACCAAGATCATTAGTTTTCACCAAAAACGAGGAGGATGGGTGGAAGGGGAGTCTGGCTTCTCCCTCATAAAACCTAATAGTAAGAATAAAACAAGATTCAAGCTGAAAATTACATTTCCCAAGAGCCTACAATATTTGCTGGCTTTCTGAATCCCAGCAGGTAATTTATTGCAGTGCTATGAAGGTTTTAAGCAATGTCATTTTTTCACACTGGAAATTCAAGGTCTTTCTTACCAGCATCTCGACTTGCAGTACATCTGAGCTTTGGCATTCCTGCTTGAAAAAGGCCTCCAAGGCCAGGTGGTCCACCGCCACCGAAGCCGCCACCACTGCTGCCACCAAAACCCCCGCCGCTGCCACTGCCACCTCCTCCAAAGCCACCGCTGCCACCTCCACCAGATCCTTTGGGTTCTGTTGGGAAAAAAGATCCCCCGAATTAGTGAAGTAAGACTGATCTACAAAGTCACCTCTTTCATTAGAGTAATGCTTGTAGCTTGGGAAAAACAGAGGAACTTTCAAAACACAAGGTTTGGATCATCACAGCTACCATCATCACCACTGCCACTGCACTGTGGAGGAGCTGGTACAGTAACCATAATAACCATTAGCCTCTTTTTAAGCCATCACTTTAGTCGGCTCTAGACTGGAGAGCAGAGAAAATTGATGCAGAGAATTAATTTTAATGTAGACTTTGTTAGCACCTTGGTTGCTTCTTCCAGTTTCTTTGTACTTTTGCTCTCTTATCCTTCCCCTCTACTTCTCCATAAGCAGAGACAGAGTAATCTCATGGGAAAAAGGGAAGGAAAGAAAGCAGAAGGTCCTCCTTGAAGGTATCTCTGGGGTTAACTGCTGGGAATGCACAGAATTCTCTCATTATTGATGATATTGCAACATATATACTTATTTAAACAAAGCCTAGTAGGAAAGGAGATGTAGGTTTCTGTTTCTACCATTTCTGTAGGTTCAGAAATGCAGTGACAGGATCACTAGCTGTTAATGCTTCCAATAGGCAGGAATTATTTTATCAGCCCTCCCCCTTTTCTCTCTAATGTCAGTATTTCTGCTGTGACAACTGAGTCACCAAAAGTAAAATGAAAGTGTTTCCACAACTGCAATACAGAGAAGAGTCTTATTCAGAGCATCACTGCAAAATCAGCAGGTGCAGAGGTTGGGGTATATGTGGAGATCAGCTCTCAGATGCTGGGCCACACAGGCTAAGATCAATTGATTCATTTCTTGGAATCTTGATTTCCACAAATTTGGGTGGGTAAAAATTTCACTGATTTCAAAGTAATTAAAACTTTGAAATGTGGATGACAAGCACTTCTAAAAATTTCCCCAAGGAAAAAGGAAGAGTGTATCCAGGGGGGAATGTTCCACATTATCCTTCTCTTTCTTAAGCATGTCAGCTCAGTTTGGCTCTGACTCAGAGAGGGTGTTAACCTCTGGAGAAATGCTGCTTCCATGGTTTAGTCTTTCATCATGATTTGTTAATACATGTAAATAAGATAATAGGCTGCATAATTTTTATCCTACTGTTTACCCCCTCCTTTAATCCCCTTCAGCTCATTACTATAGCTAGAACATGTAACTTCACATTCAAAGATAATCTTTAAAAACTGTAGCTGGCTGATTGCAGGACTGTATCTAATTCTTTTTTAATTATTTTTATTTGGTCACATTCTTCTGGGTATTTCCTTCTTTCGTCATCATGTTCCTGTCACAGTCCAGCCTTTAATTGCATGGCCAAACCTAGACTGAGGTGTATGACACTTGCTAATCAGTCTGTAGAAGTGTCTTTTCTCTTTAGGTGATGAATGCTGTTCCTCTGTCACCATAGGCCTGTTTTCCTCACTCTTCTGTTTCTGTTCTGCCTTCCCAATACTTGTGCTACATGGGCTTCTCCAGCCTCCTCTTGGCACCTACCAAGATGTGCTGTGAGACACAGCAGCAGCACAGCTGGATACAGACCTTATTTCCATTCAGGTAAGTAGAGGCACTGCCTTGTGCAGTACTGCTGGGCTGGCTGAGCAGCAAGGCTCAGCCAAAAAGATAACACCCCTGAGTCACTCCAGGAGTGGCAAAACTGCATGCAGCAGTGACACACAGGTAGAGCTGTGGCTTCTGCCCCTGGTTTTGCTCTAAGTGGTACTGGAGCCAATGATGTCATGCCAGGCATGCATTTATTCTTCTATTGTTTATGCAAAAGTAGAGTCTGAAATTCCACTTTATTCTCTGTCCTCTCCTCAGTCCTTATGGGGGTTTTGTTTGCCTGATCTGCTGCAGGTCCTCAGCAGAACTCCTGGTAGGGCTTGCATAGTTTCCTGACATAAGCAAACAGGAAAATAAACCACTTTATGAGAATTAGCAAACAAATTAGCATTCACATTTCATAAGCAGTACTTGATTTCTCAGCTGACTGTTCATTCATGATGAATAGAATTTATTTTTACGCATGCCAGTTTCTGGCACTTTCTTTTATCTACTCTCATGGCAATTCATCCGATGATATATAAAATAATTTTCAGCTTTCAGATCTGTATAACCATTCATGCCTATAGAAATTCCAACATGTAGAATCTTACTTACTGTCCAAAATTGGAGCACTTCTGTCATTAGTAACAGTCTTCTTCAGCTTTTTTCCTTTGGTAATATCAGATAATAGAGCATTTCGCCCTGCTTGTTCTGACTTGCTTAGGGATGGCTTTTCAGTATTTGCCTGCAAAACAAAAATTACAAACGAGGAGGCAAAATAAACCCCACCTTCTAGATACAAAGTTCTGTTCAAATATGGTAGTTACTAGAGACTTCAGTGTCTGTTTTAACAGCATTAGAGTGGGTAGGTAGAATGCCATATCTACTTTTATGGATGATATTAAAGGTAGCTGGCATTGTTACTGACTCGAAGTCCCCAATACTGCTTTCTAACCCCCATTATTTATTAGAAACAGAACACTTCTATGTGAATTCACCTTTTTTGAACTCATGATTTCGAATCTCTGATTTTTTTAAAGCCAAGGCATATCTATGGCAAATTGCCATTTTGGAGACTAAACAAGAACAAACTATACACAACTTGATTATACAAGAAGGTGGACATTCTTGAAAGTTGTGGTGAAACACCATTTCTAGGTAAATCAGAGCAAAGATGGACCTTTGTCTACTATTTTAGCTTGGATAGAAATACTTAAAAATAGCAATCACCACTTCAGTAATATTGAGCTCTTCATATAGACCAAATAAAACCTTTGGACATATGAGATTTGTCTCAATGGTCCTCTCTTTTCACTTTAGGCTTTGGTGACACAGTTTTTCAAGAAAGAACAAAAAACCTCCAAACAATACACTTATATGCACATATACATGCACATAAATATGGCTTTCTTCTAGGAAATGGTGCCTGAAACATTTTCTAACTTAACAGATCAGTGTTACGGAGAGTTTCTGAAAGGTGGAGGAGAGTTGTCATGGAGGGGCCAAGCAGACTCTGTATCTTGCTTGTGGAAAATGAGGAAAAAACTTGTGGGAGACAGCCCATTCTGTGTAATCAGCCAGAGTTTTGCTCTGAAAATATCTAGGTGCTTCAAATTGGCATTTCAAGAAGCCTCTTCCTTCTTGTCAGTGAGGTGACTGACTGTTGGGAGGGCAAGCACAGCACAAGCTCTATTCCAGTTTAAGTCAGGTCTGATGTAGTTTCATCCACCATGTTGTGCCAGCAATGGATCCTGTGCTCTGACACCACAGGCTGGCTGAGAGAGCTGTGCTAGCTAATAGTTTTCCTTACCAAATTTAAACAATAGGATTGATTCTTTTCCAGCTCAAGTCATGAAAGTACTGGAGTAGGCCAAGGGAGAAGGTGGGAGTACATGTTTGGAGAAAGGCAAGGGGATAGCAAGACTTCAGCTCCCCTTAGACAAGCCATTGTCTCTCCTCCAGATCAGCCACCAGTGTGGGAGGAATAAAGGGATGGAGAGTTAGAGTGGATAGTGACATCCACATGAGAACTGGAAGGCAATAGAAGTGATGATCTTTCTTGTAGGATCAATGATCAACCATAAACAATATGTTGGAGAGTTTTCCCCAAATATCATGGATACCCTCATCCACACCTCAGCATCCCTGGACATCCTATTAAAAGTGACAAGCAGCAGCAGAGAACAGTACATACATTTACCTTCTGTAAAACTTACCAAGGCCAGTGTTGGAGGTGGAGGG
Organism: Rhabdornis inornatus; assembly: GCA_013397075.1. NCBI lineage: Eukaryota > Metazoa > Chordata > Aves > Passeriformes > Rhabdornithidae > Rhabdornis > Rhabdornis inornatus. The sequence goes on along the minus strand of VWZS01004498.1, from coordinate 159,999 downwards.
GGAGCTGGAGGGGGAGGCACAGGCATGGTGAAAGGCTGAGCTCTGTCTGCTCTTGCTAAGAAATCTGCACAGCAAACCACAAATACACAAAGTCTAGAGATTAATACATCTTAATAAATAAATTTCTACTCAGTTAAAAAACATCCTTGCAGCTAACAGGTTTATTTTCTACATTTTTGAAGTCTAAATAATAAAAAGCACTTCATATTTAATTGTATGGAAACCAGCTGCATCTTTAAACAGGGGCTCCCTACATGATCCCCACTGCCATACAAACTCATAGATATACATCCAGTTTTGAACACTTACACAATCCATGAATTGCTGTGGCAGTGCACAAAATGCACTAACCAAATTGAACTATGTTAAATCAAACAATCTTAGTCCCATGCAAGCACTTCAGGACAGGCCTGTAGCTATACCATCAGCCCTTATTTCAAGAAGGCATCACACTTTAAGATCATACTCAGAAAGAGATGGTGACTTGTTAAATCCCTTCAGCTGCTAAAAGATTCCTCCACCTACACTTTTTTAGGTAGAGTGGAACAGCAGAGCTCTGGGATGGACTCATGCTTCTTCCTGTCTCCCTGCTTGCTCTGAAAATCCCAAGCTCCATCACCATGTCTGAATGCACCTTCCTCCTCCTCAGAAGCAGCACACATAGACATGTTCTGGATACTCTCCCAGAGGAGGAAGAGCTATCAGGCAGCCTGGCCTCTCAACTGCAGGCTGCTGCAGGAAAAGCCTGGCTGCTAAAGCTCAGCCTTTCGCAAGCTTCCCTGACAGAGACCAGGCTCCCACTTTTCCCCACTCCAAGCTGAACTTTCAGCCTGGGAAATCCTAGGAGGGTCACACCTGCGATATAGAGATTTATTGCAACAAAATTATGGAACAACAACAACAACAACAAAAAAGGCCCAAGTTTCAAGGACTATATTTTCAAGTCACAAGGGCTTTTTGTGGCATTTTGGCACACACAGCTTGCTGGAACTGTGCCTATCAGGAGCTTTGCAGCATTTCTGATAGTGCTATGGCATTTCAGCATGTGCTTTACTCTTATCTGAGCTTTCACCCATGCTGGCCATTCACCTGAGCCACCTTTAGTAACAATGATTTGCCACTACTTACATAATGTTTGCATAAAACAGGTAAACACAGTGGGAATAGCAACATGAGTAATTCTCCAGGCAACCCCAGGCTGATGGCTGAGGTCCTCAGGGCAGTTATTTACATGAATACACAGCTCTTACTTTTTAAAGTAACTTAATTGTTTTAGATGAAACCAAAGGGAAGTGTAATAACACAGTATCTGTCAAATCAACATCATGCCAGGTACAGTACCCTTTACGTTAAAATGAACTTTAGGAAAATGTGCTGAATGAAACAAAATGGCATTTGCAGTGAGTCACCACCTAGGAAGTCTGTAGTGGTTCTGACATGATCCATAAGTGTGTCAGAAAAAACTGTTTAGAAGTACAGATTTATCTCATCAGATGCTCATGCTTCAAAAGAATCAGAATACAGCTGTAACCCTCCTTCCCTCCCCCTCTCCCTCCCAAATTGCTGAGTTACCTTCCTCAGAAGAAATATTTTCTGAAATAAGACTTCAATGGATTTTGTGTAAAATTTTTAGGGAGGAAGGAGTCAGATGCATCACCCATAGCTCTGGCTAACCATCTAGAAAAATCATGCAGTTCAAAGCGGTATGAGGCTCTAGAGTGTCTGCAGGTTTTCTTCTCCCATACTGCAGAAACTGTTTCCAGTTACTGTGAAAGAGTGAGCAGAGCAGAGGGGAAGCTGGCGGATAGACAGACTGACTGACAAAGAGGAAACTGTGCGAAGCCAAGCCTACACAGTGCTGTGCAAATGCACGCGTTCACAGCGTCCTGCAAACAGACCAGCCCGCTCTCATCAGTCCTCGGCTGCATTAGTGAGCATCTTAAGCTCCTCTGCAGAAACAACAACTTCATACTTGGAGGATCTGCCTGAATTTAACTATATTCCCATCTTCCAAATTTGTAGCTCTCATTTGTTACATAAAACTCTGCACAAAGCCCTATCCCTTCCCAATCATCATATTCTAAATGCAATATCTGAAATCTGAAACCTATTAAAAGCACCAAGACTAATGCTGCTTTGTTCTTCAGCTTCCTGTTTAAAAAAATAGTCAACAGGAAAATTATTTCTTACAGTAGACCACAACCATCCTGTTTCTTAACACAGTCTTTTCACAGCTGCAGTTGTCTCCAGCTTAACTGTGCCATGAGGGTATTTCACCAAGCTTTTAACTGCTTCATCAGATTAAAAAGAGAAATTATTCTCTCTGCACTGCTTTGCTAAGAAGTTAAAGCAGTCTAGATAATGTACCATCAGTCTCCTTGGCATTCCATGTGTCATAGGAAAGTTTCTGGAGCAGGCAGAATACAGTTTGGTTTGATATCCAACTTTTAAATGAATCCCTTAAGGCAGCTCAGACCTGAATGCAGCAAGTGAGCCAGGAGGTCTGTGAAGCACTTCCTGTAAAATACCATAACTTGTCTACCTCCCTGTCAGTTAGAGATTGTTTCCCACTTGGGCTGCTCTGTTTTACCTTTTTTTCCCTTTTAACTGGATTGTTTTTGAACAGCTTCTTAAGGAATTGGTGGCATAAAGAGGAAGTGAGGTGATACTTAAAGCCTGAGTTCTCTAAAGGGAAGCCACTACCCACAGACACATCCAGCTCCTCCAAAACCCTCTCTGCATACATGATTTGCAAGAAGGCAGTGGGGAGAAAAGCACTAGATGTTCCCTCCTTCTCTATCCCATCTTACATGTACCTGTACTCAACCACTGCACACTAGCTGGTATTTCTGGTACTGAAGGGCTCTCTCAACAGACCTGCCATCAAAATTAGGTACACAACGATGAGCTTACATTTTACTGCTGTTGAACCAGCCCTATAGCCTACAGAGACATGCAGGAAAATAGCATTTTGGAAGCACATGACAACCTTCTGTAATAAACCAAACTCTGGCAAAACTGGCCTGAAGTTTAACACAAGCATCCTGCAGGGTTGTTTACTCATGGTGCTTTAGAGCAGACACTTCCTTTAGGAGCCATCAGAAAAGAGATCACATGGCGTGACTGAGAAACCCGTGCGCCCACACAAAAACATAATGCACACACAGAGCCTGTAAAACACCCTAGATTGTCAAATTTTAGTTTAAAACTCAAGTTGCAATACTGCTCCACTCTTACTTTTGTCACTCTGACTCTGCTTCTGCTGACGAAAAAGAGATTTTTCAGAAACTCAACTCTGAAACTTTGCAGGAAGAAGCAGCACCTCTGTCTTCGAAGCTCTAACTCATCCTTGCTGTTCAGTTGTTAGATTTTCTTTGTCTGACTTACTGCAAGCAAAAATAAAAGATGCGCTCTCTGGATTTTAAAATTTGATCACTCTAAGCCTATATGAAGAATAACAACGGTCTGAAGAGATGCAGTGACCTGGTGACTTGCTCCCATAGCACAGGGCAGTGCTGGGAGTAGCCCATGGAATGAGAGCACCTCTTGGGCTGCAGAACCAAAGCAGCTGAATCAGCACAATGCTGAATTCGAATTCTGCAGCTGCTTTGCTCATCACCAATTCACAGGATCTGTTTCTCACAGAGCATAGAGATGTCCTGAGATGTTAAGTGTAACTCTACGATTATAGGAAAGCTTTTGTTACTGTCCTATACTTCTGTAATGGACTCACATCATTATTTGCTCCCAGTCAGTAGGAAAGAACTGAATTTAAGAAAAGGCTATTATGTTAAATTGCTAATGGTTGACACTATAAAATACCTGAAATAGTAACCAATCCACCTAGAAATAAATGTTACCCACCAAATCTGTTAACAACCAAGTTGCTTATAATGCTTGGTGCTGCAAGGTGTTGAAAAGGAACTGATTCCAAAAGACCAAGGCTGAAGGTGTATTGGAACTTGAAAACCCAGGACATCCTAGTATATTTTCTAGGTATCAGTGTAAATTATCACAGCTTTTAGGAAGCTATATAGAATTGTTATGTCTAGGTGAGTGCTGGTGGTGTGGCAGAAATGATTGCAGTAACTAACCCCTACATACAGTGCAGCATCAGCCAGCAAGCCCCAAGCACAGAGATCTGGATTGTCAGCAAGAGAGAAGGATTTGCACAGCTGGCTGCAGCAGCTGCTCTCCCACTGCATAGTGGGTGCCAGCAGCACCATGCCCAGTGCAGGCTCCTCCGCAGATCCAGCCCACTCAGTCCAGGCTGCCCATGCCACGAGCAGGCACTTAGCACTGCAATGCTGACACTCCCTGCCCTCCCCTGGCCACAGCCCTAGGGCTGGCATAGCCTCCCTGCAGCCTGGCAGAGAGTAGAGTGCACACAGCCCACGTCTGCTGCCTCTGCAGAAAGCTGCCCTTGATGCTGGCAAGGAGATGCTCCAACACCGCCTAAGTAAAGAACACCTGCATACAGAAACTCTGATTTCTGCAAACTACCAGGCACATGCAGCAGCTACCATCAGGAACGAAATTAAAATGCTATGTTATGCAATGCATCATGATAAAGACTCCCTTCATTTAAAAACCAAAACAGAGGAGAGAGGAAGCATACATGGCATTCTGCAAAGAGCCCCTTGCTCTGTGGAGTAAAGTGCAATGGGCAAAAATGGCATACACTGAATCTAGTGAAACACAAATTTTAGGCACTTCAGATTTAATTTGGTATTTCAGAAATCATATCAGGAGCACGACAAATGCTAAAAACTAACAAAAAGAAACATGACCTTTATTGTGGGATGGACAGCGTGAACAACCACACTGCAAGTGCATGGTTTGTATCTGGTCAGACATTTTGAGTTGCTTGAAGGCCCTCCCTCCTAAACATTGAGTCAGAGACAGACAGACAAGCTCACTGTGGTTAATCATTTCCTGCATGATTAATTTCCAAGCAAAAAAAAGAGGAAGGAACAAACAACTGTAGAAATAAAACAGAATTTATAAATTCAAGGGGAAAAACCCCTGAAGTTGCCAATTAAAATGCTGATTGCTCCCCTCTGCAAAAGGACCCAACTTCCAAACCACTGTTGATTTTGTTTTTTTTTAAATACATTACTTTCTCCTAATGAAAGAAGAGACTTCTTTTGGTTTTAAAATCTGAATTTGAGGAAATTGGGCTACATTAGCTGTCCTTTTAAGCTATCCTCACTAAAGTACTTGGTAACTCTAAACACATTACAAACCAGTTGGAAAATCACTTACAATCAATTTTATACAGACCACAATATGTTTCATTAACCATTTCAACAGAGTCCCAAGTTACTAAACTTTTTTTGCCAAAAATAGTTACAGTGATGTCATGAAATGTGAGCCCCCCTTCTCCCACTTTCCTTGCTAGACCTGAGTCATTAGTAAGTCTGCATGTCCCATGTTCCACCACCACAATCTCCCAAGGCCAGAGGCACTCCCTGCACCAAGTGTCAGTCCAGGAGTCTGGCACTGTGAATGAGAACTTCAGAGGACGCTGAAGGTGCTCCTCCCATGCAACACCATGCCAGTAAATCCCTCCTGAAAAAAATCAGGTGTTTTTCTTCTTCTCTTTTATTGAAGTTTCTAAATATATAGAAATCTATAAATAAAAATATAGATAGATGAGTTTAAGTCCCTAAAGAGTTCAACAAGGGTACCAAACCAAATTTAGTTGAACATGAAGCTACCGGAAGATACTGAAGAAGAATTCCCTTATAGGGTAAAGAAAAAATATTTAGGAGACTGAGTGACTCTCAATCACTTGCACATAGAGGAGTGAAAAGGCTGTCTAGCACTCAAGTAACCTGATACAAGTTTTAATTGAGACACTGGGGACTGCTGTATAACAAGTCTATACTCAGCAGGAGAGCATGGATTTTCACTCTATCCTAACTGGGATAAAACTTTTGAAGCTGAGGAGCTCCAGAGGAACAAAGTGACATCTAAAATGTTACTGTTAGTATTTTTCAGTCCTTTAAAACCAGTGATGGTCTTCTAAGAACAGCTTTTGGCTGAGAAGACAATCCTTTTGGTGAAGGGATTACAAGACTTTGTGGCCCAAGACAGGACATTACAAGGGTGGGAGAATGTAAATTGTTCTATCCTGAATGGAGGAAGCTGTGGTAGCAAAAGGAGGCCCTAACTTTTCACCCTTAAAACCACTTGCAGAGATCTGGACAGCCAAAAGAGAGACCAATAGAGGAGAAGTTATTCTGGATGTCTGAGACCCAGGGAAATTCTGGGGAGCTGCCACTGCCAGAGAGAGGAAGCCTGCTTTGTTGGGGACTTTTGACGTTTCAAGGAAACTCTCCGCAGTACCTGAAATGAGTGGTTTGAGTATGACTTTCCACCACACTGAAAAATGCCACCCCTTGCACAAACTGCCAGGGCACAGGAGGTATACCAGTCAGTGATGGAGAGCTCTTGCCTAGACCCAGAGCCAAAGCTGCCTTTCTTTTCCCACCAACTGCCATTGGGGTGATGGATGATAAGCTTTATTCACAGGCACATGTTAAAGTGGATGAGGTCTATGTGGCCCTGAAATAGGATTTGGCCCAAGCTGAACAACACACAGGAGGATCCCCCATAGGGAAGTGCACCTTTCCCAATTCAGCAGTGATTGGTGTGGGGGATGCAACAGCATCCTGCTACATGCAGGGACCAAAAAGGGGAGAAATGGAAGGCAAGAGCCTGAAGGGTCTTCAGCAGAAGTGCATGGGGTAGTTCTTGGGAAAGAAACAGATGTCAAGCCAGAATCACAGTGAGAATTTTTCCTGCCCTACTTAGGCCGCAGAGAGAGGATATATTTTTTGTTTTGTTTTGCACATAGCCGTTTCAATAAATTGCAGAGTTAGTTTAGCTCAGTTATGCCATTGTAAGAGGTATGTGAAAGGTGCAGGTGTTGGGGAGCTAGTGAGGACCATAAACATAGATAACAACAAGAACAAACAAAAGACATGACTGGTTAGGAAAAAAAAGTAAGGATGCTCTCAGGTGCTTTCAAATCTGTGTGTTATCCCAGGCCCCTGTGCTCTGTCCACCATACAGCATCTCCATCTTCCTCCACACTCCTCAAGCTCACTCCCCCATCCCAGAGCATCCAGCCAAGTGCAGTGATCCTCCAGTCAGCATGATCTGCATCTCTTACTGGGCAATTCCCCAGAGACCTAAAACCCCTGAACACTTTGCATCTACTTCCTACCACCACAGGAATAAAGGAATGGAGCAGGTTACTGTGTATGTCAGTGACGAGTGAGGCAACAGACCCCTGAGCCAGCACGTGACCACAGGTGCTGAGAGCAGTAACAGCCAGATACACCTGTATCCATAGGTCCACACCAAATCGCATCCAGCAAATCTCATCTGTCAGACACAACTGAGAGTTATATGGAGAAAATCCAGCAGTGCTGCATCCAGGGAAAATTACAGCTAAGAAGTAGGCTTCTATGGTGACAGAATGTTGTTTTAATCCAAATATTTTGAAAAAAGATTTTTTTTGTCAGTGAAATGTTTTTCAAGATATGCAGAGGACCATATGCAATGGCTAACTTTGGAGGACTGCCTCTAGTTACCAATATAGTCCCTGTTTGGAAAAAACAGCTAAGCTTTTGGTTAGTTTAAGTGTTTGGATGTTGACTTGAGGAAAGCTGATAATGTAAGAGCAAACACACAACAGCAGAAAGTATCTGACTCACTGAAAACAGAAATTGCTTACATCTAATCCATACTCCTGCCATTTCCTTCCGCCAGTGTGCTCAGAGGAGTTGTACAAAAATATTCCTGTCTGCTCAGACAACAAGGGTCAGGTCACATTCCCCATCATAGCAACCTGGTCCTGAGGAACAGGAACTCAGCCCTGCAAAGGACACCTGGAGCAAAGCCTGTGCTACACCAGGCACCTCAGGAGGGAGTCTACACAGTGTTCTAAAACAGGCACATGTGTGTCATTCCCCAACAGGAGGCCAGGGCCAAATCCAGCAGAAAAATCTAATTACTGGGCTGTATCCCAGTCCCCAGACACATATTCAGACACTGCAACCTCTGACAGCTCCATCCCCAACCCCACTGGTACTCCCATACCAAAATATGAAGAGCTCTTCCCCCAACCACTCTGCAGAAAGCCCTAGGGAAAAAGGTTTCACTCTCTTTCCCAGTCAGAAGTGATGGCTAAGGATGAGCTGTTTGTGAACTCTCCTTCAGCTGTCCAGAGTAGAGCTGCCTGCAACACTCCACCGTCTACCACCCACCACAGCCTTCAGTCAAGGTGAGTGCTGGAACCAACACATGAGGCTGTTATCCAGGCACACTGCCCCAGCACAGCCAAGGAGGTGACCTTGAAAGGGACACTTGATTCCCAGTGCTCTGGAGAGGCCACAGGGACAACCTCTCCACACAAGGACAAAATATTTTCTTGCGGCAAGAAAGACCTGATGCCCCTCTCCAGCTTATTCCCTCATTTGTTCCTCCTTGTGAACATTTGGTGATCACAAAACAGTGTTCCTAACACACAGCCCAGGAGCTTCTCTGCAATGGGGCTGCTTTTTCCAGTGTCTCATCACTGTAGTCGTGATCACTCAATGTCATGTGGCTGGTCAACACTGCACAGCTGTCTCCCCAAAACTGTCTTAAGCTCGAGGAGCTGTTGGTAGGGTGAACAGGCTAGTTCAGAAATTAGGGATTTCTGAGTATTGCCTCCAGATTATTCAGTCCTAAATCAGAACAAGAATAATTGCATTTAAGAACAGGACTTTTCCCACCATCTTATCCTCACAACATGGCACCACTCATCTCTGACCAGACAGGGTCACTCAAGGCCTGGCAGGGGCAGTCAGCAAACAGTGAGGAGCAGGAAGAGATGTGTCCCACAGGTCACACCTGGTGACCCAGAAGCAGAAAGGCACAGCCTGGCCTGGGAATCCCCAGCTCGTTACCATGGGAAAACAGCTTTTGTTTACATGAGCTTATCCATTTTGCCTTTCCACCTACTGCTCCACTTTCGTTTCTAGATCGTTATGGCTCTGACCACTTACTCGCTTTGTGTAACATGACAGCAATTCTGCTATTTGAATCAAATTGACAGAAACCTGCAGCATTTTTTTCCTTCTATCTAATTTTTGGTAGCATAACAGGCCAAAAGTACCATCGATTAGTCACAATGGAGGGGTTTTTTCAACATTTGAGCTGTTGCAACTTTCAGAACACACAGAAAAAAGTCAAGAAAGCAATCAAATATGGAGAGTGAGCTCTGGGATTTTGCTGGTGGACTTCTGCCCACAGCTGCTGACTGGCAAGCTGCAGTCTACTTCAGAGCAGTAGTTATAAGCAGAGGGGCTTCACTCTGCAAGTCCTGAGACTGGGATGCAAAGAGCCAGTTTGGAGTCGCAGATTACATCGTGGGAGCTATGGGACACCCCACACCACATCCTCTCCATCCCAGGGCACTAAATTAATAATGATGTGACCTGCACAACACCATTGCTGATGGTGCCTTCATCCATCTTTCTCTTACCAACAGGATGACACAAAGCTGCAGTCGAAAACATTTAATAATTATGGATACTTATAAAAAAGGATCAAGGATCCCCCACAATGTCAGATAGGTTTAGAATTCAATTGGCTTCAGCATTCATCTAGGCCTTTTTTAAAATAAGCCATTTTCTTTACCACAATCAACTAAGTCTTACTAAACATGCAGTGAATTGTGGCTGGTCCACAAAAGGCAGCATCTATAAAATGATATTAAAATAGTAACCACCTCTAAAGGGGAAATCTGAGGCATATAAGGGCAAGACATGTGGAATGAATTTAAAGAACTGTTTTCCAATCCCTGCCTCTTAAAATTATTACAATATTCCTATAAGAATGTCGAAAAACTACAGTGCACAGAGATCAGCTCAGATTTCACATCAAAAGCCCAAACAAAAAGCTAAGTGGCCTGGGCAGTCATCAGGGAAAGACCAACTGCACAAGCAAGAGTGCATTAGAGTTTTAACAGCCCAGGTGTTGACATAAATTAGAGTAACTTGAATACCTGTCATTAGAGGAGCAATCAAAGACTGATCTGCCTGGAGTGTGCGAAAAGCAAAACAAAAGCCAGCCCCAGATCTGCATAATGTAAGGGAGCCTGCCCCACCATAGACAGTGCAGAAAAACCACCACCTCAGAGCCAGGTTACTGCCAATAAAAGCCTCGGTTCAGCGCAGCAAGACCCATAAACCAGTTTTGTGAGAAACAGGCAACCAGGCCGGGTAGACATTTTAATTAAAAACAAAACAAAACAATCTAATTTTCCTTTCTTAAAGTTAATTTTGAATGATTTGATGCTGCAAAGCAGTGAGAAACCTCCACTAGATTGGGTAGAGATGGAGAGCCTGAATTTATTCTCATTAGAGTTCATGGAAAGGCTCAGGCCAGTTTTCAAAGGAGACTGGACGAGACTCATTGTACCTTCTGACTTTGCTGAAGCATTTGAACTTTTTGAGATCAGACTCAGAGGTTAAGAAGAGTGCATCCCATGAAGTCCCTTGATGTCTTCTCCTGTGGAGGGAATTTCACTGTAGCCCGGGCTTAGTCATTAAACCAGGTCATTTGTAAGGCAAAATCATATTTGCACGTAAGCAATGAAACTGAAAAGTGTCACAGTCAGCAAGCAAGGCTGGCACTGACTCCCACAACACCATCCTTTGGATCAGGAAGGCTGGTGGAGCAAGGACCACAGCCACAGTTCGCACAGAGATGCCATGCCTTGTGTCCAGCACTGCTGGTACCTTGCTCCATGAACTTGGGGAGAGCAACCAGCAAGATACGCTATCATCTGTCTCCAAAGACCATAACCCATTGAAAAACTCCCCATAACTTACCCTCTGTGCCCTGCTCACAAACCACAAACTGAACAGAAACTCACATCACATCTTATTAACTGACTAGGTACTAAATGAGAACTCGTTCTGCATATGACTTGTATCCCCTGTGTTCACAAACCTTCTCTGACCTCCACGTCAAAAAGCTGTAAAACAGCATTTGATCTGCCATTTAAAGGCTTATTTCGGTGAGGTGGCCAGGAAAAGTTTTGTCCTTTGTAGACTCTGCTGGGCTGCTACAAAACCCGTTACTTTTTTACAATTCACATTGCCTGAGGAATTAGTACAAGTTTGCAATAAGCAATTGAAAATTTTCTGTTTACTGAGTTATAAATGAACATACACAAAATGTACCATTACTTTGCATACTTTTAGTATTTACCAAGGTAGGGATTTTATCCTCGGAGAACAGCTACAAAATTACACCTTCTCTTACAAATTTTACATGATAGCCTGGAATAATAAATTAATATAAAACTTTCAAGCCCCCAAAGTGCTGATATACACAAAGCTGCACAACGTATGCTGGGCATCCACACATGCAGAAGCTGGACGACAAAGCACACATTTGCACAAACATCCAAAGAAACTCTCAGTATCCATTCTTCCTTGCTTGGAAAAGAGCCTCTGCCCTCTGAGGTTTGGCCAGCTCTGTAGTTCATACTGTGTCTCGGAAAGCTTTCAGATGGGCTGCTATGGTTTCAGTAATTATTTTTAAAGGTTCTGGGCAATATAAAAACAAATCTGTGGAAGAGACTTTAAAATCAGGATGGAAATAAAGGGCAGGGAAAAGAGGAGACAAAAAGTAATCTGAAGCAGAGAGAGGGTTTTCTTGAGCAAACAATCCCTCCCCAAACTCTGGGACTTCAATCGCCCCTTCTTCACGTTGGAGCCAATCTTAGCTCATCCCAAACTACTCAAGGTACTGTGGCCAAAAGTTCATGATCTGTTCTAAATGGTGTCCAAAACTTTAGAAATTGCATCCAAAGCAATAAAAAAAACCCAACCAGAAGGTAAATCAAGGGTAAGAGATTAAAACTAATCTTAAATATCTTACCATACACTTTTTTGTTTGAAAAGGATCAATTTAAAAACAACAAAGAAAGGCAGTAATATTACTGAAAACACATTATTGCACATGTGAAATTACAGGATCACCTAATATCCTGGCAGTACTGGCAAACGATGCCTTGTTCTAATCCATATTAAAAACAAAGCCAAAATGTTATATTCCTGCACCACCCAACTACCTGCCTGGTTGGAATCCAGCAGTAAACTTCTCCTGCAACTTCAGAGATATAGGCAGAGGAAGCAATGCATTACTGCTATTAAAAATGTTCAGTAAGAAAACTCAAAAACTACCTTTAGATAGGTTGTACAAAACTAACAGACCAGATAACCACTAAGGAACCATTAAGTAAAGCAGACTGAAGGTTGCCATTATCTCTTCATTGTTTGGTTCTTTGCATGATATATAGAAATCTACTAAATCTGATCATCATTTTCTCTCTTTTAAAAAAACATAGATTTTATACTGATACTAATCGTGCTGGAACTATAACAAGAAAAGCTTAAAATTAAAGAGTAATTTTTTCATTAAAAAAAGAAAAAGTACCACCTGTCCTTAGCTGATAGGAACTGATCTGGTTTCATTGCAGACCTAGTAAGTCTTCTTAGACTTAGAGGAAGGTATGATCCAAAATCTGAATGAGAATCTGTATGATAAATGATGAGGGCCGTCAGTTGAAGTTCTAGGGCTAAACCAGACTACCAGCAGGGACAATAACGATTCATCTTTTCCTCTTGAGTACTGAACTGCTGAATCCATCATACATATCTGAGCTGACCAGCACTTCCCTCCTCCAACACCAGTTACTGGACAAAAGGAACTGCTGCCTAACGGAAATATGTACAGAAACCCTACAGAGCATCTCCTGCTCTAGACTCACTCCTTGGGAAGGCCAGCTCCAAAGCAAATTAATGGCCCGCTGAGTGCCCTGCAGAAGGTCATCCCCAACCCAGAGGCTTTTGGAACCTGTGGACTGGTGTTTAGAGATATCCCCAGGCAAGGAGTCTGATGCCCTGGCAGCTGCTCGTTCAGATTCCCATCCGCAGCTGAAGCTGTGGAATGACAAACCTGAAATTCTTCCTCCTCTGTTTGGATTTAGTTTGTCTCTTTGCAAAGCAGTCAAACCTCTCCATAAGTTAAAGGAAAGACCTTAGCCTTCAGCATCTGAGTTTGCATGTGTGCCATCACCAGCAATACTCATGTGCTGTTCCTATCACCGGCAATTTCCATTTGGTCCAATCTGGAAAACATCCTGAGTAATACAAGGATGAATTTTTCTGTTAAGTATTTCCAATGCTGCTTTTTGGCATGAAAAAAATGTCAAAAGTCACTTGGAAAAGAAAGGTACAGCTAAGAGATGTTTCAATTATTTCATAAATAAGCTGCCAAAATGCAAAGAACAAAATCCAGGCAATACTAATAGTCTTCATACTTATATCATTACAAGCCAAGCTGAGATCAAAGTATTGACCAACCACAATTACACTTTGTTTCATTTACTAGAACAGAGCTACAATAAAAATTTTACTCACAACAGCTTTTTAAAGCCATTTTTACATAAATCCTTTCATCTGCTTTTGCAGCAGGACTTGATATTTATGTAGCATATACATTTATGAAATATAGGTGAGATAACATTGAATTGGAGGTTTCAGATTATACACCCAGGCCTTTAGCTGAATACTCAATGATATTGAGACCATGACATTTGCACATATGCATCTGAGTACACAGCACACATCTGCAGCAAGTGATGTCAATTTAAACACCTACAGTAAGGGCACGCAGTTGTCTATGACTAATCAAGGTTTCATCGTTCAGTTGGAAGCCCCATAAGTAAAGACAGCTTCTGAAAATTTCATTTATGAAATAGGCTTCTCTACTTGTTTTGGCAATTATCTAATAGATGGCAAGGTACCAGTTCTGTTTTTCATCAGTCTGTGGTTCCTCCAAACTCAAAGCAGTTCTAATGTTATATGAAAGACAGTGCAGGAATTTAAATTCCCTGATCTACCTGGAGAGGCACTAAAATTTGTTTGTGTTTAACAATCTGAGGTTTGGGTTAAAAAAAAAAAAAGGAAGAGAGGGGAAATTATTTTTATGTTTTGTCAAAGTTTAAGACTTGAAGAGATTTCTATTTTAAGATAGAAATAAGTGTATAATAAGTGTACTGACATGGCACTGCTGATGTAGCACAGGGCTCTCTGACTGATGCTGACTGCCCTGATTATCCCCTGGTCCTGTGAGGGACACAGGCAAATTGGTGCTGCTCCAGCTAGGAGTGGGAGCACACAGGTGCAGACAAGCAAGAGGGCACAGTCCCGTAAAGGGCTCTAGTTTAAAGCCTGGCACAAAGCAAACAAAAAGCATCCAAGGACAACAAATTGAAAACACCCTTCTGCTTTCCTCCCCATCTCCAGTTACAGAAGTTTTTGCTCCGGTTTATTTCTCTTTGGAAACAACTTTTTACAGCTGCACATGGCAAGTACTTATCTAGTAAGCAAAGAGGAGAAGCTGGAAAGAATGATTATTAATGGATTCTGCCAAAAAAATAGTCAGGGCAAAGTCTTTCACAGCTCAGGACACAAACTAGTCGATCTCCCGCTACACAAAGAAGGAGGCATGTCCTGGAGGGCCTTCCTGAGAGGAAAAACAGCACAGCTGCATTGCCTGCTGCAGCTACCTGGGCTGGAAACATACAGCACCCCTGCACTTAATACTTATGAAGCATATGTTAAAAGAGTGCTTCCTAAGTCATGGAGTAAAAATCAAGATGTTCAATTCATTTATCTGCATTTTAATTTAAGTATTTATATCTCTAACTGTTTTCTATGGCCTTCAATAAGGGACTGTTTCCATGCAGCAAGTGTAGCCAAAGGCAGTGTGCCATGTGGGTGCCTGCCCTGGAGGGCATGGGTTTACCAGGGGGCTCAGGCCACTGTAGTGACAGCCCCTGTGAGGCCACATCTACTGACTTGCATAGGTCAGATGTGCCAGGAAGGTGAATATGCCAAGAGGGACAAATCCACATCTTGCCTGAACTCAGTAGAAGCCACAAGCAATTGCCTGAGGAGGGTCAAGGTGCCTCATCCAGCTGCTCCAGGGTCAGCAGTGGCTCCTGGCTCTTGCTAGTGCTTTGGAAGTGGTGCCCAGCCAGCATGGCACCTCCCTGTTAGCTGGCAGCTCTGAGGCAGCCTGCCACACAGGTGGCACAGGAACTCACTGGGACCCAGGGAACAGCTGGGTTTGGAGGTTACTGGCCTCCATTCAAGATAGCAGGTCTAGCTGAGCTCCTGCTGGTATTCCAAATGCAGGTTTATTGCATGAAAGTAGTAATTTAGTGTAGCTCAAGCTAAAAAAAAAAAGTATGTATGACATACCACTACCACGAAAACATACCCAAAAAACCAAAAGCAGCCACATACTATCATTCAGCACTTGCATTTCCTCTTTAGAACATTCAATAAATCCACTTACTCCAGAGAACTGCTGTAATTTGTCCTTGCTATTGCCAGTGTACCAGCAGTTCAGTAGAGAAAACAGTCTGGTCCCTGCAGGCTGTAGTGCTCAGTGCAGGTGCCCTGAAACAGCAGGTATCAGAGGGCAGCAACCCATTTCCCCTTAAATTATTTATAATGAGAGTGGCCGTCACAGTTGTTGAACCCTAAAGTTAGCATCACATCTGCTGAATCCTGTAAATACGGCCAAAACCCTGATCAAACTGGCTGAACGATTTGGTTAGCTTGCAGGGGTAAAACCAAACTTTATTTTAAGTAAATTTGAAGGCTAAATTTAATATATAGCAGACTGACCTTTAACTCCTAACATCTTTGCTTTCAAAACCAGAATTTGTAATTAGATGGAGAGTTAAGAGCCACATCAAATCTGAGACCACAAGCTTCCAGATGAAAAGCAAATTTTTTCTAAACTCAGAGAGCTGTAGTCTCTGGATCAAACTTACAGCTGAAAGAAAGCTTTGTATTGGTTTTATCAGGTCATAAGACATTACTACTCTCATGAAGCCTACTTTCTCTTTTAAACTGCAGGCCTGATGACTGGCAGTACTCAAAAAAATGATGGTGCAGGGATCATTGTTTTCTTCCACATCTGCCAAGGCCCTTGTGAGCAGGCAGGCTCACAGGAGTCTGGGTCACAGGGAACGCCAGTCCAGACTGGTACCACCACACAGAGAAAAAGCCCTGCTTCTGCACAGAGAGAATACATCAGCACCAGGGCTGCTGTGTGAACAAAGCCTCAACTCTGCAGCCAAACGCTTCTTCAGGTGAGCCCTGATCCATCCAAATCTGCTATTACGGAATGCTGCTCAACTCACACCAAACTGCTTTGTCCAGCCAGCATGAATTCGAAGTTTGTCCTTAGTACCAGACTTCTGAGATCTGTGATACAAATGAGCAGTTTTCTGGATTCTCACAACTGTTCACCTGAGAAAGCAGCAGGGCCTGCCTTTTCAATTCCCTCCCATTACACCAGAAGCAGACCTGGTCCTTACCCTGCCAGCTGCTAATAATACTTTCCCACAGTGCAGAGTATAATACACTAATTTTATCTGTTTACTACCAAGAGAACAATCTCCTCAGGAGACTCAAACAGCACTTTCTGCTCCCTCCCTGAAAAGTGGAGTATGACATATACTCTATATGTAAATATTTATTGCCTTTAAAATAACTATTCAGCTCTCATCAATAACCAGAAAAATTCAAAGTCACTGTCAACAAGGAGACTGAAATACAGAATAACAGACAGCAGGGCTGGAAGAGGGCATCTACCCTTCCTTCCCCTGAGTCACCATGGATTATATCATTCCTGGCAGTATTCATCTCTTTTTTCTCTAAAAATCTCCACTGATGGAAAATCTGCAATTTCCCTGACATCTATCTTGCTATCCTAACAGCTAATGAAACTTTTCCCAGTACTTTATTTAGACCTCCGTTTACTGTGATTTCATTTACTATTTTTCATACTATTTACAAGTGATGCATAAAAGAATTTATTCCTTTCCTCTTCATGGTTATTTGAAAACTGGTTACATATCTCTTTGAACTTCTCCTCTTCAGGCTAAGCAACCATATTTCCTCCAGCCTTTCCTCACAGGTGGTATTTGTGCTGTCATCATTACTGCTGTTCCTGGGACCCTCCATAATCCTGTATCATGTGAAATGGGTGGGAGTGACACAATGCACCGTTTTTACCTCAGTATTGCATTGTAAGTTTATGAATGTCAGTTTAAAAATACTCATATTTTCCTGATCTGCATGTCTCCCTTCTTCAAACAGGCCATCCCTTCCTACCCAAACAGGTGTGTTTGACTACTGACCACAGAGTAGTACCATCTTTTTTGGTCGTATGGAATAACCCTCCAACGAATAGTCTTTGCACCAACCCTCATGCAGCAGCAGTCCATCATGCCTGATAAGGTTGTGGATCCACGAATAAAGTGGGACATTTGTCTGTTTCTGGGGCCAGCTCTTTCCTCTCACATCTCCCAAGCCTAGCACACAGATTTCTCCAGACTGTGGTTTCCAAAGCAAGTGCACTGCTGAAACTACATCAAAGCATCAACCCACATGGACCAGCTATAGACTTAATCTAGAAGAAACCCTGAATGGTTTGGTGCTCACGTCTACAGAGAACCAAAATCCCAAACAACTCTGGGACCCTCCCAGCATCAGTTTCTACATGGGCCACTAACCATAAGGAAGCCACAGTTGGAGTTCACAACACAGAGCATCTGAGATAGGAAATACTTGATCTGCTGGACTGCACCAGCTCTAGATCAGTACACTGCAGCCTATCTACAGCACATGCTTTCTGATGGAGCCTCTGCTGCAACAAGAAAAAAATTAAACCAAAAATTAAATTCAAAAATAATTAAATTTAAAAAAAAAGTAAACTCACTGCTCTTTCTTACTAACCATGTGTTTCAGTGAACCTTTTCATACTATACCTGTTCATTAGCACCAAACTGTAAACACTGCAGGCTTCATTGTGCAGTTTTCAAGTGTAATGTCATCTCCTTTAAGTCAGGACAACTACAGATTCATTGTGCCTGGTCATATCATACCTCAGGTCTCCTAACCTACTTTCCAAGCCTTAAATCCCTTCACTGTTAGCCTTGTACTACTGGAATGGGGAAAAAAAAAAAAACCAAACAGAAAATAACTCACTGCACATGTTAAAAGCTTATGGATTTGGCATAAAATCTGACGTGGCCTAAGGCACCTAAATCTGACATTAGGAAAGGTGTGGCACATGAGAGCATGCCTGTAAATTGGCACTGCCATTAATCCTGCCCTGGAGAAGAATGACTCCTGTATTGTCCCACTGCAGCCTAAGACATGAGATGGCTCTGTGGCTTCCAGCTCTTACAGGTCAGGAATGACACAGAGCAAGACACTTGCTATGCTGCTGCTCACACTATGACTGCCACCCACTCCCACCCCCCCAGCAAACCCCACAGGCTCTGTACCTGGTCACCAGCAGGAGATGCTTGCATAGAATAGGAGGTCTGGTCAACTCAGTCCAGAATACACTTTCTGAAGTTAATCAAATTGCAATAACATTTCCCAGGTTGCACAATCCTGCAAGAAAGAAAGGGGAAAAAAAGAACTATAAATTGTGAACTGTTGGGGATCACAGAACCTGAGCACATGTCCATTATGTATCTCCTTGCATAAATAGAAATCCTGCATGAGAATGTGGCAGAGTACTGTAAAGAAGAGGCCTCCTCCTTCTAAAGAGGAATCAGAACAGGAAAACACACTGGCTGGATTCTCCATATCACTCCCTGAGGCCAAAGGATCCAGTTTGTTCTGAAAAAAATTTAAGACAATTCTTCCAACTTCAGCATAGCATACATAGTAAAAGCCAGTACAAACGGTGGAAGGAAAACAGAAAAGCATAAAAAGCCATGGATGTGATGGTAAGACTGAACAGAGTTATCCACTACAATAGCTGCTCCTCATAAGAGACATGGTCCAACAACCAGCTTTGTAATTAGGAGGTTTCTGTAGTTGAGGCTAGAGAAAAAACACATGCAAAAGCTGCAACAAATGTGCAGGTGGGAGGTGAAAAGGAGAGGCAATAGCCTGGAAGATGTGACAGATGTGCTGCAAATAATGTCCCAAAATACACTTGACCATTTGATGTATTTTGTATTAGAACCAACTAAATAAAATCTTTAAAAACCCAGTATTTTAAAATAAAATGTAAGAACAGTAGCCATTCAGCATTTTACAGACTTACTTCTATTTACAATCAGTCTCAAGACCCCAGTCCCTCACAGTCATGCAACCTTTGCATACACTCCGTGGTGAAATGAAACCCACGAGGGGATTCTGCTATAACCTGTCTGAAGCTGGCCTATGCAGCTCCAGTTTGTATTAGCTGGTGTTGCACATCTTAACTCTATGTTTCCCCTTGCAGAGAGTAGAATAACCCTGTGCTATGGACCCAAGTGCACGGTGGACACAAGTTCAATAAGGCAATTTCTGGGGAGTAAAACCAGCCAGTGATTAAGTTGACATTGAGTGGTTTATTCTATCTATTTGAAGAATTTAAGATTGTTTAATGATGCTTTCACCTAACTTTGAAGCTCCCTCAAACCAATAAACTTCTATATTAGCACTGCTGAAGGGAAAGAAAAAAGCTAACAATTTAAAGAAGCATACAGAAAAATGAATTTTTCTTCCATACATAATACATACACAAACACATGTACACAGTCTCTCCTCCTTCTGAAGTGCAGCAGAAGAGTAGCCTTTTTTTCCTGAGCACAGAATTTGTCCCCATCTGGTTCCATTTTTTCTTATTTTCTCCTTTTGGTTTCCTTCTCTCTCATTCCAATGCATATTTAATTCATTTTGTTTAGTCTGTACTCTTCATTCCCTTTCCTCTTTTCGCAGATTTCCTTTTTAATTTGTTAGAGGAAGAAAAATTCTTTCCCTCATTTTCATAACACAAGCTGCTGGAAAGGACCCATTCAGAAATCCCCCTCTCCAACAACTCTCCTGTTCTTTCAATCCTGGTTGCCTACGTTCACTTCTCGTAGCAGAGTAGAAGTGTTAGGGTTTATTTATTTAGGAACGTGTATCAGTTTATTTTTTAATTCCATTTCAAATACCTGGCACAAGCCACTGCATGGAGGCTCAAATATATTATTTACAAGCCACTATATTTAGCTTAAAACAACTCCTAATCTATTTGAGATGAGGCACTATAAGACAGGATTAGGCTGAAATGAAAATGTCTGCAGTGGGATTTTACTAAATTGCTTTTAAATCACATTCCTAGTTAAACAGTGCTCTAGTGAAGGCTATAAACCCTAATACATCAGAAGGGCTCATCTGGGGCAGAACTTTGGCTCTCAGAAAACTTGCTGGTTTTCCAGAAGCAGAGGAGCCCAGCTCAGGCCAAAGCACTCTCTGCATATAAAGCCCCAAAGCTCGAAATATGAGAGTAAAGCTCTGCAAGGCTGAGCCACAGAGCTGTTTAACTGCCCAGGAACAGGCCCCTGCTGTTCCCAGCTTGCCGAGACCCTCCATGCCCTGCAGCAGGGCCAGGTGCAGCATGCAACCCCATGTGCAGGAGGCAGCTGCAGCCTGGTCCTCCACGAGCCACCACGTTCATCTGACCCAGATGTTTCTATGCTGAGATCAGGATGAATGCACTACATGGCACATATAGTGAGGAGGAGGGTGAAAGAGCTGTGCAACTTAGTCTATACGGTTTTCTACACAGCCAGGGAAATATTTTTAAAAATATTTGGGAAGAAGTACGGGCAGCTTTAGGGCTTCTTGCCTGACGCTCAGATCTCTGATTTTAATGCCAGGCATGACCTTGTTACAGCACTATCATTCCCCGCAGCTGCATTTGGTGTGAGATTGCTGCCACCATCCCTGTCCAAGCCCCTCTGCCTCACAAGCTGTGACCCTGGATGAGCAGGGGAGTTCTCTGGGCAAAGCGAGCACCTTGGCTCCATCCACCATTGCTGGAGGTGGCTGTGGGGCCATCACCTCCTCTTCCCCACGCTCTCCCAGCACCACGTGCACCCCATGCTGGGATTTAGTTTTAGTTCAGTTTCTGTGCACTTAATACTGTATTAAACATTTTATCATCCTGAAGGTTGTTTTCTTTGTAACTTTCACTCCAACTTTGCATTTAAGATTTGTAATTAATCACAATTGCCTAGTAATTTACAATTAACAAGTCTATCTTTGTGCTGGATATAAAACATATATCCCACTAAAAAGTCTCCCTCTGAGAGCTCTCAAATTCTCCAGCACCGACCTAGCTTCATTTCATTCCTGATGCAAAGTGCTCCCAAGTCAAAAACCTCCAGCACAGAAAAGCTGTGATGCAATTTCTCGACAGAAACCACCAGGAATGAGAGAACACCTTAACAAGAAACTACACCAGCAAAATCAAAGGGAAGAGCTACATACTTGGTACAACCAAAACAAACTAAATGAAGTTTTCACTACAGCCAATGATTTTAACCTCTACTTGGAAAAGTGCTTTCTGGTATTAACACTGAACACATCTATTAAAAATTCAGACCTTTAACTTATTTTATGAAAGTCTTAACAAGATGAACAAGTTTTCATTCACACTTGTACTGCAAGGCAGGCTCCAAGCTTCACACAAACCAAGCTAACCCGACTGAGCTTCCTATTTTTGCCCTGTAGAGTTCTGCTCTGAAATCCCACACTGCTTACTACTCAACACCACAACCACCTTACAGACCACTCCTCATCCAGTGCTGCCAAAAATCAGTGAAAATTCATGTGCAGAACCCCTGCAGGACAGCTAAAGAGATGTTTTAAGAGAACTAACCTGTGCTATTTGAATCCGTTGGAGGTCACCCAGTTCTGAACTTCCCCAGCAGCGCCAGTCTCGTTTCCTGTAGAGGAGCATGTGACACACACTTCCCCACCGCACCTTGCTAGACTCGCTTTGCTTGCGTTTTAACATCAGATGAAACAACTAACTGTCCCTCACAACGTGTTAAAGAAATTTCTGATCTAATGTTGAACCACTGACATTTCTGCATAGCTAGAAAGCCCTCCTCTACTGCCTTCTGAGTCACTCCATGATTCAATGGACCTTTTTGTACTATATATTAAATACCAAATGCTGAATGTGATTCTGCCACAGTATGCTGAGTCCCTCCCCCCCTTCTTTTAAAGGGGAAACAAATGCAGTAGTGGAGAACGTAATTACACTGCAGGCGTGGGAAATTTCAGTTCAAGGGTATTTGTTTATCAAATGTTCAGGGTGGTAGTGAATTGATGAATTCGAACAGATGCAGTCATCAGCAATGTTCAGAAATACTTCCATTTGAATACAGCAAACAGAAGTTTGAGTCCTAAACAGTTTATGTCTTCAGAAGAATAGAGATTTTCTCAGTTATAGCAATGTGCATTTTGTTATCTAGCACTGGGCAAACAGGTCTGAACATACATCACAAAAGGAAGGACAGTAAAGTCCTGGATTAGAGTACTATGTTTACAGGACTAGTCAGTAGGTGGTGCTTTATCAAAATTTCCTTTTTTTGAAGACACATGAATTTTGGAATGGCAATCTAACCCTAAGTGCACCACCAGCAGAATACTGACGCAGTCTGGAAATAAAGTTTGAAGACTACCATGTCACAGTAGAGGCAGAATGGTTGCACCAGAGCCAGCAAGGAGATACTGCTCTGCTGGAAAATGCTCCTTGTGGAAGACACTAAACACTCAGTCAAGCTAATGGAGGCAGTGAAGATAAATGACACAGTCCTTTAGTGAGAGCTGAAATAACAATAGACAACGCCTGGGGGACTGATGAGCCTGGCAAGGCCTGTGTGAAAGCAGTGGGTTACAAACCCAGAGGGGTTCCCTTACAGACTGACTGCAAAGATCTCTGCTGGGATACAGATTTGCTTTAGCTGTATCTAAGCATGAATGAGAAAACCTTGAAGGTCAGAAGAGAGTGAACAGACAGTGATGCTGCAAATTTGGGATGCAAATATTTTGGCAGCAACACTTATTCGTGGCTGTCCTGCCTCCACCATTCAGTTCTCCCACTGCACCCCATAACTGCCTCAAGTGTGTTTTTCACAGTCTGTGCCATGGACCACACTCAGGAGCTGATCTCGTGGTCAAAAGTTCATTAGATTTCCCCCCCTCCCATCCCTTTTCTCACTTTCAGACAAAACCAGCAAGTGTTAGTAGGAAGCTGGCTCTGCCACTACCCAGGTTGTCACACAAAACCATGGCTACAGGGAGAGACCCAGAGCAAGCCAATTGGAGCTGCTTCTTTGCCCATGGGTAGATGAATTCTATGCAATTTCTTCATAAATTAAGAGGTTTCCACTGAAATGTCATTTTTATAATTAAACCGTGCCAGATGAAGACATCAATGTTGCGAGCAGCCTCCTGGTGACCACCAGCCAGGGACTACATTCCCATCTGCTGCCTCAGGGCTTCTTACTAGTTCATTACTATCAAATGAGCCAAACTAGCTCCAGTAATTTGTATCAGTGGGTTAAAATAATTGGAAATGCAGTAACAATGGTTTTGAGAATCCTCCTATCCACAGAGATGTGAGAGCAGTGACCTCTGGCAAAGAGATACCAACAACAGGATTTGCAGAGCAACAGCTAAGTGTTAAACAAACTATCCTCAGCTAATAAAAGATGGAAGTATTTTATGTGCAAACATGCATAGGACATCCATGCAAAAGGAAGTATGTACATGACTGAAAAACTCCCAACAAATTAGCCATAAAATAGATGCTTTTGCATGGGACACACACACACACCCTTCTTGTGCACGCACCTCTGAGCTCCTGCAGCTGTAGTAGGAAAGCATGTGCAAACACATGTCTGCAGATGCACCTGCTCTGCCCCCATGGAAGGTTTTGGGCCAAATGGCCAAGGTATTATTTACACTGGAAGACACTTGAGAGCACTGTGAGGCTCATGCAGCTTAAGTATTTTCCCCTCGGTAAGCGTGCAGAGACATGATACACCGGACCCCGAGCTCCAGAGGCGCTGAGGGGAAGTTGAAGAGTTCAGGAAGTGGCCATGCTTGCTCTCAGCACACTGCCTCTTTGTCCTCACCCAGCTGCTCCCCCAGGAGCTTTCAGACAGCCTGGATCCCTCACAAGAGATGGGTTATTTCTCTCCATTTTAAGAAGGGACTATGTTTACAAAGTCACTTTTAATGTGTCAACCTCTCTGTGAGGATCTAGTCACACGTAATGGACTGTGCCAGAGCCGTGCTTGGAGTTGCTGGTGGGGCAAAGATACTTTTATATCACCCCAGACATTCGGGATGGTTCAAGATGGGAGGAATTTGCTCACCCAGCAGGTAACTCGCAGCAGCCTCGGAGCCACTTTTAATCCACACCCAAAGCAAACAGCCTCCCAGGGCGCTGTTCCAGCCAAGCTCAGAGTGCTGCATGCCCTGCAGTGGGGCCAGGGAGGGGCACTGCAGGGACAGCAAAGGCAGCTGTGTGACACCGGGGACCCGCCGTGTCCACAGAGCTTTCGCACAGCGGGGTTTGCTGAGTCACCACCGACACCACAGCACTTGTCAGCTCCGACTGCGGACCACTACCACAAGAAGGGAAATGTCTGAAGCCTGATGAATTCCATCCCCTGTAAACAAACCATTTATTTCTCCATCCTTTATCACAGATGGGGAATCTGTTAGCTGGCATCTTTCAGAAGAGCAAAACTCCAACAGGGGTTTTTGGCAGTCATCTTGTGTAAGCCAACCACTTGCAGCTAATGCTATGCCTCACCTTACATATACATACAAAAACAAGACAAAACCATCTCTTTAGCTTCTGAGCAGAAAGCATACCTGAAGCTCTCCTTTATGTTCACCTGGGTACTTAATGGAGACGTGTTAATAACCCTGCAGATGGCACAAGTTGTTTTCAAAGCCATAAATTGATTTCCCCTCACTTGCCATGAGATCAAACAGTGCTTGATTTACTAATAAAGGACCACCCCAGCAGCAATAACAAGTAACAATTGCACA
This sequence comes from Rhabdornis inornatus, assembly GCA_013397075.1. Taxonomy (NCBI): domain Eukaryota; kingdom Metazoa; phylum Chordata; class Aves; order Passeriformes; family Rhabdornithidae; genus Rhabdornis; species Rhabdornis inornatus. Next base: position 134,989 of record VWZS01004498.1, on the reverse strand, counting down.
GTGGCCTGACAGATAAGCTACAGAAGGATGTTAATAGACACTGATGTAAAGCTATTTACAGAAATTATTTGCTTGTCCTGTGTTATGGGGATAAGAATGCAATCATGGGCTCTGGGTTTTTTGGTTTAGATTAGAAACTTGACCTATCCACACATCTGAGTATACTGGACATGATGATCCAGACTAACAGTATGCTGAAACCCAGCATTCAAAATCAACACATACTTTTTGCCTTATGAAAGTGGGCCCTATTTATTCACTATATGGAAACTCATCCCATTCACCAATATGGCTATGATATACACACAGACAGAACAGTGGATATGCTGAGGACTGTTTTCTATCTGGAGCCTGTCACCAGCAAATTTGAGGAATTAACATCTCAGTGCTCAGGCAAAACAATCTGTACTGCCCCAACTTTGAGCAGGCACAACACAGGCGAGTACAAGAACAAACCATCGTATGGAACCATAAACGTGCAACCACAAATAAACCAACCAAGCCCAGAGCTGTCAGCCAAATCACCAGAGCCAAGCATTAATACAGAGGTGTTCAAACTTCAAAGCAGGAGCACAGTCGGCAAGAGTTTGTTGAAAGAATTACAACCAGAAACTGGGACTTCTCAGTAGCATATAATCCCTGCTGTTTCCATTTCCTCTTTCTCATTATCGGCACAGACAGGGGCTGCAGATTAGTAAACAGTGGGTGTTTGGGGTGAATTAGAGCATGTGTGATGTAGAGCTAGGTGTCCTGGTGGCATCTGTATGACTTCAGAGAGATGTAAATATTTAATGTTGCCCACTACATTTCTTCAAAATGATGAAATATTAACACATTCCTTGGGGGTGGGGAGAATCATACCAGATAAAGCAGGGAATCTATTTTGTCCCTTATCCAGGATGTGAAGAAAATCTGATGATCAAAAAATGTTCTGGCAGATTGCCACTCTCTAGTCATGTCTATGTGGAAAATGAAGAGTTTTTACTCTATTCCAGTCCTGTCTGAAAACAGTAAACCCCCCATCCCAAACTCAACAAATTTTGGGCCAAAGCCCTTTACACAGCTATGTGCATATGAGGTTACATTTTCAGCAGTCACCCCTGGGTTTAGCCACATGCTATCCTTTCAGAGGACAGCCACATAAATAAAAGTCATTCCTAAGAAAATGTACTTTTGCCTAGAAACGCCTATGTAGTTTTTGACTTGAGTAAAAACTGCTGAACTGACAAACTTTGCTCTCAAAAAAAAGTCACTTTTCCTCCCTGCTCCTTTAACATAGACATTAACAGACTCCTGAAGAAGAGTTCTGCAGTGCATATGTATTACTTATACATATGTATGTAGTTAGTTTTATTTCTAAAATAAGAACTCTTATTTGAGTGGAAGTCCCTTCCTATCATTGTAGGCATTTCTAATAGCCTTAGTATGTTCTTAGGAACCAAAAAAGGAAGTTTTAATAAAAGTAATAAGAGTGCTGGTTGTGGCTTCCAATACTTATTTTCACATAAAACCTTGTTTCTTGTAGCTTTTTTTTATACAGTAAGCTTGGGACACAAGCTCTTTGACCCTATCAAAGAATATGGACTCACTCAGCAGGTCAGCCAAGACAGAAACAATCCTTGCTATCTTTCTAAAGGATATTTTCAACACTCTTTATCCAGTAAAATCTGCCTAGTTGTTTTTCTACAGCAATGTTTGCTATACTTTTCCAATGGCATGCCTAGGCTTCAAGTACCTTTTCTCAATATATAAGCATTGCTAGGATGGCAAAGTTAAAAGATACCGATTGTCGAGCAACCTGTCTTCAGCTAGCCACGAGTCAAAGTTTTCAAAGTATTCAACTGAATATTTGATGACAAATTTTTATATATTTGGTTATTTCAGTAGAAAACATCAACCAGTTTTAAACGATCACACTTGAATCTGAGTAATATTTTATATCCAAACTTTCCATCAACATCTGTGTACATATATATACACGGATACATATATGTACATGCAAATAAAGCTAGACAAATCTACACCTTAGAAATCATGATCTACCAAAACATCACGCATTTTAAAGCCACAAAAACAATATTCATTGATAAGAGAAATTTTTCATCTGATATAGGTCATAAAATATCAAGCTGTTACTGATGCTTAGTTTATTTCCCCTTTACATTCTCAATCTCCTAGCCAAAGCTCACACCCTCTTAATTATTTTTAAAGGGAAAGCAAGTCCCAACCTTTGGGAACTTTAGTCCATTTCTCGCATTCTTCCCATGGGTGGTATATTCCACATCAGGAATAACTGGATGTCAAATATAGCCACAGATGGGAGTCTATGCATAGTTGCTGGGTAATTATAAAATGGAATCAGCTTCTCTGCTGTGTAACAGATGAGATTTTATTCTTTGCTTAGCTACAAGTGTCAGCAATCCCATACTGATTTGAACTATATCCAGGTAAGGTGAGCAATATCAGATCATGTACAAGATCCAATCACGTTTTTGTTTCATTTATATTTATTGAAAATCATATTCTCCCAAAAACAACCAGGAGAAAGGGAGGCTCAGTATATGAATACATATATACACAGCATATCACATTATCTTTTAATTATCTGTGCAATTACTATGAATTAGGAGATTTTGCCACTGTGATTTCAGAGAGCAGTAGTTAAAAGAGTGACACAGAATTGCAGAGTCCATGAAAACCATCCAGATAACAGCCTTGGATATTAACATTCTCTGTTTCCTTAGACAGTGAAGAAAACTCAGCCCTGTTATGAAATCCTACATCTCACCTACATGTGAGGGGCAGCCACATGAGAGACACATCCAAGTGAGACTGCTCACACCACTATGCCCACCGCTGGCCCTGGTCCAAAAGGATCACTCATTAGCCATCAGGGAATAGCCTCAATCCTTGCTGACAATCTACTTCATGATGGCTTTCAGCATGGAAGTCATGCAATGCCATTTTGAGCAGGAACTTTTGTCTTGCAGACCTGAGGTTACCAACTCATTGTATGTAGACTATGCCTAATCTGACAGAAAGCAACATTTAGTCGCAGCTCACCTGGCTTAGAGAGTAAACTGCTGATTTGGAAATAAAACACCCTATATTGCCATTCATCAAAACCTGGTTCCATCAGCTGCTGAAACTGAGTCAGTTATCAGGAGACTGCACTCGCAAGACACACCTGCACCTCTACCTCAAAAGGGTATGTGAATATCCCATTGTTCCCACAGCCAGACAAATAAAAGGAGCTGGACTTCTGATGCAAGTTCCTGTAACACGCTTGGGAACTGACAGTCAGGACTGCCCAAAGGTGAATGTTGAGCTTGGAAGCAGATGCAGTAGCATGATAATCTGCTCAAAACAGCTTGGTACCTGGTCTCCCTCATTAGCAGAAGTTCAAGACACAGCTATAACCAAACATGCAATCATGTCTGTATCCCTCTCTACGTGTGTTTTGTTTCTTCTTTCCTCTCCCACTAGTAAAAGGCCAAATATACAGTAGAGAACTGAAAAATTAAATTTACAGTTGAAAGTGACTAAGTTTACGGCTTATGGCTCCAAGGGCATTACCTATGCTCAACAGAAATCCCAGAATGTGTAGTTAGAAGCATGGCTGTCTGAAAGAGTGCTGCTAAAAGAGCAAAAATGCCTTACAGTCCAATTTCTAGACTATTCGACAAAGCTGGCTGGCTTTCCTGAGAAGCTGTACCACAGCAGTGACCTAAGAGAACAACACAGAGAAAAGCAACAGGACCTGCTAAAAACCCTTCTGCTTGGCCTGAAAACTGAGAGCTGCCCCAGACTAACTAGGACACTACAACATGGGTCCCTTCAGGTAGGAAAGATTAGTCACGGGCATTTTGGTAGGGCCCAATGGTTCCAGTCGGTCTGTGGGCCAAGTCCCAGCAGACTCAGCACAGTTCCTTATGGAGAATGAATTGTGAGCTGATAACTCCTGTCTCTCTCTCGAAATGCCTCAAAGCATCCCCACACACTGTGGGAGTCTAAAGGTGTTTCTTCACCTGTTCCCTGTCACTACATGCTGCCAGCAGGGGCTCGGTTGCACCAGCTGTGAGGAAGGCTGTATATACCTACTTGATGTTTCATGATGTTACTAGTCTGGATTTAAGTGAACTTTGTGACATAGTTAACTTCGAGCTTTTTTGCTGGTAAATGGGACAAGGACTATTCTCTCAACCTCAAATGCCAAAGCCAGCACTTTGCATCACTTTGGGAAATCTGCATTTTGAAGACCCTTAGCTGTCCCAAAGGCTATTTCCATAATTATACTCTTAGGAGCTATTTAAAACTTCTTTTACACTTGTCCTATACCAGACATTATTCCCTAGTGGCAGGGTCTTAAATTCTGATCCAATGCATTTTAGAGGAAATGACAGTGATACCAGGGGTCACATGCTCCACTGAGAAATGAAGAAACCAGAACCTGCACACGCCAGACTTAATACAGAAACTTAAACTGCAATTTTTGACAATGTCACTTGACAGAACGCAGGTTTATGCGCTCAACAAGCCTACAGATAATCTGGGTTTTTTCCTCCCCACCACAATCAGGTAACAGCGACCCTGCAAAACTTTAAAGCAAAGACCTTAAGGGCTTTAGAGCAGAAGAAAGAGTCATCCTACCTTCAGAATGGTGATTTCCAAAAATAACCAGCAGTGGCTACCAGACAAGAGAAGGAGCAACTCCAGAAGCCCAAGAGAAAACAGCTTGGAGGAAAGTGCTGGAAAATACACTCCTGACCTTGTCTGGAACAATCCTGCTCCACTGGTGTCATCTCAGCACTGCTCTTCACAGCAACCACACATCAAGGGTAGGAAGGACTGGGCCCAGGTTACACCTATCAACCCTTCTGCTAGTTCAGAGTGACTTTTTTGTGTATCTTTGTTCTCACTTCCTAGGGCATAAAGCCTTGCCTCATTAAGAAATGGCAGTGGGACATTTCTTTATTTATATCTAAAGGGAAAAAAAGTGCAAATACAGTTTTGGGTTGTTTGGGGGTTTTTTACTTTCCCTTCTTGCAAGTTTTTCCATTATATTTTCATTTGCTTCTGTCCATATCTCACAGTGGATGGCCTGGAGCAAAGGCCTTGGAAGCTGTAAATGCTGTGGTATTAGATATCATGTGGTATAATCACTATGGTTTCTTTAGTGCCTCCTCAGTCTGGTCAATTAGTGAGCGGATGGGGAACAAACATTTTTTGAGAAGTACAAAAGCTTTCAAATAAAAAAGAGCAGTCATAAACCATTCTTACTATAAACTCCATTATTCCTCCTAAGAGGAAACCTTCTTGGGGAATTTCAAGTAACACAAAACAGAAGACAACAATGACAATTCTTTCCCTTGGAAACACAAAATCTCCCTGTGTTCTCTTAAGTAAGTACTGCACATGATGACATCCAACTGGGTTTTACCCTGCAATTCACTCGCATTATCAGGGATGTTCTGCTAAACAACTGGCACATTTTAGATTAATAAAGAGGGAACTTGTCCAGTCATCTCAAGCTGTTTGTCAGTTATGGAACACTTCATTTTCTAGTTCCCTACAGCAGCTCAAGTTAATTTGTCTTCCTCTTGACACCAGTCAGCATGCACACTTTGAGGACACACAAATGAAAAAATAGTAAAAGCTATAATAAAACTGGGAGATACTGATCCTGCAGAGGGCTGCTTGGAAAAGGATAAATGAGAAAATAAATATTGCTCTAGTTCCACCTAAGGGTACAAGTAAGTGTAAGTATGCAGCAACTCCTCAGAGTAAGATGTTTGACTTTGAAAAGCATTATCTGGTTTAGTTTAAATTTCAAATGAGATAAGAACGTGAGTTGTTAATTTATACCCAAGGGACACTGGTCAATTCAATCAAGAATAATCCATTTCAAGTAAATTATGCCATGAAGCAATTATTTTGTCCCTCCCTAAGTCACCTATTAAGATAAAAGCAGGAACTTCTATTTGAAAATACAGTAGGAAGTTCTAAGTGATAATTATTCGTGGTTTGTTTCTGCCTAGTATTAAAAGAAAGGTTTGGGGCTGCCTGCCCCTGCCATTTGAGAGTTTCAGATTCCAAGATGCCATCAGGACTATGGACAGGAAAAGCTGTACTTTTAAGGAATATAATTTTCTGTTTCAAAGTAGCAATGGTCTGGAATGATTTAAAATGCAACCTGCAGACATAAACAATGATATACTGGTAGGTGTTGCCTGTATGCCTCAGTTGAATGGCATTCTCTCTAAAACTGAAATAATCACATATGGATATCATCACATTGTTGTCATTTGATTTTTCATTTCATCCCATTGGAATAGAAAATGTATTCTACAGGGCACTGCTCAAATGCATTTCCTATCTCAAGGGTCTTAAAATCAAAGACAAGGCATACAACAATATGAAATACACAAAGGAGCATCTGACCAAACAGAGATCCAGATAAAGAGACCACTACACAGGGCTATGCAAGCTCACTTACAGCGAGCAAGTGGCTTCTTTACTTACAACATACACAACACAGCACCCTTTATGGTTTATATTTAATACTGTCTTTGAAAATTGTCTTCAGTAACTTCAAACATGAAAGTAACAGTGAAAATTCTCTATTTTTCATTTCTGTGCCAGAAAAACAGTTTGGGGAATATGTTAGGCAAAGCAGGTCAGTCAGTGCTGGGTAATCAGGACATGATGAGAGCAGTGACTGATGTGATGGTCATGGGAGGACTGATGAGTTGGAGTAAGTTGAAGACAGGACTGTAGAGCTCAGTACTACATGGCTGATGCTGTCCATGTTTGCCAAACTGCAAATCAAATTGAACCAAAAGAGCATTGAACTATAGTACCCTTTAAATATGAGCTGAGGAATCTTACTTAGGTAGGAGGGGAGGAGGAGAATAAGCAATCCTCCCCTCTCCTCACCACCATACACTTCTTGTCCTCCGCATCTTTCTGCTCAGCAGCTGCCTAGGTGGTGCTAGCTACAAACAGCTACCATCCTGTCCAGACTAGACAAAAAGGAAGGTTCCTGATTTACGCCACAATGACAGCTTTGCAGTGCTACTTCAACTGCAGCTGCGATCTGCCTCCAAGGACCTACAGTCTTCCTCAGGAACCAAGGCAATTTGAGGCCAGCTAAAGGTTCCACCATTTTCAGAGCCTGCTGCTGAGGTGAGCTAACGAAGCACTGCCTGTTGCTCCCAGCAGAAACTGCAGAGACACCACTTATCTGGGGAGGCACCCTCACTCAACAGTTCATATCACTGCTTTAAAAATGGCAGGGAAAAAAAAGGGGGGGTGGGGAGGGAAAGGAAAAAAGAGAAAAACTAGAAGGGCTGGGGAAAACATGGGAGCTCAGCTGAATTCCTCTTGCAGTCTTGAAAGATGGGACAGGGCTTAGCTCTAAGCCATCAGGTACATGGACTGGTCTAGAGCGACGGTATCTGCTGAAACTCATTTTATCTTCTTAATTTCCAAAAGCAAGTATTGTAAGGATCATATTTTGGTAACACTGTACTCACCCTTTCAGAGACTTTCTTGGCTGTGGAGATCTTTAAACCAGCAAAAGAAAAGACAAGATGGAAAAAACCCCATGAAAACAAAGCCAGAGTCTGAATCAGAAAATTCATTACATATTCTATGACTTAAAAGTCAGAACCACAGGAGATTAAGTTCTCTGTAACCTCAGGTTCAGTGGGAAGAAAAGCACCCTGCTAACCAAATCCTGCAATGTGCTGAGCCAGTATCACAAACCTGGGGGCAGAGGCTGGACCTGCTGCCAACACACTCACATGTGCACTGCAGGTATCTCCTTTGCCAAGACATTCCAGGCTCTCAGCTCTACACATGTAAAGATGCCTTTTCTAATGCTTAAAAGAGACTGTTGTATTCAGCCATATCACTAAGCATGGATAATCTGGGATACATTTGTGAGCACTCACACTTGTCTTGCTTCCACAGCAGCCAGGCATAGCACCCATATCCATCTTCCAAGCAAAGCTGCCCAGACAAATCAGGTTCATATAGCTGGCAGGCTCAGCTGTTCCAGGGTAATACTCTGACATAGCTATCTTCACAGAACACCAAAACACATGTCTAACTGGACAGCAGATTGTGGCAACAATAAAATAATGCATTATCCTATCTCATTTCTATGACTTAAAGGATTTCCCAATTTGCCATGCTTGCTGATGCCCTCTTAACATTTAGGGATTTGTGTCAACTGAGCTACAAAACTGATCTGTTGTTGTGCAGAACAAGCAATGGATAGATCTGAAGAATGATGCAAGGCTCCACTGACTTTTAGTTATGCTTACGCAACTCCACAGTTCCACAGCTGCTAATACTTAGCAGATGACCTGCCTAAGTGCTAGACAAAAAAAAAAAGAATCCTACTTCATCACTTAAAAAACAAGCTACCAAAACCAGAGTAATGATTTTTTAAAAATCTGACATGATTTTTTCTCCTCTGAACAGAATTCAAAAAAACACAGCATAACGAATTCAGCATAACTCATAACTGAAGATCTGAATGGTGCCTTGTTCGTAGCATTTGGATTTGAAACACAGATGCAGTTAACTCACAGCTTAACTCCTTCCATGATACTCTCTAAAATGCTGATCTGTGTTCTTCTTAGTTTCCAGGTTTTTACAAGTTTTCATGTGATTTTTCTTTTTTAAACAAAGAGAGATTCAAACCTGGATTTGTTGTACAGCTCTGTCTGCTATTTTCTGCTCTTAAAAAATACAAGATTCATTGTTATGCAACTAACTGGGAATAACATCACTTTCTAAAAATTTCCTTTGCAGCTCTTGTTTTTATTTCACCAAATTCTTTTCCAGATCAAATTTTCTAGGTTTCTGAAAAAGTCAATGCACTACCTTTTTCTTTAGTACTAGAACTCTCTATGACCATGACAGATAAGGCAAAAAAATAATAATAAAAAAGGAACATGATATCTCTCAGCAGGTAAGTGTAGTCCCTGTTACCAAGTGATCTGAAAACAGTCAAGTAGGGAAAGGAGTTTTACGTGTGAAGACAAAATCTTTTAGCTACCAAGGCACTAGTCTGCCAGCCAGGAGATTTATGATCCTCTCCCAGCACTATTACTGACCTGCTGCTATGAGACTTTGGGCAAAATTACCTCCTTATGCTATGCTTCTCTATATACTTCAATTTTTGAAGTCTTGATTCAGAATTCTCATGGCCATTTTCAGATATTTTAAGACTACATATATTCCCACTGGTTTTGGGGACAGAAAAAGGCAGCCATGCTTCCCCCATAATGCAAAAACATGGCATACAGCCAGCTGGAAGGAACTGCTGGATCTCATCTAGTTCAGAGCAGGGCTAACCTGGCTTCAAGCAGATTGCTCAGACCTTATCCAGTTTTTACACTATCTCCAACAACAGACCCCACAATCCCTCAGTGGTTAGCCCCCCTCATCATCAAGGACCTCACTGGAAATTTTTGTAGGAAACAGAACACTGAGCCAAGGAATGCAATTTCTGTTTAGCGCTCACTTCTGGCCCTGTTAAATCAGGGCCCAGAAAAAACGCAGAGAAACCTGCTGCTCATGGCAAGAGGATTTCAGCACTCAAAATATTACAGAGAGGGAGGAAGAGGGAATCACCCCCTTTCCTGAACTTATCATAAGAGAAACATGCAGAAGCTATTTTGGGCTCATTGAAGCTGCTAAGAGCATTTATTTTAACATCTGTACTACTTCCCGTTAAAGAATATCCTGTATTTCTTCAGCAGAAGTTACATGCTCAAGTTTTGCACAAACAGAGAGAAGGCTCCCATGAAAGCATGCACAGGCAGACAGGAGGGTCCTTCTCATGGGCTTTATCCCAACAAGGAAATGGTGGAAGCTACATACATACGCATACTGAGGAGATTAAAGATGAGGGGTGCCACATGAACACATCAAAACTTAGAAACTTCTGCTTCTACAGCATTAGTAGTTCAAGGAATTACAGAACTATACACTTTAACTCCAAAGCATACTTATGTGTAATTGGATCCAAATGAAGAACACTAATGAAGTTATGGCTAAGTGTTACAAAACAGACTCTCAAACTACTCCTTGTGCTTCCCACTTATCTCCTTCCAGGAATTTGGGAAAACTTTCTATTCTGAACTCCTTTGATCTCTCCATTTCGACGAAACTGCTCCCCTGCCACTTGCGTCTCCAGCCTTAGAGACACTCTTGACTGATCTTTGTGAACTGTGTTGGATGAAGCCCAAGGACAGCTGCAACTGCAGACTTGCATGCCTGCAAGGATAAAGAGCACTCCAATACCTTTCAGGGTCTTGATGTTTCAGGGTTATTGCCACTGAAAAAAATAACCTTTTTACTATGCAGATTTCACTCTCAGCTCAGCAGCAGTGACAGTCCTCACAGAGAATCACAAGGGAGTACTAACATAATAAACAGTTTGTTACTTCCCTTTCCCCCTCTTCAGATACCCAGACATCTGCATACGTGTACCTGGTGCTTCATGAGAACACTATCATACTGGTCACCAGAAGCACACAGATTACTTTAAACTAAGCCTTCTACTAAAGCACGCTTATAGACATCTTTGTTAAATTTACTTTTTAATAATGCCTTCTCTGGGCTATTTGCCAACTAACAGATCAGCACTTATTAGTCAATAACAGGTTTTTACATACCTCTTTGAAGTAAGGAACTAAACAAGCAGGTGTTACCTGCACACAGAACAGACAGCTGCCTTGAAGATTTGTGGCTATTTATACTATCCACTTCTTCAGTACTACCAAAATCTGTTCTACCATCCCAAAATTAAATTATCTCCCCATATACTGGGTCTCCACACCCCTACTTAAACACAGCTAGCACCATGGATTTTGAACCAAGACAGTAAACAGTCTCTTTTTATAACAGATCCCACAGACCAAATGTTAGAGTGCACCATACAAAGAAAATGAGAAAGTGTTGGAGTCAAGAATAAGAGAAAACAGTAGAAAGGACACAAAAGTATTTAATTAGATTTGAATTTTGATAACACTTCATTATTGTGAAGAAGCCATAATTAAGATATGTTTACCTTGGCAAAAGCATAAACTTTAAAGAAACACACCCCTCTGCTGCATCGCTATTTCATATGGTTTCTATACATAAGTCCATTAACCAGATGAAGATTCAAGGTAGTTAAAAGCACAGAACATTTCTCAAAGCTGCTGCACAAAGACATTTTACTAAATTGTACATGTATGCCATCAACAATATCTGTGCTCCAAAGGAAGCCTATGCCTTCCTGTCATGTCACAACTGTCAGACAACACCAACATACACTCTTTTCTCCCCACAAAGCAGATGGGTGTTTATATAAACAGAAGAAAACTAAATAGCTGTTAGAACTTTATGCAGTGTAGGTAGTGGAGACAAATACTGCAGCATGCTCCCTTCCCAAAGCGATTAGCATTGCTCGTGCTTCTCAGTGGCCTTTTCAGGGTCTGGAGGTCATCAGATGTAAAGGTCATTCCTGTTACCACAGGTGGGAAATTGCTCCTTTCATAGCCAATACCTTTTCTTAGATACACACTTTCAGTTCTGACTGTACTACACAGGTAAAAGCAGTGAAATCCTGCTGGGGTAGGTAACTGGGTTTTTCATTAAAAAGAAAAAAGTTTTAGTGGTCTTGTAGCCATGCAGTCCCCAAAGACAGTACCTCACTACCTGATGCCATTCAGAGAGTAAACTAAGCCTGGAGAAAGTTAAAAGCGTAATTTCAGAAAAAATAGCAAGGCAGCAGCAGGAATTAGGACATAGCTTGAGAGCTTCGACTGCTTTAATTCCCAGTTGTTGGGGCAAGGGATCTCAGAGCAGGATGCAGGGGAGAGTCAGCACACGGCTGCAAGGCTTCTCTTCAGACAAGGGAGCAGCTGCTCTCTTTTTCTCCTTACTCAGCCTTCCAAGCTATTCAGCACAACCCCACAGATAACTGGGAGAGGCTGAAGCAGCTGCAGCACAGGCAGAGGAACAGGTGAGCAGCAACAAGACATAAGAGAAGGATGGGAGGGACACGACTAGAGGCAGGAATCCCTAAATTGCCAAGGATAACACAGAGAGTAACCACAGCCTCCAGGCAGAGCCCCTGTCCCAAAATGCCTGCACTCCAGTAAAGGCCAGCCACAGGAACTGGCGTGCCTCTTGCTTCACATTCCTCGGAAACTTGCCTTAACCAACTATGGAAATAATCATTTCATGCACAACATGGAGAACTACACATTCGACAGGGAGATGCTAAGGGCAACGTCCTGCTCAGCTTGAGGTCAGAGGATGCTGAAGAGCTTAGAAGAGTGAGGCAGAAAGACACACATAATACTTGAGCATTGAAAAGCAGTGCTTTCTGGAGGAACAGAAACAGGGACTCAAGAGATACAATCTCATAATTTTAGGTTATTTGCTCTTGCTCTAGCTAAACAGATCTTTAAATAACATAAAGAGCTTTTCCTCTCCATTTGTAGCTTTCCTCTCCTCCCCTCGCCCCTCCCCAACCTCCCATACTCTTCCTGAATCTCCCTTTCTGTGTCTGTCTCCCCCTTCACGTACTTTGGCTGGACAGAGGGCAGAAGTGCTCTGGAACAGCTGTATTTCCTCCTCATCTGCTCCTTCCCCTCACAGCAGAGGGGAAAGTACATGCCAGCTCAGCTTGCCTCATGCTTCACAGCACTTGGAAAAGTGCACTGCCAGAGCAGCACTGCCATGCCTCCTGCCTTCACTGAAGGCAAGGCTCCCAAGCCGAGGCTCTGCAAGGATCCTGTCTTTTTTACGTGGCCTACAGGGTCTCTGCACCATCCTCCCAAATTGGGTTTGGAAGAGCTACTGGACAGAAGAAACAGAGGGGAAGGCTGACAGAGTTAAAAAGGGTGTGAATGAGAAGCAAAACATAATACCCATCCTCTGGAGGTCAAAACTGAGAGCAGCTGCTTATTACAGCCCTGTCTTTGAAAACACACTTCAGGAGTAAAGGAGTAATTTAGAAGTACCTCATGGTGGGTTCCTGAACACCACATCTTGGTGCCAGACACAAGTGCTGTTATCACCTTTGTTTTAGAGGTCGTTCAAACAGGCTACATGGTAGCTGAGGAACACCTACTCTCTGAGAAGGCACACGGCCCTGCACTCCAGTAAGTGTTCATTAGAAGATGAAACATAGCCATTAGAGCAGCAGAGCCAAGCAAAGTGCAAGACAAGCTAAAACTCGAAGACTGGGTACTTGAGGTTCCCTAAGTTGATTCTTTCCAAAAAGCCCCTAGCAGCCAGCACAGAGGGCAGAGACCTGCTTTGTTGACTCCACCATAAAGCCTAACTACACACGCTCCACCTCAACATTCGCTGCAGATGAAAGCACTTGAGGGAGGCTGCAACACGAACACCTGTGTGTGTGCCACAGTGCAGGCAGCGGTGTGTGCCACAGCCCCTGCGTGTACCACAGCCCCAGCTGGCTCTCCCGACCCTGACATGCCAGCCAGGACCTCACAGCTGTGGCTGTACAGCAGCAGAGATGGGCAAGGATGGCACAGGAGCTGCCAGCGGCCCGGGCAGCAGCACGGTCCGAGCTGCTGGGGGGGCCGGGCTGCGCCCACAGGCCAGCGCCAGCCGCACCGCGGGCACGCGCCCAACCCCGGGGGAAGCGGGAATCAGAGGGGAAGCAGGGAGGGATCCCAGCCTGCCAGCACGGCTTCGGGAGGCAGGAGGAACGCGTCCAGCCCGAGACAGAGCAGTCTGGAAGAAAAGAGAGAAAGAGCAGACAGGCGCGAGGCGAGACTCGGCTCCCGACCCTTGTACCCGCGGGGCCGGGGATGCCGAGCCGCCCCAGCGCGGCGGGGCTGTGCCCCTTGGCCCGCCCGGCCGAGCGGGGCTCCCCGTGGGTCGTCCTTGCCAGGTTGCGCGGGGTGTCGGTGATCGCCGCGCTCCATCCTTCTGTGCCCGATACCCAGTGGGAGTTCACACCAGTCAGAGTTACCGAGAGCGTCCTTTCAGGCAGATGGGCTCAGCTCCCCACGTGTGACTTTGGTAGCTCTGCCGAGGACACCCCGTTCCAAGGCTCCCCGGTTCCCCCCATGCCCTCACGGCAGGGCAGCTCTGCTCTCCGCGCCGCCCCGCACTGCCCGGCCCTCGGCACAGCCCCGCTCCCCCGGCCCTGGTCCCGGGGCTCGCTTTGGCTACAGAGCCCTCGACACGCTTTGTTTGCCCTACCTGCCTGCGATGGCCCTGATGGCAGCCAGCGGGGAGGGGTAGTGGCGCCTGGGGAATAGCAAGTCCCAGGCAAGAGACACACACAGCAGAGTAGAAACGTAATTAAACGGTGGGAAAGAGGTTCTTGCTTTTTCCCTGTAAGGTTTGCAGTATACTGAGATGTGGGAAGGTCAATTACCCCTCTCTGCAGGATGCCCCAGAAGGTATTTGTGTTTCATACTCAATTAACTCATGCAGAGATTGCTTTGCCAGGCAAGCAATAGATTCTGTTCCCTTTTCCCCCTCAATCTGACTACGTTTTCGAGAAACAAAATTTCTATTAATGTTTTTATGTCCAGCCCTGAGGTTTTGGATGGAAAAATGCCCAAGTATATGTAATGGAGTAGCATGTGCAGATAGGAGCAGAGTTTGAAGTGCAAGAGCTGTGTCCTGTGTATTTGAGCCGACACTGATCTCACGTGCTTTTGTCTCCGTAGAATTTCACATTTTGGAGGTGTTCAGATGGTTTTTTGTTTACTCCATGTGTAGACATGGTCCAGCCCAGCAGCTATATAACACTGTTGTCTAAAATAAAAATGTTAGGGACAGGTGTCCTGAAGAACTGAAATATGCTCTTGATTCACTTGTAGCAACATGTCCCAGCAAGGTCAAAGACTGAGTAAGCTGTGTGTTAAGTTAACCTGCTGCAACTTATTTCATGTTTCCACCAGGAGATGAGCAGTTGCCTGAAGGCACAGCATTATGGTGAGACATGCTGTCATAAGAGCAATGGCATTACTGTGCTGTCTTCAGTGAAGGCTGGAGACCTTGCCAGGCTTTTATGTAGGTCATTTCTCTGTTTCTGTGTCATTGTATGCTTGAAGCATTACAAGACAAACACAAGAAGTGGTACAATTTTTTATGTATACCCTTTTCTGACCCGTACACGCAATGTAGATTAGCTTGCAAGCAAAAATTTCAGTTCTCACAAATAGTAAAACTGCAGGTATTCTGTGTTTACTGTCTTTACAGTCCCAAAGCTCTCTAAAGAGGGTCACAAATCCACATGAGGTTCCCAAGCACGGCAAACTGCATTTGGGTCATTGGTTAGCTGAAAAGTCACGTAGAGGCAAGCAGCTTCCTCTTGTCTACATGCTAGGGAAATACCATGTGATGTGTTTATTCCAGGCTCCATATGGGATAAATAGCAAACACTGATAGAGATCTGCTCAGCTTTTAGAGGTTGGGAAGATGTAATGCAATGGGAGATCTGTGCTGGGATGACAGGAAATGGTTACAACCCTTGCTAGGACAGCATTGTCCCTTTATGGGGAATCCACTGAGTGATCCATCATCACTGTGATGCAGTAGCCTCCAAACCCCTTTGGATTTCTGCCTGCCGGTCAGGCTGGCCTGTTGCATGGTAACAAGGGAAATTGTCCTGCCCTTGGTGTAGATAACCCACCTGCAGCCAGCAGGACTCAGCATGGCTCTCACAGTGAGCATGGAAATGCTTGCCTACAGGTTGGCTCTTTTCCAGCTGTGCCAGTCTCTTATACTTTATCGGGTACTGTATACTGAAGAGAGAATCTTTAGAGAATCTTTTGCAAAGCAGTGCATGATTACCTTTTCTGTATTTGGGATTTGAATTCCAGAAAGAGATGAGTCCTCCAGAGCTTTGTTAGAAGTCAGTATGCAGCCTTCAGGTAATAGAAGGTTGGGAGACTGTATCAGTTTCACAATTTTTAAGGAAAGAGAGAGGTAATTTATAGCCAGCAGCATGCCTAGGGGCCTGGAAGCAGTACTAGAATTTGTCTAGCACTAGTAAACATATGAAAACGTGAGGTCTTGTGGCTGGAGCCAAGGACAGTAACCCTCTAAGAGTGTCCCAAGTCAAAAGCATTTTTAATGTGCTAAACTCTCAGTGACTTTAAAGGTACCATGCCAGAAAACAAACCTTTCGGGGAGGTAATGTACTCCCTTTCTCCACCAGAAGCACAGTGTTTATGCACTTATGTAGGTCCTGTGTTACACATTCTCTCTCGCCCTGCTGTCCCTACACGCTGTGGTTTGCCTCAGCTGTGGAAACAGGAACTGCTGAGTCAGCACGCTGATGAAACTCACATTGCTTTCACACTTCTCTGGGGAGACTGCCACAGCAAGAAGGTTGGCAGCAACTTATATCCTGGAGAAAGAAAAAAGAATACTTAAACTGTCTTACCATTGCCTGAAACAATAATCTGATTTTTAAAAAACTCTCAAAGTGAAGGAGGCTGTGGGACCCAAGCACTGGTGGCAGATGAATGATCACGTCTTGCATGCACAAGCTCATAATCAAATGCTTGGAGTTCAGCGAGTGTCATTTTTCTGTTCTCTCTCATGATCAGCTCAACTAAATTTTACAAAGCCAAGATCCAACTGGCTGAAGAGACAGAATAAGGCCATTGAGTTCAGCTTGGCTGTCTGGTGACGATGGAGAGCAGCAGCTTTTTCTGATTACAGACTCATGCAGAGGTGAAACTGCTCCCTTGGAGCTGGTACAAGATAAGGGACTTCAAAAATTCAAATTACTCTCTCAGAAGAGTCAGGTCTCCTGAAGAGCACAAGTGCCAAAGAAGAAAGAGATTTGAGAGTGACTGCATCTCTGAGAGAAATATATCCGTGGCACAACTCTCTACTGTAGCTAAGGCCAGCTAAATGAATAGGAAGGGAAAAGTTAACTGCCAAATGGTTGGAAAACTGGAAAGAGAATCAAACTGAAAAAGATGGAGACATTCCAGGAAGCTCTTCTATTAAGGACATAAATAGGGTGTTATCAAATAGCTCAAAGTGAACAAAAGCAGCTTTAGTAGCAAGAAGATGGCAGTGAAAAAAGGGACAAGTTAACTGCTCCAGGTACTATCACCATAAAAGCAACACCTTCCCACCTGGATGCCCCTGGTCTGCCTTCATTTAAATGAGGTCTGCTTACTTCAGCACCATGGTGTTTACATGTCATTATTTTTTATACTTATCAGAGAAATTTAACAATGAGTGTGGGACGCCTGTTTCTTGCTTTGCTTATCATGAGATTTGTTAGTTGAAGCTCTGGGCTGAAATATACCTGTTTAAGGAAATGAGATAGCAGAGATGCATGTGTGGGTTGCAGAGTGTTACCCAGGGTCATCTCCCTGGGGCTGCTGATTCAAACCCACGTAGGAGAGAGGAGAGTTTAGTGTTAAGGTTGCAGGGGGGCTACAGAGCTGTAAATGAGAAATCATTAGACTATACATACTTACACATTGACAGCAGATTATCTGTGACTTCGACTAAACATTTACAACCTCCAAAGCTACTATTTTAGCAGGGGCTGACATTAAAAGGACAGTAGCACTTGAGAAGAGGTAGTCTGCAGGTAGGTAGGTAAGAGTATTCTGTCAGTAGATGGATACTAGTAACAGGGTCTCTTAGTAGTATACAAGTGGTATGAAAGAAAAATATATCATAAAGGTGATCGAGGAAAAGAAAATAGAGGCTGGTACAGTCCAAGTATTCAAAGGAAAGCANACAGGCCAGCGCCAGCCGCACCGCGGGCACGCGCCCAACCCCGGGGGAAGCGGGAATCAGAGGGGAAGCAGGGAGGGATCCCAGCCTGCCAGCACGGCTTCGGGAGGCAGGAGGAACGCGTCCAGCCCGAGACAGAGCAGTCTGGAAGAAAAGAGAGAAAGAGCAGACAGGCGCGAGGCGAGACTCGGCTCCCGACCCTTGTACCCGCGGGGCCGGGGATGCCGAGCCGCCCCAGCGCGGAGCACTGGCGGGGGCTGGAGCCCTGCCCGCCCCAGCGCCCCCCGCCCCGCCGGGAGCCCCTGCGGCTCCCGCAGCCCCCTTACCGCGCTCCGTGCGGGCGAGGCGGCGGGAGGGCGCGGCGGGTCCCGCAGCGCTGCAGCCGCTGCGGCGGCCGGGACATGTTGGGCCGGGCGGCTATTTATAGCGGCAGGAAGCGGCGCGGCGCGGCTCTGGGGCGCCGCTCCCCCGCCGCCCGCGCCGCCGCACATGCNCAAACAAACAAACAAACAACCTTCTCCAGCTTATTTGATGCTTGGAGAACCCTGTTTGGAGAGTCAGAGTACAATGCCTGGAATCTGCAACCTAAGAAGGGAAGTTGCTAGCATTTATTTTTGCCTGCTGTCACATCTTTTGAGACAAAACTATCTCATCAAGAGCCAAAGTGACAGAAGGGCAGAAGATTTGCTGTGCTTATAAGACAGGTCAAACCATCACAAATGAAAATTTTCGAATAAATAGTTTCAAACCTTTTTCTGAGGAAGTAGAAGGAAAGCACTGGTACTTAGCTGCCTAAAAGGAGAGCTGGAGAAGCAGGCAGGCAGGCACATGTGTGCACACACTCACTCTGGTACACAAAGAGGGGGAATTTGGAGGCCAAAACTCAGATGTGCCTTGAGGAAGCTGAACAAAGATACCACGGATGCTCACCATGAATCTTGTTACTTGATGTTTATTTTTAATGCTAAGATTCCACCACATGCTGCTCTAAGAGGATTGTTCTGTCAATTTTAGTGCCAATCACAAGCTTTCAAATTAAGTTCCAGACACCATTACAGTGCAGCTTAACTCATCTTGAGCAGGGAGCTGGAACTGCCACTGGAGATAAACCCAGCTGCAGTGAACATTTCCTCTGCCAGCAGAGGCGTCACTCAGCTATACACCTTTTCTTCACTTACAGAGTTAATGATCATCCAGGGAGGCAAAGATTACCATGCTTTAAACCCTAAGAGGGGAGCAGAGGGCTACAAGTGATCGATTACCCTAGACAAACTGTTTGCTTAGGACTGCAGCTCACCAAAACGTTGTCCAGCAAACACTACGCAATGCTGGGAGTGTTGCTCAAGTGCCTCATTTTCCCTGTTGTGCTTCAAATGCCTGTCCTCTGCAGGCATGACACATTTCTGTAGAGCATTAACATAATATGAAGTGTTTTACTAAACTCACAGCAAATTGTTTACAGCTGTTAGCAAAGTAGTGCTCTGGGCTTGGACAACCAGCTGGAAAAGATGAGTAAGTTGTCGCAGTTGCCCCACCTATATCCTTATTTATTTTTGGGAAGAAGCGGCACCACTGCTGGTATTGCCACACTGCATTATTGAAATGCAAGAGAGGCTTCTTGCAGAGGTCGAATCTGGAGTAAACAAAGTCCGGCGGTGTTTGGCAGAGGCAGCACTGCTCTGCTTCAACCACCAGAGAGAGCTGCTGCTCAACTTTTGGGCAGCGCTGCGCGCAGAAGGGGCGGTGCTGTCACCGGGTCACGCACGGTGACACAGCAGGGCTCCGTGCCTCCCTGCCTATGAGCCGTGGGGCTGATTAGTGCTCAGGTCTATTTCAGCAGGGCAGGGGACAGTTTTCAGCAAACAGAGAGAATTGTGTTTAAATAAACACCCCCAAGTTTGAAGGTGCCCCAACATTAGTCATCACTCTAAACGCAGAGTGGAAACCAACCTTCCAAGACCAGAGTAGGCTGAATATGGAGATTATCCTAGGAATAGGTTGGATCCTTCCCATAGTAAAGAACAAGTAAATCTCTCCTCTTTACTGCAGCAGGAGCTTCTATGGGTAGAGTCAGTCAGTTCAGATTTGTGCATGAAAATCAAGTGCTTAAGCATGGAGTTTGAGATATTTCTGACAGTTATATCTAGCATTATCAGAGGAGTGACCCTGCTAATACAAATGCCACAGAGCAGATATTAAAACCAGCTTGAATGCTAAAGTTGGATACAGATTTACAGCTCAGCTAAAGCTTATTACACTGCTATTGACTTCACTGGAATAGTATTTGTTGCTTACAAAGTCAGACATTATATTAATACATTACCATTTTTAATAAAGGGTAAAATTGATCAAAACCTGGCTATCAGCCATTTAAGTTTACCAGTAATGCAAGTGGGGTTTTTTTGGCAATTAAATGCTACTGAGCAGCAGCTCAGAAGTGCTAAGTATAGAGCTTTACATTTTATTATCCCTGCTCCTTCCCAGCAGTCACTGATTCCTGTCAGTGAACCTTTCAGAGGCCGGTCAGATTTTGGTGGTTATGATGCTTTCAGATGTTCAGGGTAGCAAATAGTTTCCAGCTGACATTTATCCTTGCTGATTTAATTCAATAAGGCGACCAGCAAATACAGCTAATGTTCCTATAAAACAAACTAGCATAAATATGCCAAGGAGGAGATGATCGAGCACCATTGCAACAAACTTCCATTCTTCTGCGGCCTGGGAAAGAAACAAAAGAGATGGTAAAATCTCTGCAGAGCCCTGTTTGTTACAGCATTCATGTAATTTACTGTCTTGAACAAGGGAAAGGCTCTTCCATAAGTGCCATTATTGCTGTGCAAAAAATGCTCAATTTCTTCTCAAAAGCAGATCAGTGATTAAGAAAGCCTAAGCAACCTAGAAATACAAGTTTCAATGCTAAACTAACCAGAAACCCTGGCAATTTGCTGAAGAAATTAATTTTTAAAAATGTTGAAAAGCTTAATTGTTTGGCCAATTGTTGCTTCTGAAAGAGTTTAAAATCTTGAAAACAAAACACTTAGTTTGACCCAACTGACTTTTGTTTTCCCGTTGTTTTTTTTTCTCTTGGGATATCTAGGCAATTCCTATTAATTTAACTCTAATACCTGCTTTTCATATACACTGATGTCTTGTAAAGCCTTCTTGGTAGCATTAGTCTTTTTTTCCAGTTGTGGGACACCATGAACTGCTTGCTCTGTACCTTTTCCCTGGATGCTTTTGGTGGGAACCCAGCCCAGTAAGAGCATGCAGAGTGCAAGGCAGCAAGTACAGCAGGGCTCATGATTTCCACCCGGTAACTCCACCTTAAGGAGTGATGTGCTGGCCTAAGGCACCTTCTGCTTGTGCCTTGGTTCTCCCACAAGCAGAAGAGGCTGTAGTAATTTATCTGGAGGACACTGATAATGAATACTGTTTTGAGGTGGTTCAGAAGTGAATGCACTGAAATGACAGCCTTCAGAAGCCACAACCTCCAGTTTATTCAGGGAACTTGACTTTTGAAACCACCTGGAAGTGATATATCAATAGTGCCCAGATGACACAAACAGCTGGGCTCCACTTCCGAAGGGGGCATTTGCTGGTAACCTGAAGACCCTCCTTGTGAGCCAAGGAGGAAGTGAAGCCCAGAGATGTTGAAGCCATGCCAGCCCTGCTGAAGACAACAATTTGTCTGCAGAGAGGCAAAGGAGTCACGGGGAACATGAAACTACAGCCAGAGCCATTTCACATGCTCCAGGAATTTGGTCACAGGAACAAACACTGTGGTGTAAATCCCAACTATGGGAAGGAAGCACCTCCTTTTCAAGAGCATGGGTCAAATTATTTTCTCAGAGAACCCTCCTGTCTTCAGAGTAGCCTGCATCTCATCAGGAGAGGTCTATGACCATGAAGGAAGGTAAAATACCAGGACTGGATTACCCCTGCAAAAGCTGCGTGAGCTGTGAAAGCTGAAATAAAAGAGGGGTTAATTGTACTGAATGTGCTAGAAGAAAGCAGAGCTCAGTTTTCCTAGGGAACACTGCCACGTGTGACTCTATATGCTTTTATACTTCCTTTGGCTTGCAATGTGGAAAAACACAGTAATCAGAGTAGTTCATGACATACTTCATTTGGAGGGACTACTTGTAGTATTCAGGAATAAAACAAAACTTTATCAAAATTGGAAATATAATTTTTGAGTTACATTTAACACTTCTCAGATAACACTACTAGTCTTTTGGAGTTTGGCTTGCTTCCTGGGTTTTCAAAAGCAAAAGGATCTTACTTACCACAGGGGCAAGATGCCTGAGTGGGAGACAGAAGAAATGTGTTTTGGAACTTGCTTACAGTTCTTGAAACTGGTTTCCTACTCAGACACTCCATCTCTACGGCTTCACATATCACATAAGAAAACCTTAGCAACTGACACTTTTTTGTTTTCTATTATTTTGGGAAGGCAATATTCAGTTAACGTCTATGACAATTATTTGTTGCTCCTTGTTGACTCCATTAAGGAGAGAAGACTGTCCACTGCTGGAGCCAAACCAGGACTTGGAGTGTTTTTGTAAGGCAGGGATATTTTGCCAAAAAAGTAAGATGTAGCAACTTGAAAGCTAGAAATGAATCATGCACAAAAAAATGCCTTACGTTACTGGCTTCTTGGTCCGATTTCATCGTTTCTGCAATGTATTTGATTCCCTCTATAGCATTTTTCACATCTGGGTTTTTGGTAAGCGGGGAGTAGAAGTTGACAGGCACAGAACCTGACTTCCCAGAAATGTCAGAAATATCAATATCTTCTGCAAAAATATTTTTGTCTTGTTTGTCTCTTGATGGTCGTTTCATCGTAGAGAAAAACATGACGTTTGGGATCGTGTCAATAAAGATCTGAAAACAAAGGGAGAAGATGACAGTCGCTGCTCTGTAGGGCTGTGTTACAGCTGCAGCTGTGCGCTGAACAAAGACAAGCCTCTCCCTCCCAGATCACTTCCCTTGCTGGGTCTGCCACAGATCCCCTCTCTGACTGTGTCACAGCCCACACCTTAGCTACACTGGGGCTTTTTGTCAGCCTCGTGTCCCAGGCAGAGAGAGTCACCCACAGGTCTGCAGCATGTTTGGTGAAAGCCATTGCCCCAACGCGTTGGGGGAAAGCCATTGCCCTGCCATACACCTGGCACCCACTCATGAAGTGGGACACAATCCTCAGCTAGCACGAGCTGACAGAGCTCCAGCCATCTCATCTAACTCGAAACATATTGCCTACAAATCTGACTTGAAGAATGGTCTACAAAGAAACTCTTTTGGCTACTTAGGTTTGATTTCACTGTTATGAGTGTTTGCTATACGGGCGTATAAGGTTTACAGTAAATTCCTTTGGAGTGACAGAGACTTGCTGCCAGAGCAATGCTAAACACATGCAGCGTTTCCTGTTGAAATTTCCCTTCTGCAGGGATTGTTTGTGCTGCAGAGGGAATCCAATATAAGCTGTAACCTTAAAAGTATAATTAGAAATACACAGAAAAACCTCCTTTTATGTCGTGGTTTAGTACGAACCCAGGCAGGCTTCAAAACAGCAAGGATTGCTGAATAAATCAGATGATCTTTGATACTGGCAAAGAACTTGTCTCCCTGGCAAAGACCTTGTAATGACAGACAACCAATTTTTTCTCCATCTTATGATTACCGTTTAGACTCCTGTACAAGGATCTTCCAAGGGCTGCAGAGAAGCTGTATACTGGAAAAGTTCAGAGAAGATTTTTTAGCTTTGCTAAACCATCTTTTGCAAAATGGGATCCTGAACTCAGGTATTGCCAGTGGCCTTTGTGCTCTGCAGTCATGCAGGCTGGTGGCAGCAGTGCCTTGCAGTCAGATGGAGAATTAGATCAGGATATGTAATTCAAGTCTACATGGACATTTTCTTTTCCCCTTTCCCTACCTTTTGCTGCCCATGTTTTGTCTCACCTGTTCCCTGCAAGACTCTACCCCAGTGGACAATTTCGTTACTTAAAGGAGCACTTTAACAATCTTGCTGACTTTATGCACAGCTAAGTAGTAAACACTGGCTCTTGTGCCTAGAGACCTTTAACATGATGCATTTACTTCCCCAATCCTTTTTGACTTTTATGAGAAAACCTGCCAATAACATATGGAGCATTCAGTGGAAACCAGCAAGCATGCCAAGGCACAGAGCTCACCTTCCTGACCCAGTGGGGCATGGTGTGTGTGCTTGGGGAGCGGTGGTGGGTGTTGATGACGATGACGGTGATGATGATCGAAGCGATGACAAACACCATGGTAAACAGCATGTACTTGCCAATCAGAGGCACTGCGCTTGAGGTGGAAGGAATCAGCTCCACAATGACCAGCAGGAACACAGTCAAAGACAGCAGGACAGAGATGCTGAGAGTCATTTTCTCACCTGTCATAAAAAAGCCCCCCAAAATCATTGCTGCTCCTATCATTCAGTACAGAGAGCATTTATTTGAGAAGCAGGATGTGGGTGAGAGCGGTTCACACAAATACTTGTGTGCATTTGCAGTGCTATCATCTCTGCCAGCATCCAAAGCAGTAAGTAGGCTGGGCAAACCTGAGAGCCTAACAGCATCAGCTCCAGCACTAAGGTAGGAATTACCAGGAATGACTGGGCTGAGGTGTGGATGGTGGATATTTTTAATTGTTAGGAGCGTTTAATGGGCTCTGCAATTTGAACAATGCAGCATATGCACCTGATTAGCCTCCTGACGGTTTGTTTCCCTTGCTCTCTGTCTCTGGGTTGAGAGAGCAGAGGAAAGTTACATCTGACATCAGGTCAGTTGCTATGTGAGATCTTGTCATGGAGGGTGCCCAAAAGGAATTATAAAACATTATTCACACATATTTTTTTATCCAGTTCAATTTTATAGGAAGTTTTCCACTAAAAAAAGAGCATCAAATATTTCATATGAAGGGGCTTACACTAAAATAAAGTGGTATGAAAAGCTGACAAAAGGCAAAAAGAATGAAGCAGAGGAAATGGTTGCAGGGAGCATGAGTGGCTCAGCAGAGACAAAGGAGGCCAGAACAGGCCAGGATTACTCTGTGTCAGATGAGGTGATGTGTGTGTGAGCAGGTAACGAGCTCCCTGCTCTGACACGATGCAGAAGGGCCTCTGTCACCCCGTGTGCTCATTTACTACAGGACATACTAACACACTGACTACCTATGGCTAAACATAAAGATTACCCACTTAAATCTTTACTTAGCAGAAGTTAACTGGATAGATAGTCAGCAATTTCTGTGGGAAAGCACCCCAATTTATTTATATCAACAGTTTCAGTTTTCAGAACTTATCCTTGCTTTGCAGAATATTTAAAGCCGTTACTTTCAGTGGAAACATCCAGTTTTAGTATGGACTGGCCTTCAAATTGGCCGATGATTTCAAATACTGGGAATTTCTCACGAACGTATTAGAAGAGCAGTTTCTATGGAAGTAGAATGAATAATTTTACATACCTGAATCTGTGGGTAGGTAGAAGACTAACCCTGTTAGAAAGGAGAAGAGCAGGCAGGGGATGATGACATTCACAATGAAGTAGAGGGGCAGGCGTTGCATGAGGAAGTGATAGGTGATGTCCAGGTAAGGGGTGTCAGGGCAGCAAGCATAGTACACCCAGTGCTTCCAGCCACGGTAATCCTTCATCACCCACTCCCCACTCTCCATGAAGTTACTCAGATCTGGACGATCACTCTCCTGGCAGCAAAACACCCAAACAGATTCTTGATACCAGGTATTCTGAACCAAATCAAAACTTGGCATGTTTGGCTCAGGAACAGGATTCCAAATAACTCATGCACTTTGGGGTTTTTTTTTTTTTTTTTTTTTTTTGGTGGTGTTTTTTTGGTTGTTGTTGTTGGTTTTTTTGGTGTCTTGTTTTTTTTTTGTTTTTTTTTTGTTTGTTTGTTTTGTTTTTTGTTTTTTGGGGGTTTTTTTTGTAAGTAAACAGTTCTCATCTATATTTTGCCTTAGAATATCAGCCTCTGCACAGCATTCAACTAAATATTTTACAGAAACAGTCAGAGATAGTAGACTGAAAAAATATTACAGATAGGAGACATACCTGAGGGGACAGGGAAGGAGTCTTTAGCAATGGGAAGTCATGAGCAGAGAAAATGTACCCCCTCAGAAAAACCCCAAACCCAAGAAAACAAACAGAAGCAGAACAGGCAACACCGTAAAAAGTGGTGCAAAGCTGCCAGAGGACAGACAGGAGACTGTTAGGGCAGAGGGATAATATGTAAGCAGAATTTAGGAGCCAAACCAGGAAATCTTATGCTAGATCTACAAGTGAGAATTTTCTGTTTTACAGCTAGGCTTGTTTTTCCAGTCAAAACTAGGTCAAATTCCATTCTAAAGCTGAGATTTCTCTAAAAACATGTACAGGTCTTTGCTGCTTTTCCCCGTTACAAACTCCTTGCTTACCGGGTTAATAACAACCATTGTACCATCGTATGTCCAAGTTCCCAACTTCATACTGCAGTTCTGCTGGTCAAATGGGAAGTGTGTGACTATAATTTCACAGTAACTCTTAAAAATTGCTGGTGGTGTCCAGGTGATCCGACCTGTGTGCTCCAGAAGGACTTTGGTGTATTTTACAATGGCAAAATCACCGTCTGCACTGCAGAAGGAACAAGGACATTAAAAGCAATATGGGCAGCATAATCAACACAGTCACAAAAGAATATCTCTGGCTACAGGTCAAATGACTCCCCAGTGCCTGCTTCTGGAAAAGCTTCCTCTGAGGAATTGTACCCACTGGAGCAGATGTCATGGGAAAACTGTCCCAACCAGAGTGGTGCCACAAGGCAGAGCTCCTCCTCCCTCCCTCCCTCGGCAGCTGGCACCCCTTACTTGTTGTAAAGAACAAGGTCTGGCCGCCAGATATCATCTGAGGGGATTCGGATTTTTTTTACGCCACCGTAGTCATCTGGGTTCCATTTGAGGTTGACATCTGTCCATTGCTAAAGAGGGAAGATTTCAGCCCCTGAGAGCCTCTCCCAGCACCAGGGTTAGAGTACTTCCCAGAAACAGCTCCTCCCTTGCTCTGGGACATGCAGGTAAGCATAAATATATGGGAGTGGGACCCCCAGCTCATTTTTTAAAATTAACTTAAATTTTGGTTTAAGAAGCTTATAAAAAAAACCCCAAAACCCCAAAAGAAAATAATGCAAAGATAAATCTATCAAAAGCCAACTGTTTGAAATACAACCCCAAATGCTTTTAAAAAGTCTCTTAACATCTAGAGCACTTTATACTTAAGATCTCAGGAAGAAGAAGAAGTTAAGAAGAAATGCTCTGACCCACCTGTCCACATTGCCCCTGAAAGTATGACAATGTAGTTAGTTCCTGACTGTATCCAGCTCATTTTTTTGAATTAGATGACATGGTTAAGGATATTTAGAGTTACCTGTTTCAGGCGTACATTGGTTGTCACAATCTGATTTACTTCATCCTTAAAAAAAAAAAAAAGGAAAGGAAAAAAAAAAGAAGGCAGTATCAGCAAGCATCAGGATTAAAAAATAAAAATAATAAAAATTGTTTCCTTAGAAAAACAGCAGTATTTGGCTAACACTATGACACGAGCCAGCATTGCAGTGAACACTGGTTCATACTGTACCACGCTAATGAGCTGGATGAGCTGCAGCCCCACGGTGACCACGATGGCATCCCGGTGATCCTCCACAGGCCTCACCACCTTGTTGTAGTTACTGAACAAGTCCTCCACCAGGCGAGTCTCATCCTCATAGCACAGGGCCAGCCCAGCTGCAGAACAGTCAGAAGGGGCAGGAAACAGCTACAGCACCGTCAGCCTGAGGCTGGCATGAGGGAAATGCTGCCGGGCGAGCTGCTGGTGGGGGCATAACACCAAGTCCTCCCTGTGACAATGGCCTTCAACCAGGAGGTGAACCAATCCAAATGGGCAGGATCGTGAACATCAGACTGAACATTAGGAGCCTTCCAGCCTGACTGTGCTAACATGCAGTACAACACAGAAAATATCCAGTCCCAGGGATTCCTAATGTCCCCTTTTCCACCTTCAATTCCACAGACTTTCCTGTGACAGTAACATGAGAGGAGAGGCCAAGCACACCAGTCATTGAGAAGGCATCACCACCCAGACTCCCTGCATCCACAGTCTAAGTGGAACAGGAGCTCCTCTCTACAACAGGAGTTGCTCAGGTTGAGCACGTGGTGAGAAAAGGGAACCACTCACTGTGTGGGGTAGGTCCATGGACAGCTCTGCCCACAGGCTGCCCAGCATGACTTGGCTGTGCTGTGCCAAAGAGCCTTGAAAGAAAGATTTCACCAGTGAAAATGGCTCCAGTGGAGCCTTCAGAGTGCCTGTGCAGAGCACTGCACTGCCAAGAAGCAAGGGCACTGGAACACAGGTGGGGCCTGTTTCCAGAGAGGCTGTGGCAGAAGGAACAGGCACATAACATCCTCATATTGTAGCTGCTTCACTGTTAGAGGGGAGGAAAGCAAATGGAAGAGGTGCTTGGGGATGATTTTGTATGTCTCCCCTCTTAAAGGTAGTGAGAGGGAACAGAACAGTTGAGCCTCACTGCAAGCATTTTTGGCAGATTGCACCCTTGTCTCCCCCTCTCTGTTGAATCCTGGGCCACAGAAGTCAACACACCAAGAATTTTGCTGCTGCTTCCAACCTAAGCTAGGATTTCTGCTGGTTTCCTATTGACTTTTCATCAACTCCTTTTATATAGCTGAGATTGCCAAGGATTCTGCCTTGGCCTTGTCCTGCCATGAGATTATATTAAAATACTTGGATGCCACTGAGAAAAGCTGTCTGTTGCAGACAGGCACTGTTTGCTTCCCCTGCCAGGAGGCTGAACCAGGGTAGGCAGGAGACATCTTTCATTTTCTAAGTTATGATTAGAGCATCACATCTAATTGAAGCTCTGTGTTTTATTAATCCAATTAAAATCCTTTCACATTTGCTCCCTTCTGGTGTGGCTTAGGAAATTAGTATGCTGCTTGAATTTTCTGAAAAGCTTTTAGGATCACAAAATATTTATTCTTTTTAAGGGACAGTTTACAAAGAATTATCTCAGTACAACACAGGCAGCTGCCAATCAATTCTACCTCCTTGTCAGTCACCCCACAACTTAATGAAACTTCTTGTAATGATTTTTCACATTCCATGCCATGCTTACTAGATCCTTTCACATATTTTGAAATACACGTAGCACTAGGGCTAACGGGAGCATTAAAAAAAGATTGCAGAGAGAAAAACAATTAAATACAAAGTTCTCAGTTAAAAATATCTGTTGCCTGAAATTACAGATATCTGAGCTGCTACTAATACACTCCAAAGCTTTTCCCTTTAAATGGTCTGGTGTGTTCATAGAACCTTACCAGTAGGACAGGCTGCTCGTGGAACACATGCTTGCTCATGCTGTATATGCAAAGCTCTGGAAGGAGACAACCCCCCTTCAAGGCAATGGCTGGGATACCTTTACCTGTGGAGATGAGGAGGAGGATGCAGTGGACCTTCATCATGCTCCTGCTGCAGTCATACAGATGGAGGCACGCACAAAGCACCTCTGAGGTCTCTTCAGAGAGGGCTGTGCTACCTCACCAGGGTGCTGCCAAAATATACCCACAGGGTATTGATTTCCAGCACCTGTTCTGGGAATGACAGCTGAGGGCCACTGCACCACCAGGCTGGAAATGGGAGCACAGCATGTTTCACCCATCAAATATCTTCTGCAGTTTACAGAAGGTCATTTTTTTCTAAGTATCAATGTGATCTGTTACTTACTAAACAAATACACACACAAATAAACTAAGAAAGAGTTATCTGTAAGTACCTGAACATCTTGGTAAGATCTCAGAAACTTTTTGAGAGTGGAGTAACTTGCCAGGTTTAAGGTTTTGTTTCTCTGGGACAAAACAGAGCACAGTCACCTATTAGTGGATTCACTTGCTGTCCCTGTGCAAAAAAGTAGAGGGCAATGAGGTAAACTTAGAGTTGTCAGGCTTAACCAAGACACTTCTTTGCAGAGCGTGTCTGCAGTGGAGTTTGGCGCCACAGGAGTGTCTGTTTGCAGAGGCTTATCTGTGTTCAGAAAAAATAGTCTGGTAAGTAATTTCATACTATTGAATGCACATACACACAGTTCCCCTAAGAAGTCTGTCACAGAAGTCCTATGGTCACAAGTCTCAGGACTCTGGGTGACGTCCTGAGGATATATTGCCTTATGCTAATGGTGTTGCATTTTTCTCAGGCAGCTGCCATGTGAAGATAGGACATGGCACTGAGTGACCTGCCCCAACCATTCTTACACAGTCTTCCAAATTCCCTTCTCCAGAAAACATTCCCCACAAAAACCTTGCTTAGCTTTGCCTCTGGGTGACACCAGATGTATTTTCTATTTCTGCTGGATAGCCTTTGTGCTGTCTGCCAGCTGGCTTGCTGTTCCATGCTGGATGCCTTTATTATTATTTTAATTATTTTTTTAATCACTCTCTCTCAGTCACCTCCCTCCACTAGGCATTCAGCCTCCGCATTTACATTTATCCTCCAGTAAAAACTCTCCACATACATAACTCTGGCCTTGTTCCTGGCCTATTTGTGGCCAGCAGCTCCCATTGTTGTAGCGATCTTATTTCAAACCCGCGTCTGACTGCTTCCAGCCTTTATCCCAGGCCAGGCAGCTGTCCTGGAGATAGAATTGCATGGAGGCATTGTGGGACTGCTGACCATGGCCCTCTGGATCCTCCAAGGGTCTCAGAGCATTCCTGTCCACCCCAGCAGGGCTGCCAGCTTCGTTCCAAGTTGGATGGAGGAGTGTTACCACACTCTGGCAGAGGGCAGCTCCCGGGTCACAGAAGTGTCTGTCCCTCCTGACAAGGTCTGGCCTTTGGGGACAGCAGGGTGCAGAGTGTGGGGTCCCAGAAAGTCTGCAGCCCCAGCCAGGGGTTATTTCTCTGTAGCTGAGCCGAGTCCCCCAGCCTGGGAGCCAGCCTCCCCTCCCTGGCTGGAAGTCAGCACTCATGTTGGAAGAGGAAGGAGCAGGAATTTGGAGAAGGCCTTTGGGGAGCAACAGCCTGGCTGCAAGAAATGTTCCCTGGCAGAGGCACAAAGCCTTTTACCTCACACAAAACCCAAGGCAACCTGAGCTACTGCAGTTAAATATGGACAGAGATGTGAATGCTGCTTGTTGTTAAACCACGGAATGTGACCCATCGTGACTGAGGTGAAAAAGCAAGGGAAGGGGCTGAGCTACACTGAATGCCTCAATTTGATCCATTGCTAGGATGGATTTGGAAATAACCTTATTTTTCTTTTTTCCTTCAGAGTATTCAGAGAATTTTTTGACAAATATTTCATTCCCACACAAAACCCCCTTTTTACATCTGACTCCAAACTTTCTGGCTTATTTTTATGAGCCCACTCCCATCCCTCAGACAAACCCACTACCCACTGTGCTAATGGTGGACCAGCCTCACTCAGATTGATTGGAAAGCAGCAAAGCCACTACTTGCTGAATTTAGGGCATTGCTCCTTCCATCCACGTGTGAGGAATGAGCACTGCAAGGGCTCCTACCCAGAGGAAGTGGGCCATGAACAAATACTCCTGCAGGTAAAGTCTCTTTGGCAGACTGATACTGTACAGACACGGGGAAGGTGAGCAGAATACCTAATGCTTTTGACAGAGTGAGGAATACAAGATTTTAAGTGAAATTTTGGTCACAGAGTTGTGTGGAGAGAGGCAATGCCCAGTGGAAGAGAGCAGGTGCCAGAGGCTCCAATAGACCCAAGGATGACAGGGCCTGTGGGAGGGTGGAGGTGGTGAGAGGCAGGAGCAAAACTAATAAAAAGAACAGAGGAAGGTTAGATAGTACATCAGGGAAATTAAATGAAGGAAAGCTTAAGAATAATAGCACTGTCCAGCAGTTTTAGCTTTAGTTTTCAAATACAGTATATACCTTTTAAAATGCATTTTTATATCAGGAAAATGGCATTGCTGGGGACAGTAGATTATGGCAGCACTGAATCAGGCAGATGACTTATTCAGACAAGTATCTGTGAGTTTGCCATGTGTTTGTTCCCAGATTGCCCTGGTTACAGTCATGGCACACAATCCCTGCTGGAAGCCCGACCGCTCGGCTCCATGGCCACCAGATGGCAACAGCTGGATGAGGGGATGAGCCGGCACACTGAAAACTGTCCCTGGCAGGTGAAAACAGGGGCAGCAAATGTTTGCCAGAAGAAATCCATTCAAGGAACTAATGAAAGTCTCGAGAGGCTGAAAGACTGTACTTACTCGGGTTTATTCCACTGCCCATGAGAACATGCTAAGCATTAATGTACATGTCAGAACATACTGATAGACAAGATAAAATTCCTCAAATCAGCAAATCCAAAGGTGCAGTTTTCCATGCTCAGACACATCTCCACCAACCCACAAATATGTTTTATCCCCGTGGATGCTTGTAGCAAATTTGGTTTCAGCACATATTTCTTTCTTTTCTATTACATCACCCAAAGGAATTGAAAATACCAAAAACTTGCTCAAAAGTGATGATCTTAACCTCTGCAATTACAGAGCTTTCATGTTATGGCAGAGACGTGGTGCACAGTTACCTAATCTGAAGGATGCTTCTGGAAAGAAAAGAAGAACTTGAGTCTGGAAAGAAAGAGAAGAACAAGGAAAAGGTCCCCAGTCAAACAAAGAAACCATAATCACAAAAGACATCATTACATCAGTAGCACAAGTGTTAATCTAATGCAGGTGAGAAGAGACACTGCCCAAGTGGCACTGGCCCTCATGGTCACACTTCTCAGACAGAAAGGACACTGTCAACAGAGACTTATTTACCCACTCTGGGCAAGGCAGTGCCCAAAACAGCAAGAATGAAGACAGGAGTAACTGAAAACAGAATCAGGAAAGGTGACAGGCACAAGCTGAGCAACCACAAAATGTCCAAGGAATTGGTAAAGCAGGCTGCAGTGTCACACTGCCTCTTTGTTATGGACACACCAGGAAACCAGTCCTGGAGCTGAACAAAGTTGCTGAATAGAGCAGTGGCAAATTTGACTCCAGCTGACATCCCTGACATGGCTGCTTCCCAGGCTCCCATCCAATGGTTTATCTCTGGGGCCAAGGTCAGTCATGCTGGAGAGCCAAACAAGAAACAAAAGAGGACAAGTCCAGCAGCTGTGAGGGTTGCTCTGCCCTGCTCCTGTGGGCTGCTCTGTCAACACAGCAGCTTGTGTGAACCATGCTAGAGTGGTGAGGACAGCAAAGGAGCAGCTTTGCTGGTCAATCCCCTCAGGGAGATGCAGCTTTCCTGCATGGCAGGACTCCTGAGCTACTCTGCTTCTGTGGTCAGGAAAATCTCATTAATTCTCAGATGCAGTGAGGTGGCACCTGTATTTATTAAATGTTCTCCCTTCCTCAACAGCAAAAGCTGAAAAATGCACTCATCTGGCACAGACCTCTGCTGCTACCTGTTCTGAACTTTGTAATCACCAGCCATGAGTTTTCTCTCTGCAGCTGCAAAAAAAAACCAAAACCAAACAAAAAACAAAAAACCAAAATTCCGCAAAACAAAAAATTCTGGCAGCTGATAGTAAAACAAGGCAGAAAGGGTGGCCTGGATGATAAAACTGGGAACCAGTTCCCCTGCCAGTGGAGACATCCAAAGTAGAATTTAAGTGAGTGTTAAGCACCCAAGTGTTCTCCTGGGAGTGTCTGCCTTTGAAGGTGACATGAATATATTTTAAGTGCATATTCAGATTCTATTTGTAAGTATAATTGAATTACTACCAATGCAGAAAGTGTAGCTCAGCATTACCTGACTTCTGAAAATACATGTCTCATATCCCTACCCCATTCCATACAGTGGCTTTCATGAGTGGGACCACAGGAGCCTTTAGCCTGAAGTATTTCTCTAGATGCTCGCATTTACCTGTTTAAATATATCTGTCTGTTTCTAAAGGCAGATGATTCTCCACTGGAGTAACTACAGAGTAGACTGTTCAGGTTTAGCTTCACGTAAAAGCTGCTTGTTCAGCTCCCACGAGGTCTGATATATTTTGGCCACTATTCCATAGTTCAGAGTTTTCCTGAAGGCATTTTGAAGGGTGCTCCACTAAACAGCCAGTGGAAAGAAGAGCTGGCAGTGTAGGAATTA
This sequence comes from Rhabdornis inornatus, assembly GCA_013397075.1. Lineage (NCBI taxonomy): Eukaryota > Metazoa > Chordata > Aves > Passeriformes > Rhabdornithidae > Rhabdornis > Rhabdornis inornatus. The sequence goes on along the minus strand of VWZS01004498.1, from coordinate 101,028 downwards.
TGTTTGAATGCTTAAAGCTGCTGCACAGATTAACTGACACAGGCCCTTCTCTGATTGCTGCCCACAAGTATATAATTGACAACAACCCTTTTGCAATGTCTTCACTCCCAAGTACAAAATAAATCCTGAAACATGGGGCACCTCACAGCACATTCCCCATAAAACCCCAGCTACAGCATGAGTGCACAAACATCCATCTGGATGTCACCTGCTTCCCATGGGGCTCCTGTGCCATGGTGAAAGGCAGATGTACTAAACTATCCCACATCACACCTGCAGTGAGTGCAACTAGGATCAATTTTTGTGACCCTGAGAATACGTCTGTAACCCTGTGAGAGCATCACAGTGCCTGCCTTTGGGGTGCAGGTTCTCTCATTGCTCATATGAGCTGGATAAACACACAGAAACAAGTCCATTTCATTTTTAATTCTGCCACTAGGCTGAGTGGCAAAGGCCTCTGCCTTCCCACATGGTGCTTCCCCTCCACAAGCTGACCCTAGGAAACACTTACCACAGATCTCTGCAAAGCATCCCTCTCACCTGGGGCTGCAGTGTTTGCCTTTAAAAAGTCAACATCTACCTCACTGCACTATCTGAGCCTTCAGAGTGTTTTAAAGCAGGAAATGCCACCCTCTAGCCATGCTCCCAGGGACAGACTTCTCCCCCTGCACATGACACACTTGGAATTGTTGATATATACTTTACCCAGGACTGACCTCATGCCAAATACTCACTTTTATTGCTTATGTTGGGATCTTTGCCAACACACACAGAATTTTCTCGGTAATTAGTGGAAAACACTGGCTTCTGTGGCTCCTGGTGTATAGCTCTCACCTATCACACAAAATTTATTTTGCCTCCTTGGCAGCCTGCAAGATCTTGGCTGTGTCAGACAACAGGGAGCTTACAAGCTTGTGTTTGCAATTGATAAAATAGAAAAACAAAAATATACCCCAAACTCCAGAAGCCCCTTCAGAGTGATAACTGGGTCCCTGCAGGAGGGTGGCGGCTGGCAATGGCGAGGCACAAATGAGTGGGACACTGCACACTGGGCAGGAGTCAGGGGTGGCTCCCACTCCTCTGACAGCCCCACAGACTTTTACTCAGCGTTTCGCACAAAGACAAATTCCAGATTTCCCTGCTCACCAATATTCAGGGTTTGACAGGAGTTCAAAACACCATCCTCAAGCCAGAGGAGCAAGTCCATAAGAGAAACTGGCACTGAAACAGAGAGTTCCAGTTTAGTGATTCTTAACAAAGTCTAATTTATGGATTAGCCTGATTGTGAAGTTCATCCTCCTAGCAGACAAAGGCTACAACACACTGACTTGTCACACAGCTCTGGAGTTTGCACAAAGCCTATGTTCACACATAAAAGGTTTCAGCACTGAAGCACAGCACAGCAAGTGACTTTGTGGTGTGAGCAGCTTAGCAGTGTCCAGATGATACACATCATTCCATGCAACATCCAGCCCAACCATACTGCCTTCACTGAAAAGAATATTCCATGTGACCAATTTCCTTGGTCACCTTTCCTGACTACTTCAGATAACCAATTCTGAAAACTTTTTATCTTCCTTTTTTTCTCTTCTGCAAGCGCCCCTCGCACTTGCAGGTCACTGGTGGTGTACTGGGAAGGCTGCTGTGCTGACTGCTGGCTCTCCAGAAGGTTATGACAGCAGCAAGAGCCTCATCCTTAACTAACACTGTCAGCAAACTGACAATAGCATAGGTGTGAGGGAGGCTAAACCTGACATCAGCCCTGCAGGTCGAAAAGGGAACATCAGTGGGGGTTTTCCTCCCAGCAGTGCAAGAGAAAGAGAATGTCAGATTCCTCCTAATGCTGGGGGAGATTTCCAAACCAAGGGTGAACACAGACCGCTGAACCAGCCAGTGCCCCTTTCCATGGCAGTGCCTCTGACTCCTCCTTAAGCTTACTCCACTGCCAATATCCTCACCAGTCAATATCAAGTCACTTCTTTGCTGCAGCTTCAGACCAGCCCTTCTTGATTTAGGCTACAGAGAGAGAACTTAAAAGTAAGCTGTGAGCAGACCACAACTCTTCCTCCAATGAGGGGGCATGAAGGAGCTGTAGAGACTCAGCATTGCACTGTATTTGAAATTACTGAGAAGAGTGAGCATCTGCGTTGCTGAACATGGACTGCTGGGGTTTGGGATTTTTTGGAACAAAATTTAAACCCAATGTATCTACTGTACTGTGACACATTTGGAAACAATGTCTTTTCTCCAAATGGCAAGGAGAAGGACTCCCAGGAGAAGCTCACAGTTTTCCATGAGGAAGAGATTTGCAAATGTCAATGCAATAGACCTTGCAGCAGATGTTCCACCTCCTCCACATGTATTTCATTATTGGCCTCTGCCTACTTTAAATAAAAGTACTCAGCTCCCTTTTTGTGAGGTATCTTGTCCTGCACCACACTGGTAGTGTCTAACTCACCTTGCAGCAATCTCAATTCAATACCTGAATTCCAGTAGTTTAGTGGAAGATGTCATATGAGAGCTGTTGCATGGTATAAACAACATATGTCCAGCATCGTGATGCTGGAAAACGTGAAAGGGGATAAAAGAGCAGATAACATATTAGAGGAATCTCTCCCCTTCCCTTTTTTGAGAACAGAGTAGGTGCTGGATTTGAGCAATGGGCAACAGCATGGTGCTGTGTTAAGTACTTTTGAGTTTAGTGAGCAATCCTTCAAGCAAGCTTTAGGATACACTGCCTTATGAATGTTTAGCTACAAAATGAGTAATTTTGATAGTTTCTACAATGCTATTTGCATTAGTGACAGAGTCAGTAATGAGACAAAAAAAGAGGCAAAGGGAAAAAGCTTAGCATTCAATCTCTAGGCTTGGTAGCAAGAAAGAAAAATTACAGGCAACATAATGTTTGAAAATAAATCCTGGTTGGCTGCTAAATATATATTTCAAAATAATGCCTAATTGCCTCAGGAAATACATTAATCAAAGGCTCCCAGAGGCCTAGGAACCATTTGCTCCAATTGACAAAGGCAGAGTATTGATAAACACCTGAGTAATGTAAGGAGCTATACATGTCCTTGAGACTAAATTAATGAGAAATGGAAAAGTACATCTAAATAAAAGCTCTTAAACAAGTTCCTTGAGCAGCTTACTGACATCAAAGAAAAATGTTACCCTGACCATGAAATCAGCAACAGACATTTGATAATCACTGAATCATGCTGTCCAAATAGAGATTTAGAAGGAGGCATCAAGAAGAGAATCTCTGTGGTGTGGGCCAGATCATGGAGAGAGACAACCAGGCCAGCATGAAGAAATGATCAGATTATTCAGGGGCTCTGGTGAAGAGCATCCAAATGTCCATGACCAAGGTAGAGGAAGAATGTGCTGAAAAGCAGAAGAAGAGCTGGAGCCCTCAATGCACAGGTAAGGAAGGCTTCCTCCTCTCAGCACACAGCCTGGGGTCCCTGGGTCCAGCTGCAGGCAGAGCTCAGGGTTCCAACCAGTGCCATACTGCAGGGAGGGGACCCTAGGGCAGTGCCAGTGCCACCCCAACCCCTCACACCCCACTGCCAGGCACAGGGCCCCTGCCCTTTGCTTGCAGTCCTGCCAGCACGTGGCCAGAGCACAGGGCTCTCTGCTTGCCTTCCGTGGTTTGCTCAGCAATCCCTTTCATGCAGGACACATGTCCTGGCCTCCTCCTCGTGCATTACATAAGCTTTCCAGGGCTGAGGTGTAGTTGCTAAGCAGTAATTTTGCACGACTAAAAAAGAAACCCATGATTGCTAGGTTCACTAAATGTTTTTTTCCCCAACTGCAATATAATTATAGCTATAATAAAAACATTGCAGAACATTCATTAGCATGCAAAAATTAGGTCAGGAACAAAGTATATCACATATGCCTTTTAGAAGCCTTTTTTCCTTCCTTTGCCATTGGAGGGGGGAAGGATCAGAAAAGTTTGTTATTGCATCAAATAGTAAATAATAGGTTTTTCCATCCTGTCAGCTAACCTGACATCAGCAGAAGCTTGTGTTCTCATTCAGAAGGCAGCTTTCTTCCCGCATCACAGAGCTCTCCTTACCAGAGGTTCCCTGCCTATGGCCTCTGCACACACTATTTTCCCTGAGCTCTGCAGTCTGAAACACTCTGCAGTCTGATGACCACTCATCCCTCCAGAGGGGAGCTGTACTTTAATCCCTTTTTCCCCATCTTTTTCTGTGTCCAGCTGCCCTTTGACAAGGTGTTGCCAGTGAGCTGGCTCCAGTCTCTCTGCCAAGCTGTCCACATGTACCCCACAGCACTGGAGACAAGATCAGCTGAACTGGAGACAACATCTGTCCTCATGGAATGAATTCCTACAGAGAACAAATCAGCTTGGCGGTATAGCCCTTGCTTCTCATAGGCCTAGATTATTCTATTGTCACTTAACTAATACAAATATCAAAAATACCAGCTTTCTGTGTTTAATTTAAAAATTGCATAAATTAAACTTAAATCATGCAATTGCTTGTATGCCCATGCAAAGCATCTTCCTGGTTACAAAAAGAAATACTAAATTCACTGCAAAGACATAATTTTTTCTGCACAAGCTGTTTAAACGATTATCACTCAGAAAAGATCACAGTTTCATTGCAATATTAACAAAAGCAAGATTAAAAGGGAGGCTTTTGGCTACACACTTAATTAAAAAACACAATTAAAGAGAATAAAGAAAAGTCACTGCACACAGATTCCTGGGATTCCAAGTCAAGAAAGCACTTCATTGACTGTTGGGGTCCCCCATCCCACATTCCTGACCCTAACACAACACTACCCACATACTCAAATCTAAGAGATGTGCACTCCATAGGGGCAGCTCTGTTCTGTGGGGTGAGCAGGGTGGTTGGCAGACAGTGTCAGCCTTAATTAGTTGAATATTGATATTATCTGGTGTTAAACACATTCTGAAGCTGTATTATCCCTTGGCATGCAGTTTCCCTCATGGCCCATGAGAATGTGAGACCTGGGGAGAGCAGAGGGTGTTAATGCCAGCAGGGCCTGGCTGCAGCTGCTGTCACTGCTCAGGGGGCAGGGGGGTGTGGGCATCAGGGAAAAGCTGTGTTTTGTGACATGGGTTTTTGGAGGGTGGTTTTATTTACTTTTGGGTGTGAGGGGTTGTAGGGCATTTGCTTGCTCCGGCTTTGGGTTTTTTTTGTGTATGTATGTTTGGGTTTTTTGTTTTTTCTTTCAGCAGTGGCTCTCCATTTAGGTTTTCCTCCTTTCCTGCAGAAACCTCCATTATTATAATCACTTGTTAAACTGTGCTTGAGAGGGGACATCTCCAGCAGGAGGCTGGTGCTCACTAGTAGCTAACAAACCTTGTTTGCTCCGTGTACATTGACCATCCCCAGAGCAAGTCTAGCCTTGCTATTTTTGGTGGTGTCTCCTCTCACTGGTTCACCTCTTGCTGGCCACCACTGCTTCTAAATGCAGCTGAAAGCACCTGTAGCAAAGCAAGGGGAGCAGCTGTGTCAGCAGCACCCTCCTGCTGTTGCACTGAGACAGAGAAGCTGGATATTTCATACCAGAAGAAAAGGTAATTATCCTAATTACTGCTATTTACTACGTGCTTCCTGCTACATGCTTTTGAAAGGAGAACTACAGCCACCTAGTTCAGGTTTACTTGCACAGTCCTGGGGAACAAGAGTTGTGTTTTGCCCAGGTAAGCCGAGGGTTATGGAGTGTCACCACCACAGCTGCAGCAGCTGTGGCACAGCCCTGCCCTGTGCCGGCTCCTGCTGGGTGCTCTGGATGCTGCTCTGGATGGCACTGGCTGCCAGGGCAAGCACAGAATGGGCACTGCCAACATTGCAGTGCAACTCCCACCTGCATTACCTGGGAAAAACATCCCTTCTCCTGATCACAGAACCAAGGACACTCAAGTGCTGCCACAGCCAGGAGCTGGGTGCAGTGACAGGACACTGCAAAGGGCCAGCCAGGGATCCCCAAGGGAAGGCAGGAGTGATAGATGGCCTGAGGAGCCATCCAAAACACAGGGCCAAGTGAGGAAATGCATCACCAAGTGCCAGGGCAGCAGGGAGATACAGCATGTTTAGGAGTTGGCTTGGAGCAAAATAGTGGTGAACATGTGTGGCTGCTGGAGTGCAAGGCAGATGTGACTGAGCAGCAGATGGGCCACTCCTTTTGGGCTGGGGGGAGACAAGGCTATGGTCGAAGACATGGAGTTTTCCATCTGTTGCAGTTCATTGCCATAAATAAAGTGATATGTGCACTAATTAGGAATTGTAACAGCAAGCCACTTTTAATACTACAGATGATTGAAAAAAACCTCAAACCAAAACCATACATTAGATTCCCTGAAAACTTCCCCCATTCTGCCTCCCCAGCAGCCCCCAGCCCAGAGCAGCATTCCCCACATGCTTACCAGTGTATATCCTCAGCTTCATTTTTTCCTTCCTGGGATCCTTCAATCCCCAGTTCAGGAGAGCTGCAGCAGAGCCACCATCTCACCTCTCCTAGCCAGACATGCAAGGCAGGGTGGGATGCAGTGAGGCACCTTATTGCTGTCAGCACAGCAGGTTCTGATCACTAGGGGATTATTCCTCCCTGTTCTCCTCCTGCTCCAGGTGGCGTTTGCAGGGCAGACCAAAGTGCTTGCACCAGAGCTGAGCATTTGAAGTGCAAAGCAAATGTTCTGGGATGTCTCTGGTATGAAATTCGGTGGTGTGTCCATCTACTGTGGGCAGCTACAGTTGTGTAATTGTAAACTGCCATTCCAGTTCACATAGAGGCAATTATAACAACAGATATGTTTTATGAAGTTGTAGATGGATTGACAATACTTTTCTTTGTTTATTTAAGAGTTCTGAAGCCTTCGTGAGAGGCACCTTGGGCAAGGAAGAAAGTTTTCAAAGCAGACAGGAATTTGTGGGAACCTTAGCAACGTGTCAGGACCCAAAATACTTAGAATAGTATTGTCAAAACTGGTAAAACTCTTAAGTGATTTCTTTAAGTCAGAGGTTGTTCAGTGTTAAAGTGTCAATGTAAGAAATGAAACAATCAGTATTTTTGAAATAAGTTCAGTAAGTAAAAATAAATAGCGTAATGTTAGAGTTCTAAAAGCAAAATTTAATAAATTAATATATGCATGCCAGATAAAAATACAAAATTACAATTGAAATAGCAATAATAATAAAGGAACACTGTTCAGTATTGCAGATTTCACTGCAACCACCATAAACATAATGGAGAATTACTTAAAGTAACATTTAAAGTACAATTTTGTTTCTGTTAAAAACAAATTACTAGATGATGAAAAAATGGAAAGAAACCCAAGAAGAAATCAGCCCCAAAAGTGGAAGAGAAGAATATGAAATGTCAATAAATGGCCAGAGGCTCCATTTCACATAAGTCTGCCTTCTTTTTAGTATCAGAAACCAATTACATAGAACAAAAAAGCAAATTCACAACAGGTTTACACGGAGAAACATGCTGAATTACAATCACAAACTATCCAGAACAAAGATGCTGCACCAGTTCAGTTGTTTTCTTCATGGAATGAGTCTCACCAGAACAGGGAGAACAGGGAGCAAATCATGCAATAGCTTTAGGCATTTTCTTTTTTATTTCAACATGATAAACACCCAGGATTACTAGTACTGGAAAGTATGTGTTAACCTTTTTCAACATCAGCTGAATGGCACTACAGAAATGACAAAGAGTTCCTTCATTTTTATCCTGAATACATTGAAAGCTCTAGCAAATATTCAGTGACAAGAGCCATTAAATTACTTTAAAATATTCCTTCATCCATAGAACACTGTTGCTTCCTTTTTTATTACAAAACCCCCAAAATATTCAAAATAAAATGTCTTCATTTTTTATAAGCATCTCCACCACAAGTCTCTGATAGCGGATGTCGTTCAGTGCAGCCATCGCGTCCAGCTCCGGCGCTCTCATTAGAGTTGGTCCAAAAACTATGCCCAGGTTTTCTGCACTCATCAGGTTTTCCTTTTCATGGAGTGTTACTCTGTAAAAAAAACCCCAGTGATTCTCACATTTCTTCTGTGCCAGATCATGCCTGCATATGCTTGAAAATCAGGGAAACTGGACAAAAATGGGTGCCTTTCCCCAAGGAGAGGCCACTGTTTCCAGCAGGTCACACATGGGAGTGTCAGGTGAAACACTTCAGAGTGAGTGAAAGCAAATGCTGTGTGGGTTTGTGGTGAGTCAGTGTCTGTCCTCCTCAGATCACACAGACTGTGCTCACCTGCACTGCATGAACAAGCCCTTTGGTATACAGAACCTACAAACTCAAGATTTTTCTTCCATTTCTCCCTTTCTGCCTTAGATTTTATCTAAAAACAGGTCAGACCGATGTACTCAGTTGCTGTGTGTCCAGTCTGTAAATATTCCAAATAAAGGAGCTGTGTCTGATTACCTGAATTCAGCAGCAAGACAATGGCCTGTTGAGCAGCACAGCTCCTTTTAGCAAAGCATTAAACAGAGGTTTAAAAACAGTGAATTTTGTCACCTTTCTACCTTATCATTCACCTATACCAGAATATGATGTGCAAAAGCAACTTGCTAAGTAGAGCAGCAACAGCTAATCTTGAACAGGGTGAGGAAAAATTAACTTCACAAGCTGTAAGGTGGAATTTTTTGTTCCTGTCTCTCATGCCTTTGTCCATTTTAAAACACCCACTAGAAATGTCATTGAAATAAAGGGACAAATCGGGCAGATACTCAGTAGCTGAATTTTGCCTGAGGCACTCAGCAGAGTCAACAGTCCTACTTGTAGAACTACAAAATGAAAAAAAGGCAGAAGAGTGCTTAAAATAAAGTAGTTTTTCAAAGGAAAGGGAATAATTCTTACATATTGGCAGTAAGTTCATATTACTTGAGAAACTAAAGTGGACACCCTAACATGCCACCTTGGTTTTGCTTTACAAGGGATAATCCCCTGTGTCTGAGTTTTGCTGTTGTGCACAGTACCACTCCTGCCACAGGCCCTCTCCAGGATTTGGTGGGCCTTGACCAGGCTTTTCAGCAGGTGCTAACATGGACTTTTGCTAAAAATGAGTGTGGCTTAGAGCCCTTCACAGCTATTGCACCCACCTCTTCAGATGTGCCATGAGATACCGTAATGTTTCACAGTGTGCAGGTGGCAGCAGCTTCAGCGCCTCGTGGAGAATTTCCAGCTGTTCATCCGGATCCGCCGTTTCTGAAACACAGATGTTCAACTGTCACCCATGGACAGCCAGAATTCACAAACAGAAAGGCAAACTGGTGGCCTGCACAGGGATAGGGTCTCAGCTCTGCTGGATTACTCATGGAGGATTTGTCTGCCCAAAGAGGTGCACAGAGCACCATAAGGATGTGACTGGTTTTGCACAAAGACAACTCCCCAAAGCAAACTGCACTCCACCAAAAGATTCCCTGCAGCCCACTAAAAAAAATCCTCTGGCAATCCTTGCTGACTGGGCTGATTTTGCACAAATAATCTACAGGTGCAACTCTGGGAGAGCAGAAGGTACTGGGAACCTTGCCATCAGTGCCTTTGACTGTCTTCATAAGACTTGGAAAAAGCCTTCTCCAAAGGAGCTGTATGGCCAGCATGCAGTCCAGTCCTTGTTTTCTACCCATGGCTACCTCACACCTTTCCAGGTGTGGCTGGTGAGAACATAGCACAGAAATGCTTCAGGCAGCCAGGATGTTCAGGAGAGATGCTCCAGCTGGGCTTCCTGCCATGCTTGTAGACCCACTTTCTACAAGGCCAGCCCCAAAGGTGGCTTTGGGATGATAAGTGGTTATCAGCTTATGAAAATACTCAAAATGGACAACTCCAAAAACAAAAGACATCTTATTTCTAAACATTTCCATAAATCACCTTCTTCCTGGCAACATAAACCAAACAGACTTTAAATATCACTGTCAAGTACCCAGGACTCATGCAAGACACACAAGTGATGTAATCCGTAATGTGTGATGAAAAGGAAACATTCCTGGTGACAAAGGCAAAGGAAAATGTAACCATGCTCACGGAGCATCACGTGGTCAGGCTGTAATGTGCACTGCATGTTTAATTCTGCAGTCTTTACTAAATTGGGTATGCAGGGTAAGAGCTGATGGGACAGCTATAAAATGAATAGGATAGTACTGCACAAAAAAGGAAAAAAAGGCTAAGAATGAAAAGCAGACAAAAAATGTGTTATACTTACTTGCAGACTCTATAAACTTTGGGTAGGCATCATACGTGATGAGTGGAATTGGCAAATCCCTGAAGTACAGTTTAAGTGCACCAGTGATAATATTGATATCTTCATACATATTCACAGAAATATCAGCTTTTTCCCCATCTGTGTGGAGAAGGCACCGATATTAAAGCCTTGGAAATGTAAACAGAGGTAAAGCAGCATTGAAAAGAAAAACAGTAACTCGCTTAAACAAACATTATTTCAAGGGACACAATTACAGATTTTGGCTTTTATAACTGAAACACTTACTGGACTGTGACGTTCGTGGTATCAGGGTGAAAACCTCAAGCACTTTATAAAGTACCATATCTTTTCTTTGTTTCAAATAATTACTAAAAAATACAGTTTGGGTTTTTTTTTAAAACCTGCCTGCCAGTAGCAGTATCTGTCTTGTATTAATGTGTGGACGTTTAGCTATTTCTGAACACACTGCATTGCAAAACAACACATTCATCAGCACTGAATAAGAAATCAGGGAGTCTGGGAAAGAAAGTAAAAGGCAGAAAACCAGCTTTGTCCACAGCTCCCCTGTTATATAGGGAAAAACATGTGTTCACCATTTAACTACAACATACTACCTACTCCAAACTGCAGCGGACACAGATCCAGAACTTGGCTTCTCCAGCACATCCTCACCCTGCTAACACTGCAGATGTTGTCTGAATTGGTCCAGTCCTCCAGATAAACAGGAAAGAGAGCTTCCAGCACGGATTCTGGCCTTGATTTCTACTGGGATAGAGGGACTGCAGCTGGAAAGCCTTTAATTTTCCCACTGTCTTTTCTCATAGAGAAGAGTTTGTTCTCAGTGACCTTCTTTCAGTCTGTAATAATTCAAACTTTGTTTGCACTATTGCATTCATCTTATTATTTTGGAGCTTTCATCCAGAAAGATGGATTTAAGTTGCACAGCTCTCTTAAGGCACTTCACCACTCACCCTCTATCCCTCCCCCAGCCCTCCGAGCACAGTTTGACTTGCAAACTAGGGCAGTAGTTCACAAAGCTTTGTCCTTCCTACACACATGGTTACTGGAGCACAGATACTGATGGAAAGAGAATAGGAGATTTTTGTAATAAAGGCCAAAGTGAAGCTGATACGCTTTTCTGATGGGGAGTCTGCCCTCCCGCCAGCACAGCCGTCGGACTCCTTCAGACCACTGGTGCAGTGGAGCGTGAGACAGAGGCTCTGCAGAAAAACTGGGTGTATTTTCTACATCAGCACCAAGTTCCAGCATGCAGGAAAGACTGTACCTCTGTCAAATGCCATTTTGACATCTTCGATAAGATCACTAAATCCTGAGACTCTGTACAGTCCTTCAGAATTAAGACCTGCAATGAACATTTTAACAAGATTAATGTTAGCCCTGATTTTTACAGTTGCCTTCCACCTGGTTCTTCCCTTGGCAAGTTTTTCATTTAAGGCAGAAAAAGCAGACATGCTTTAAAGGCCTTATGAGGTTTTTCTTCCAGAATGAAACCTTATCCTGGGTTTTTAACCCTGACCATTGCAGTAGATGCCTTGTTCTATCAGCACTAAACTGTATTTATACAAATGACTTCAGAGCTGAAGGAACATACTAAACCAATTACAACTCATTTAAAAATAACTCAGATTAACATGCTCGATGATCAGTCATTATTTCAGAATAAAAACAAATACCCTAATTCTAGAAAAGGATACTCAGTGTGAGCTAGGGAAACTAGCAAGAATGAACACATTAATAAGAACCCCCTTTGTTTTGCCACATTAATTTAATTTTTTAAATTAATATATTATTGGAAAGCTAGGCACTAATAAGTAACTACAAAGCAGTAACTTCCCATTAAGCAATTTCTAGCAGAATCTATAAAAATTATAAATGGTATGAACCATAAAATAATGCACAGTGTAATATCAGCTGTGCAGGGTAATTGGCAGTCATAAAATGTCTTGTGCAAATCTGTTTTGAGCAATCATACATTCAGCAGAAACCCAGATGACCCAAATCAATCTAAATGGATTATCAGTAAAGCAACAAAAGTCCATTAAGGGTGCCTTACCTCTGGATTCAATTTCCCTAATGCACATATCTACCACCATTGGTCTCTTGGTGAAGTGTGCTTTTACTAGCGTGGTAAGGTCACAGCTGTACACTTTTTTGACATGCTTCAGGTCTGGCTTGCAGTCATTTGGGACCATCTTGGAACATTGCTTGTGCACATTTAAACCACAATCTGAGGGAAAAAATGAAAACATGATTAGGCTGGTGTTTGCTGAAAATGTATTCTGAGATCAGTGCTGTGGAGTACTAATGGCTCCAGCAGGATCTGACCTCAGCTCACAACAGTTACTTCTCTTCAGGGCCCTTAACCATCAAATACCTGAAGTAGGGACAGCCCTGAAGTCACAGGGATTTCCTACCCAAGACATTTCTTCTGTTTCTAGAAGATCTAACACAGCATGACAAGCTTTCCGTATGTTTTTTTCAAATCAGGAGCTAGGGGTCAATTATGTCCCCCACCACTATTACATACGTTGCTGTCACAACGAAGACTTTTCTCCCAAGTTACTGCGGATTTCCTAACACCTCCATCTTCAATATAGTCCTGGATCTGGCACTTCAGACATCATCTGGGGGACATGAAGGTAGCGACTGGGTTACAAACAGGCGACAACCCCTCTGCAGTGAGCTGGAAAACCAGAGTGCCAAAACCTGAGCCACTCCAGGGACCTCTAAACTCTGGACGGGCAGGGAAGCCCTGCCCTGCCTGGAGGGGAGCTGACCCCTGGCACTGACCCTGGGACTCTGCTTTCAGTGCCACCTCTCCTGTTCTGCCATGCAGACTCCCAGGTGCTTGTCAGGAAGCAGCTGAGCCCAGCGAGCCCAGCACCACCATCCCAGCAAGGGTGGTGCTCTGCTGTCCTGGAGCACACAAGGACTGCTGCTCTGCAAGTGATTCTGCATTTGCTACCCTGCCATCTCCAGTGCCCTGCATTACCACAGGATTAAGGGAGGTAGAAGCTTGAAGGACCAACGCCTTGATGAAAATCTACTTCCTTTTCACTGCAGGGCTGGGTATCTATCTACTGAGAATCCCTTCATATTTTGTTCCAGCTGATTTTGCCAATACTTGTACTTTCATTAAAGCTCCAAGTTATTTGACTTAGTTCTTTCCAAAACAGTAAACCCCAGAATTCATGGCTAAGATTAATTTCCACTAAGTCAGCTGCAGCCTGCTGCTAAAAGCACTTTGTTTACTTAAAAGACCTATAAAGCAACCAGATTTGTCACTTAGGATCCTCTAGTTGCAATTAAAGTTTGGCATGTCACCTCCAATCCATCAAAACTTGCACAGATCCTGGTGCAGATGAAATGGCCGATGAGAATTCTCTGGAGGTATTTCTGTGCAGGACTGATCTCCCTTCCTGGTGAGGAGCTGGGAGCACACATGCAGGGAGGGAGTGCAGGGCTGAGTTTCCCTCCTGGATGTGATTCTGTGCCATGAACCAGGTCTCTGTGCTTTAAATAAGGAACCCACATTCACTGAAAGGTGTGACCTGAGCCCTCTAGTGAGCCACTGCTCCAGCTGTAATATGGTGAGGAGAAGCTGTTCTTGCCTCCTCTGGGTCTTGTGGAACCAAATCAATAAATGTTTGTGGAAATGCACAGCTAAAATTACTCTTCTTTGGTGTAAGGGTTGAATACTGTGTCATTAGTAAGATCAGCACTTTCAAAAACAAAAAGACAAAATACTGAATAGATGCTATTAAAGCAGTCTGCTTTCAAAATAAAGATAAAATTGAGAAGTAAAAAATAATAAATAATCAAACAATTAGAGGCAACATCTTAACATACACACATGGGAAGCAAACTGAGACCACATAGGAAATCTTAAATCTTGACTTCCTTTATTTAGGAATAAACTTTAACATTGCAATAATAGTATTTACAAATGCAAACATAATTATTGTACCTACAATTCCTAAAACTGCCTCAAGAAGCACCTCTTCCAACAAGCATGAAATGCCTGTCTGTCAAAAATGGTGTCTACAACACTGGAATGGCAGCACCTCACTCATGAGAACTCATGAAGGATTCCATAAGTGCAAATTAGCTGCTTCACACAGACAGCAGTATAGCTCACAGTTATGTTTCTGGAAACCCAAGGATCATTAAGAATAAAATACACCAAAAAAAAAAAAAAGAGAAACACACATACTCCCAAATATCTTACACTTGATTTAAATTATTGCCTTGATTGAGATAATCTTAATTATATTTATATACAAGAAAGCTTCAATTCATTAAAATATCAATTTACAGAGATGTTTTCACTGTGAAAACCTTGCTTCTGACAGTAATTGTGTTATTGCTAATCCCATAGAGTCAGACTTTGAATCTGACCTCATTAATCCCAGAATAATAATTAAAAATGCAGAAGTCAACTTTTTTCCTCTCTCTTGTTCTTCCTTTGCATTTGATTAGACTTTATGTACCAACCCATTGCTCAAGGGCTTATCAACACTCCTGAGAAACATTTAAAACCTGGCAATATTTCAGATACCTAATGTTTAGAAAACATGTGAGCCTTATGTTCAGTATTACTGGGCTGTGTGGTGTCCTTGTAATAACTAAGGCTTCTTGCCTCTTGTGTAAGCACAGAAAACTATCTTACTTCAGCAGTTTCTTATCAGTAAATATATCAAGGTGATTTCAGTGAATTTGCATCAGAAAATGGTACTTTTTTCCAATGAAGTATCTGAAACTCACCAGTGCTGTGCTTCCTGAACCCAGTAGGCCTCTAACTCCAGCTGATAATACTTCATAAAAGGCATGTCTCAGTCACTTCACTCATCTCTGGTTCAGTTGATAACTAAGGATGATGTCTTGCTAACTCCACCAAGGTAAAAAGCACCATGGCAGGAGGTCAGTCCTCCTCTCCACAGAGCACTGGGAATGTCCTAGTTTTGTACTTAACTATACTCAATTTATTTGTTAGTACTAAATGACAGGAATTGTACTGCAAACTGAATACTATCAAATAATAATAATAAAAAAAGTAATTTGTTCTCATTGCAGATGCTTGGAAAGCCCCAAAAGCCATTATTTTAGAATTAAGTAGGAAGGAAGAGGAAAGCCAAGTCCCGAATCTCCTTGCGTGCTGCCATGGGGTGAAGTCTTAGGACTGCTTGCTTTGTTTGCACATGAGCTTCATAATTTGGCTGGGTTCATTAAGACCAAGAGGATTAATTTCTTTTCAAACTGAGAGTCTATTTACTTTTCATTATGTCAAAATAAATCCAGAATAACAGCTTTAATCTGGATCTAAAGCAACCAGGAGCCTTACCCATTTCTTACAGAACCTGCTGGCTGGTGAGGCGCTTCAGAGAAATCCCCCTAAAGCTCTGTATCTGCTGATAAATCCTAGAATAATACAGGACAGATGTAAAAGATGCAGTCATGAGCTCTTGCAGACCAACAGTAAAACTTCTGCTGACTTCGGTTAATCAGTTTCACCTTATAGAGATGATTTCTCAGAAGCAGAATTGTAAGTCACTCTTACTATTCCTTTTACAGTGCTATCAAACTGTGGCCACTTTTCAAGTATACCACATGGACCAAAACCAATGCAGGCATAAATTCAGGAGTTTATAGGAAGTTTGGAAATTTAAGGAGGGTGCGCAGAAAGTAATTTTAGATGACAGGTTTGAAAGTTGGTGATAAGCTGCCCTGGCTTTAACAGCATATTGATCTAGCAGTTCAGATGGGCTGTGACATTACTTCTATGAGAAGTAATAAATTCAATACCAGCCTGACAATAGTTTCCTCTGATGCCTAGAAGAAGGTTTGGTAATGTTATAGAAACAGCTAATACTGATGTTAGTCCACTGGGCCAGGAGAACAAATAACATGTTCATATTAAATGCATGAGCAGAGCCAAAAGATAGATGTATGTTACTGCTGCCCCATGAGCACACATTATAAATATTTGTAGAGACTAAAATATACTTAGCTGTCGTGTTTTGTTATACTGTTGATTTGACTTCAGTCAGTTTTATATTTCCTTTGGTTTATGATTTATTGGCTAACATGGCTGCTGATCATGCTCCATCGGAACAATACCATGTGCTACATGCATCACTCTAATTATATGTCTAAATTATCCCCCCCAAATTGATGTATTCTATCACTCTGAAGAGAAGCTTTAAGAGCTAAAGGGTAGATTTACATTATCTGAAAGAAGTCTTGAAAGACTCTTCTGAGGTTTGTGGTAATCGTGGAGCTGCGGTGCTGGCACCATGTTGCCTTGGGCTAGTCCACTGCAGCACCTACCAGACAGGGCAACACCCTCACACCTGAGCTGACACAGGAAGACTGGGCCTTACATAAGCACAAAGTACTGGCATCATTCCTTATTGCAAGGGTGAATAGGTTACAAAGGCATTTGCTCTCATACATCACTCATGAGTTTGCAGCTTTTCTTTAAAAATTTAACGTTCTTTCTCTAGCAGAGGGAGCAATGTTTTCTGTGTTGTGGGATGCAGTGTGTTCCAACAGGCATGTGAAGGCAGCAGCCCCAGTGGCCCCATGTGCTGCACTCTGTGCTTCCAAGCACAATCCAGTGGGGTGCTGTGAAGGTCTGCCCTCCCCCTCCTCATCTGCATGGCTGCAACTTGCATGGCCACACTGGGGCTGCCACAGTGCCTCAAATATGTGCTATATATGTTCATCTGCAGCGCACATCTGGAAACAACCCTGGTCCCACCAGAGCCTTCAGCCACTTCACTAAGAAGCCCCATGGCAAAAATTGCTTCCAAACATATGAGTATGCTCCCTAAAACCTGCTTACATCCACACCACCGTATCATGTACTACATTATTTTAAGAAAGGAATTTCAAGAGGGCAGCTAGTTACTTGGCAACAAAATTACCTAATGCTACCGAAAAATCGGGGATGATGAAATGAAAAGAAAAAAAGCCCATCAAACCAGCCAATATTCCCTTATGTCAAATCATTTACATTTGTGCCTCTAAAACATTTAGCGACTATGGTTTCATTTTATGGAAGTTTTGAAAGATTAGAGTCAGCTTGCTCAAGAACTTCCCTGGCTTCCTGCCATGACACCTGCCTACCTCCTCAACAGCTCTCTGGGCCACTGGCTTGCTCAAGGCTTCCAGGTGGAAGGCTTCTTTGTGGGCTTGGAGACAAAGCTGCTTTTAGGACTTACAGTTTCAAGAATATATAGCTCCAGAATAGCTTCCCCTTGGGAATGGCTCTGAAGCAAGGCTCTGCTGTCTGATTAGCATTTCAAAATTCCGGAGCTCATTCCTTGCAGGAACATCAGCAGATCCGAGCTGGTGGAACAGCTTGTCAGGCAGCACACATCTCCAACACCATCAGCACCTGCTGTGCTGCCAGGGGCTCTTGTCCAGGCCCCACAGCCCTGACCTCTGCAGCTTTGCTTTGCTCTTTGGACCTTCACTACGCTGACTGTCTGTGCCTGGCATTCTCCAACCAGCAGCATCTGGGTGCTCATCCCAGGAGGAGCTTGGATGTGTTTTTAAGGCACAAGCGTGGGCAGAAGGGAAGCTTTCATGACTGAGCCATGCAAAATACCTTGGGAGTGGGCAAAGTGATGAGAACACCTTGCCATTCCCTTTGCTGACTTTAGTCACAAGAGCATCAGCTGTTTTTCCAGCACGGAAAGCGTGAACACTCTGCCTGCACAATCAATGCCTGAGGATGGACAGGCTCCTTTGTGCTCTCCTTCATCCTTACACACCAGTGGAGCAACACAGGGCTGTCCAACACAAAGGATTCCATAGCAAGGCAAAACAAACAGCAAAGGAAATGGGGCAGCTGTACATCTTTCAATTGCTGGAGAAGGAAATGGATGAAATGGGGATATTAAACACTTAAGCAGTAATTCAAAAAACAATCCTGCTTTGAGACTGTACTTAACTCTTCTGAAAATGAACTCCCACATCTTACTGTGGTCAGGGTTGGCAGCAATATTGCTTGGGCTCTGCCAGTGGCAGCTGGTTATCTGCCTGCTGATAGTTCACCTGCAAGTTAATTTCCATCAGCTCTTCAGAGAGAAGTTACCTGCTCCAAGGAAAACAAAAGATTGGAAATTCTACATTGTTGAGCAGGCTGAGATAGTCTGGAGGAAAACTATGAAGGCTGCAGAAATGGTGTTTTGTGTACAGCCTCAGAGGGTCGTGCTGCCTGGGGTTACTAGGAGCAGCCCAAAATACTACCAAAAGCATCCAGGGAAATAGATACATAAAAAACTATCTTTAAGATAAGCTAATTAATGCATTGCAACCAGGCTGTTAAAAAAAATCTTCTGATTAAACTATTTATTTGTTAAGAACAACAAACAAAAGGGTAGAGAGGAAGGACTTTGAGAGTTCTGATGGGCTGGATACATGTGGCAGCTTAACAAATCTACTAATTTGCCAGTCTACCAGTTCACTTGGGTGGCACACAAACAGCATCAGCAATGCTCTAGTGTCTGAGAACACACTATTCTGGTAATGCTACTGCTTGTTACATGTTTGTATCATTCATTAAAAAAACTCCCTGGTGCACATCTGCAAATTTTCTTTGAATACATGGGAGAGCTTTACATAGGAGGAATGTAATTATGAATACATTTTTCTAAGTTCATGCATTGGATTTTGATCTGGGGTAAAATCTTATGTCTTCATTAACTTCTACTGACCTTCAGGGTTTACACAAAGTGGTGGCATTATTATTTCAAATATTTCTTCAGTAATTTCTACTTATGGCAGAAGCCTGCAGGAAAGAACGCTAGAGATGGAGGATACCATCAGAAAAGGCAGAATCCTCATATGCAGATGTGTCCTCATCTCACAAACATTTTAAGGACCTGTGGCTTGAATGCAAAAGTTGGAAGTATGACCCTCTGAGGCAGTAGGGCAGATATTTATTATAAGGATTCCCTCTAAGGAAGCAAATCTGTCTTTAAAGATGCTGATGAAATAAAAGACCATATATGAGAGAGTAACATTTAAGGAAAAAGAAACTATTTCTGTTTTGCTAGATACCTTCAGCAGAAGTCAGACTACATATTATATCCACCAATTAATTTCTTACAGGATCCAAATCCCAGACATGACCCCCAAGTTCTAATTTTGGAAGACAATGAAGTTCTTCTCATGTTTGGTGGTTTATATTAATCCCCAAACCTTTGCAGTCCAGATAACACCCAACATCTCATTTCAACCAACAACTATCCATCAGGTGTCCAGTGTGGTGCCTATGCTTATCTCTCATCTTTAAGGAAGGAAAAGACATAGTCCTCCTTCTTTGTCCACCATAAAACAAGGGTAAATTACGGAGAATCCACTTTCCAGGAATTAATAATTCAGAATGTATTGCACCTGACAAGATCCTGAACACACTCAAGTCTGTCTTTTGGCAGAGACATACACATTGAGCCATGCTGGACTGAAACAAAGCACGAATCCAGCTGAATTTGCTAAGGCATCCTTGCTGGTTGCTATGGCATGTGTACTCTTATGTTTACTTCTGGCTGATAACATTTTAAAGGACTGGCTTACTTTGTGTAACAAACTATCAGCCATTAGAAACAAGCTCTGTTTTTTCCACTGCTTCTTCCTCCTTTCTGAAATGGGTGACATTTATCTTTGCTGTCCGGTCTTGGACTGTCCTACACTTCTCTTTTTGCATTTTTTGTGCTTCTGCACAGAATAGGATTTAAAATGGTTGAGAGTAGCCCATGCAATAATCAATTTCTATTTGTTAAACTCATCACTTCTGTACTGCAAATAGAGTCCTCTTGAGATGTGCAACTGTTTGCTATAAAAAGAAAATGCTTTAAAAAGTACAAAATTATATATGATCCATGCGGTTTTGCTTGTAGGTATTTTCAATAAAATGATTATACAGACCACCAAACAGATTTCATGGCTTACCCTGAAGTGGCATTGAACCCCACTTGAATTCAAGTGGGCTGCATCCCACTAAAAGCCATAAATTTTTTTTTTATTTTTAGTACAACCCCCCTCTGAAAAGCAACGGCCTCATGTGGCTCCTGGCTTACCGTGCCTCATTGTTTCCATATTAAAATGACTCAGTTCAGAAGCAAAATTACTACTTTTTTTTTTTTTCTTAAAAAAAGCACTGTAAGAGCACATAAACTCTGCCAAACTCAAACCACTCAAGCCTGAGCTCCCCTACATTAGTACATTAGCACTGGCTATGCAGGCCCTTGTTCTGTGCTGTGCACCTCCAGTATTTCCCTGAAATGCCCAGATCTGTGCAGCCTCTGGCTCTGCTGGCTGCACAGCCTCAGCTGTGGGCAGGGGCAGACACTGCTGCAGCCTAACCACACCCCAAATCCTTGCTGACACTTCAGCAAGCATGGTTGTACAACATGGGATTTTAAAATACAAATAAGATCATATAAACTACTGGAAGCTACCAACACTGATGTGAAACCTCACACAAGACAGAAAGCCCTAATTATAGTTTCTGAACCTATCAACATATGTACAATATATGTTCCTTACACTGCAAGGAGGAGAATGGATACTGCAGTACCTACTACTACTATCCTCATAAGGAGGAAAGAAAACCAGATTTTGGAAGCTTTTGGAAACCCACAATTTAGAAAAATCTGCATAAATCCAGCAAATCAGCTCTACTTCAGTTAAAAAAAAAAAGGCAGTACAAAATAATAAGCACTTTGGATTTAATTGTAAAAGCAATAATATTAATTCCACACTGCCATGCAGCATTGCAAGCCTTCATACCATTTATTTTTTACTGTTTTTCTGGATCAAAGTTACCTAACATCAATCTGAAAAATAATTGATACCTCTCCTAAAAGCCCAAATGGAGGAATCTAAGGCAAGGAATAAAGATGGCACACTTACTGATTCAAGTGTCATCAAAAACATACTGACCAAAACACCAAAATCAAAATCCTAGCACTGTACACACTGCATAAAATCAAGAGCAGTAAAACGTACTAACAACCTTCACAAACAAGTGGAGGACATGGTTGCAATCCTGTATTCTTAGTAGAGGGAAAATACTGAGAAAGGAAATGCCATTTTTACATAATCATGTCTTAAAACAGAGCTGCACTCTGCATCCTGGTCAGTGCAGACTCTAATGGTAAAAACAAAATATTGCATTGAAATAGTCACAGGTGAAGAATTTAAAAATATTTCAATCCTATGTGGCTAGAAATGATTTTAAATATTACATTATTTTGCAGTTCTGTGATAAAAACCCTTCTTATTTGCTTGAGACAAGACTTCAGAAAGCTTTAGACAGAGCAGATTTTCTTAAATTAGCTTGAAAATTCAGTTTCCAGGGCAACATAAGCAGGTCTTCATACATCAACATCTCTTTGTACCATTTTTATAAATACGGTTTGCTAGAATGTCATAAAATACTTTTTAAATACAGCAAACTATTTTGATCACTTTGATCATTTTCTTTGCCTTTGAAAGAAAGCTGACTGTCCTTTCCTTTCAGAAGAACCTTATCAACAAAAATGTCAAACTGTTTTCCTTTGGAGAGGCTTTATCCCAGGAATGCCTGCAGTGAGACCCATGTGTGTAATACATTTCTACCAGCACCTGAATGTTTATGTAACATTTCAGTAGGCATCCCTTTTTCATCATCCCTTTTCTTACTTTCTTTTCAGTTTGCAAGTAGGAGATGTGATTTAGGGTCTATGGCACACTGGGAGTCAGATGGTTTACATATATAAAATTAAGCTGAATGTCTGCTTCACAGAAGCAACATGGAATTTGCTGATGCCCACTTTGCATATCAAGATCCCCAATGACTTTCTCATATCTACCAATACACAGAATGGTATAAAAGAAATAAAGCTAACTATGAATCTGTCTATTTGCTCCTCCATTTTAAAAGGGTGGGGAAAAAATCTCATCACGATGATGACTGTCTTCACTCTTGAGTGCTCAAGGGGTGCTCTGCATCACTCCAGTGAGTTACTGAACAGGTACCTGAAGCCATCAGCAGCAGAGTGGATCCATTTCCTCCTTCCACTGGACAAGAGGCAGACTGGCCCCTGGCCCTGTGGCGTCACAGCAGAGCTGTGACATTACAGAGTTACAACACCAGGAATGACTCAGGAAAAGAACATTCAACAAACTGTTACCTGCACATTTTACTCCCTGAGCAATGAGGCCCCACATGAAGTTGGCACAGTATTCACACCAGTGAGGGCCCCTGAACGTGTGCACCTGCAAGACAGTAGCAGAAAGGAAAATTACAGGAGAAGACCCAAGCATTTCACAGACATCAGCATCAATGCATATAAACAGTGCACAATCTCTCCTCTTTGAAGGTACCACATGCAGTGTCTGAAGTTTCCCTTTATCATGGCAGGAAAGGAAGAAAGGAAATAAGAAAGATTCAACAACCAAGACTCTTGCAGATGTGTGGAAAACCAGAGTCCTCCGTCCTGAGCCATCCAGAGCAGCAGAACTGGGTCTGTGGGGGTCTGCTCCAAGACCAGATCAGAGAAGCAGGCACAGCCCTTCTCGCACCTCTTGGCACCCTCTGTTTGAGCAGCAGTCTGGCCACAAGGCAAGGCTTTTGCAGCAACTGCGCAAGAGTTCACTTTTCAATTTCCAATGCCTTCTGCTATGGCCTCCCCTTCATAAGGCACTCTGTGAAATGGGAAGGGGGCTGCAAGATTTCACCTTGCATAGAAAGAGTCCTGCTAGGCAAAAATACCAGTGCCACACAGAAATACTGTAAATTTGCCTAGAGACTTCCCAGGTTAGAATAACTCCAATAGGAAATTAATTTTCTTCAGACTAATGCTACATATTGAAAATCCAAAGTCCTAAAGGAAAAAAAGGAATCCACTGAACCAGGAAAAAATTCAAAGCTAAAGAAGGAAAAAACTCCAATGCTGCTTTCATTCCTGGCCACATGCTTGTTACAAATCCTGCAGCCACCATTAACTGCTTCTGATTTTATTCTGATAAAACTCCTGCTGTAGGAAACCACAGGATTCTTTACAGAGAAAATCATTACTTCCTTAGCCAGCATAAAAGGCTTTGACCTGCTATTTAGAATAGACAGGCTGAAAATAAAATTAGTAGCTGACGATCATAAGAAATTAAATTTGCAGTGAAATACAGCAAAAATGCTTTAGGCTGAGTCACTTAGTTCCTCAGTTACTGAGGGTGTTTGGGAGCAGGCAGTAACCTCGTGTGTGCAGTGCCTGCTTGGAGCAGTGTGGAGCAGGAGAGAGAAGGAGCTGGTGGAAGTGTTTGTTCCTGACATCTGCACACAGCTCTGCCTATGAACACTGAAAGGCAAAGTGGCCTGACTGAGGTGGCAACTGTCCCCCACGCCACTGATCTAAGAGGCAGCTGGATGCAGGTGACACTCACCCCACAGGTGACAATGCAAAACAGCACCTGCAATCCAGGGAACAGCTCAGCTCTGGCTGAAGGAAGGGCTGCAGCCTCCTGGCCTTTCAGCACCCTTGGAGCAGCAGGAGACCGCTGAGACAGTCTGGAAGTTACCCCTGAATTCACCAAGTCACTCACATGCACTCTGTGCTAAGTGAGGGCCCTGATTGCCTGGTCCAAAGTGAGCCCAGGCTACCAGTCCCCACCCCTGCCTGTTCCTGCCCTGCCTGCTGTGTCCCCAGCCCTGCCTGCTGTGCCCCCAGCCCTGCCTGTCCCCAGCCATCCCACATGCCTCTGGAAGGTGAGATGTGCTCCATGAGGCCTCTTCTCCCTGCAGCTCTGGCTGACTTCCACAAAGCAAAGATGACAAGACTGTCAGCAGCTGTACTCGCCGTTTTCTTTTTTCCTCTCACCACAAAGAGATTATCCACACCATTTATTCTGTTACCCACCTGTACTACCCACATCCTTTTGACCTTCTTCCTCAGCCTGGTGGTTTTTATCCAGGTTTTTGGCAGCGTTCGCTTCCCAGAATAAGAACGTTCTAATATCCTCAAGCAAAGCATTGTGCTTTAATGCCTGCAGGACTAACAGAACTTTCTCAGGGAGAAAAAGAAGGCATCATTTCAGTCACCATCTTTTTTTTGGGGGGTCAAATTCCCCCTGAAACATACTTCTTTAAAAAAATTCTCAAAAATCCTGCTGAGGAAAACTGAAACAAAATTGACATTTCAAAAGTCTGGACAATAAAGAATTTCTTTGCATAATATTTTCCAGTTTCGTAAGTAATTTTGGTTTTAGTATCTCTGATTGCACAAAGAACGGGAATTTTGTTTTGTTCCTTAAAATGCTGACTGACACATTATTACCTCTTTCTAAATAAAAATAATTACACTATCCTACCTTGTGCCTCTGTGGTTGCTGATTTCAATTCATCAAACATCAAATCACCAAATCTGCTATTTGCTGAAGCATTTCTAATGCTGTCCTTAGGTGCTGGAGGCCCAACTTGGCTTCTCCAGAGCCATCCCCAGTGCTGATACTCACTGAACCTCAGATGTCTGCCCTCTAACTGGCTGTTTTAGCAGTGAACATTCTTCCTTCTTGGCATCTTGCTCCCCACTGCGGTCTGCATGTTTCCATCTCCTTCTGATTCTCCTTAGAAACTCTTCTGCAGGGTCTATCACATATCCTGCTCCAACCTTTTGCCTCCATTTTTATTTTTAATACTATGAACTTTTTAAATGAGCTCAGTTTCTCTTATGTGTAGTAACTATGATTCACCTGGATTCCACCACAGCCAGTCCCCTGATATGACCCTGGCTCTCAGCCTGCTCCTCAGAAGAGTTTACATGACTCATCATCAATCTAAAAACAACAAGGACAAGGTGGACTCTCCTCTTCCCTACCAATACCAACACTGCATGTGCTGGTCACCCTTCACAACACCAGACTGACTCTGCCCTTCAGAACCGTCTCAGCAGCATCAGCACTGCTGTCTCATCCCACACAGCCAGGCTTCATCCAGATACTGAAATGCCTTTCCATATCATCAGCTGGATTCATCCAGAGCCTGCTCTGCTTTATGGTGCCCCATCCAAATTACTATTTCTTATCCATTATGCTGATTGCAAACTCAAAACAGATTAAAAGGTGAGGGTAGGTTTTCCTGTGTCCCGTGATGCTCTCCTTGCTTCATCCTTTATATGAGATGGGATGATAGGAGATGGGAGGTTCTCTGGCAATATTAAACAGGGGGCCCAGAGGTCACAAAGTCCTTCCAGCCCTGGTGTACAGAACCCTCCAAGATCAGCTCTGAAGCTTCTGCTTCTAAGGGGTTTCTGAGCAGTGCTGCCTTTTCCCAGACCATCAACACTCCCATGAAGTGCAACCGGACACCTAACCCTGCACTGCTCTGAATACACACCCTCTCTGGGAATTAAATCAGACACAGTGAGTGATGCCAGAAAATACTGAAAAACTGGTCTTCTGAGGTAGTCAGAACAGCCTCTAATCCTAGTTAGAGGATGGGTGGGGTCTGGCAGTTAAAAAGAAACACCTTAGCATCCCTTTGCTAGTTCAAGAGCCAGCACCTGCAAACAATACTGCATTTATCACGTGACACTGTTTAATATAGAATTTTGATTTTTGTATTTAATTCCCCATTCTAAAAGCTAGCCAAGAAACTTGTCTGTTTTCAAAACTAAAAGATGCTTTCCAGAAAAAATTCTAAAAACACACCCAGCAGAGTCCCAGAGATCCTGACTTATATTATAAGGGGTTTCTATCCCCTTGGAAAAAAGAGCATCTGCCATATGCAGATTTTACTGTCTTATAAAATGTGAGAGAGTAGGATTGCCAACTGTGGCTTTACATCTCCCAATCCTTCCATTCTCACTCCCACCCAAAAATCTTCTTTTCTCTCTTTCCAAATGGGAGTAATTTTTTAAAAGAATCTGGGAAATGAGCAAGTGGGAGAGCAAATTAAAGTGGTTTTAATCTCAATTTGTAAATTTCTGGGAGAAAAAAAACTAATTTAAAAGAAAAGTCTAGGTAATTTTAAAGGAAAATACCTGCTCCAGAAACTATATAAAATACTATTACCAAGCTGTCCTGCAAGTCTGAGGTAAGAGGAGAGCCTCACGGTAAGTTTACCCCCGAGGCATTTCTATTTTGAATTCTCCTGCACTATCAACAATGTATAATAAACATTTAATTACTGTGAACTATGTAGGAGAAGTTTTTTGCTCAGGCTTAAAAGGTATTTTCTTACACACAAGGAAAAATAGCTTAATTCTTGTGCTTAACAACTCTGACTGCTAGAAAATTTCACTTATTTTTGTTTTGCATTTAATTAAATTTTTTTTAGAAAAGACACTATTTTAGGAGAACCAAATAAAAAATGACCCAGTGGCTCTGACAGCAGATTATACCACAGGCTGTGAACTCCTCAAGCAGATCTCTCCCCTTTATTTCTCAGGCTCTAAAAAGGTCACCATTAAAGTTAGTTACCCGTGCGTCTTGTAATTCCACTTATTTTTTATACTTTTGGTTTTTCCAAGGCAGTTATTCAGCTACCCTTGATTGCTACCTGAAGACCTGGAATGAGCCAGCAGATAATTTGTATTCTTAACAAATAAGAATTTGAAATGTAATAAGAATTTACATTTTATCACTTGTCAAGGCAGGGAAGAAGAGAATGAGAAAATATCAGTGAAGTGCTGTTCAAATGTGACATGAGGGAAGATTGTGGATCAACAGAGCTGTAGCAAAGCCACTGACAGGAAGAAAACAGGGCTGGATTTGAAAAACTGTGGTTATACAAAACTAACACTGAGCCCATAAAACAGAAGTGTTTGGGACAGTACACAAAAAAGGCTTCCCTTGTTGAGAGGCTGCTGTCACAGCCTCACTGAATGTTTGCTCCATCAGACCCTGCTCCCTACAGAGCACCTCCTGCACAGCCCTCCACACAGAGCTGCTGGTCAGAGTAACAGGGGCTGGAAAATCCAGGCATTACCATCTGGTGTGGGATGGGATACATCACCTTGAAAAAGGATGGGAAAAAATACTGCTGATCTATACTCCTGGGCTGCCAGAGCCTTACACTTTAGGCAGAAGCCTTGTTGGTGCTCAGAGAGGAGACCAAGTCCACCAGGGACTGAACACGTGGCACACCCCCAGCATTTGCACCACATGGTACTCCAAAGGTTCAGGTCTGCTGGCTATACTGGCCTTCAAACAAATTCCCAAGGATGAGGAGACACTGCTGATGGAGACTGTCAGCTCAGTGGTCCTAACTGATTTGCAGTTCCATCAGCTGAATTCTGCCTATTGGGGCTTTACCAAGCTTTTAACTGAATACAGGAGACGCTGTAAATCTCAATTAAAATGATGAACTCAGCCTGTATTATTTACATCTGTTTTCCCTGTCACAGTTGATTTTATCAGGCACTGAGCACACCCATGCTGGCATCCAACAGGCATGTCCTTTTCATCCATCCCTGGTCCAGACAAATGGCCTGGATGTGAAGAGTAAAGAAGAGATATGAGTGAGAAACTCAACCATCAGTTTGGGCAATGCTGCAATTTATCCTTGTATGTATTATGATGATTAGATAGCGCCTCTAAAACAAGGGTCTGAAAGCACTTCAAATATTCCAGCACATGGTAATTCTCCTATGAGGAAAATATTGCTGCTGACAAGCAATCTGAGATGCAAGAAGACTGCCATGACAACGCACACGGCAGAGCAGTATCTGCAAGATAATTGCTTTCATGTGAAGGTGTAACAGGAATGAATGTAACTGAGACCAGCAGGGCAGACCTTCTCCAGAACTAGAGCTGACTCTGCTTAGCCCAGCTGGGGTGTTAACCATGGGGAGCAGCCTGGGACCCCCCCAACGCCTTTGTGCAGCAGCTCTGGAGAGGAGGGATGCTGTCAGAGCACTGCCTCGCCCAGAGCGTGGGGTATAAATAGCGTCGCTGGAGGGGCACTGAGAATGTGGAGCAGGACAACCTCCCTCCATGTCCTCACCCACCTGGAGCCAGAAGCGCTGTCAGATCTCGTTTACTCTCTGGTTTGCACTGCCTGTGTCAGCAGAGACGGGAACAACTGGAAACTGACGTTAGTTTGTGCTCTACAAGAGCCCAAGCAAAAAATGCGAATTGCAGGTTGTTGGCTTTTTTGCCTGTAAATTGAGTGAAAATGGCCACCTTTCTTTCAGGATGGAATAGCTGATTTTCTTTCAACTGATATTCGGAAATGGGAACATTTTGCATTTTATTCCAGGTCGAATTTACCTGATACGTGCCTCTGTACAAAAAAATTCTGAAACTAGAGGTGAAAATTGAATAAAATCCTTAGAATTAAAGTTGTGCATACATATGTACCTTACATGTAAATAGAATATAAACCCCTGAGAGATTCCTAAATGCTTTCGTCATGATCCTAAGGCTAATTTGGAAGAAAAGCTGTTGATGAGAGAAAATAACATACACTAGAAGCTTCTAGAGGAAAACACCCAGTCCTCCCCAGAGGAGTGCTTCCTAGCCCTACTGGCAAATTCACAGGATCCATATATGGGGACTAATAAAAGTGTGGGAGAAGAAATTACAGCCTAAATAAATCAAGGATTTAGGAAAAAAAGGCTTTCTCTCACTCTCTTATTTTTTTGAACAGTGGCAAAGCCTGAATTTAAGGACTAGCACTAGGAAACAAAAAAAGGTTTAAGTAATATTGTGTTATTTGGAATCTGCTTTGAAGAAGCCCTGGCTTTCCTCAAAAAAGTAAAAAAGTGCAAGTAACATTAAATAAATACTCTAGGAGACTAAAATCCATCAATGCCTAAAAGCTTTCCTGGATTGAACTATCTTACAATGAAACTGAGTTTCAGAAGGCACAACATAGAGCTGATGAGGTCTCCTCAGAAGTTTTGTGGAAGTTTTTTTCCAGTTATGTTCTCCAGGTATTTTCCCTTCCTTTAAACCAGTTTTTCCCCTCGAGTCGTAGGAGTCTAATAGAAACATTAAATTTCCTGAGGTTTTCTTGTTTGTGGGAACACACACTGACTCTCCCCAGAAACTATGACAGAGGTACCCACCTCTCCCTCTGAATGTTCATATTAGTGCAGTGGCTCAAATAAAGATATTTCAAAAATATGTCCAGTGCCAGTTCTGTTCCTAATGAAAAATTCAGCATCCTCTTTTCAGTGGAACTAGATCAATTTACCCCAAATCGGCATCTGCCCCAGTTTTCAGGACATCAGAAATAGAAATGAGTTCATGTCAGAAGTCATAGAAAAATGGCTCTGCTTAATATAGTAAGAGTTTGTTATAGTTTCTGGCCTTTTTGCAGCACTTCCGCATTTTCCATCTCTCAGTTTCCCAGTGTTTAGGCATGGCTCTACTGAGAAGCTCTCCAGAATAAGATGTGGCATGGAAGTGATTTGCTATGACTTCTTAGGCTAGCAAAGCAGCCAGCACAGATGCAATTACCCCAATAAAATCTGGGCCAGGGTGGTTTATTTGTTTCCAAGATGTGATACAAATTTCATTGGCAGAGTACCTGATGTTAATATCAGCAGTCTCTTCATTAAAGTGATGCTTGAGCCGGTCTATACTAGCGAAGTCTTGCCAAGGACTCACCCTCACCTGAGCCTTCACTCCTTGTGCACATTTAAGGTTATATTCTACCTCCAGTTATTTCTGGAAAAGCATGTTGCCTCTGGTCTGGAGCTCTCCATTTGGCCTTTCAAGTGGGCCATCCTCAAAGAGAAAGCCAGGATATTGCTTCAGTCCAGGAGGGGGATGAGGAATCTCAACAAACAATGCTCATCAGCATCTCAGCTGACTTAGTTTAAGCAACCATGGAAAAACATCTCTCTGGAAGAAGTGTTGGAAATGGAATTACGTTTTTAATGTTGACTGATTTAGCAAGCAGCCTTGCAACTCTTATTTATTACAATTAATTGATTGTGCCGTCAGCACTAGTAAGATAGTGACTAGGAAACAGCACGAGAGTACCCAGCACAGCACAGAGATAGCAAAAAATAAGTCTTCAGGAGACAGATCTGTTTTGTGAAGTGCAAGAGAGAAACAAGACAATATCCCGGGGAAAATGATGCATGGAAGCACAGATTTCAGTCCAGCACTGACAGGCACAGACACCTTCTTGCTTCAGTGAAGCACCATGGCACCAATCTAGGCAGAAGAGGGGTTTGTGCCTTGGACTGCCAGCAGTAAGAAAACACCTGCAGGGTGTTCTGCTGCCTCAAGCCATCAGGAGCCAGAGATGTCTGAAGGAATACCTGTAACCAGCCAAGGGAGCTAAAACTTCCCCAGGGCCCGTGAGTCACAAAAGCTGGAGGGGAGTGAAGACCTTTAAGGTGTTTTGTCCAGGCTTATTTTAAATTTGCCAAGTGATGAGGGGGTTATTGCGCTGACTAAGAAATTTCACAACCCAGGACATTTCTTTTGTTAATCTCATATTTTCCTCTTCCTTTTAAGCTATCATCCCACAAATCCCAGTTCATCTTCCACAACTGCCCTCCTTTTCATGAATATCTTTTAAGCACAGTTTTATCTCCTTCCCCAGCCCCATGCAAACAGCGGGTGAAGGAGTGAGGTCAGTGCCCAAGTCCAAAGCACAGCACCAGGTGGTGAAGAGATACAGAAGATATTCCATGGCAAACAGGGTGGACTCAGGGCACAAAGTACCTGTTTTATCAGCAAAAACAATGGGATTTAGAGCAGAGATGGAGAGATGAGGAGATGAAGAGTGGGAAAGTGCAGAGGACTGAGCAAGGGGAATCCTGTGTGTTCACTGCCCCAATAAACTGCCTCACCAGAGAGAGTAGATGGAGAAAACCTTAAACCCAGCTTGGATTGCCCTGCTAAGTCTTTAGGCCTAGAGTCCATTTCACACCTTCCAATCCAGAGCTTCCTCTGGTCCTCCTCTCATTTTCCATCCATGTGGCATCTTACCACAGGCCCTTTTTCCCTGCAGATTTGCAGTTCCTCTATTGCCTTAAGCTCCTCCTTCATCTGCCTGCCCAGAAGTGCCCAGATGCTTCCTACCCTTCGTCTTATTGAACAGATACCAGCTGGGTAAGAAATTTTATTTTAATTTACAAGCTATCACAGTTATTACCTTTTGGGGACCATATAAGCAACTATGAGAATTTTAAGAGACAGCAAAAAACATTCTTATTGGTAGGATCCAGGGGTAGAATAAATTTATGGAAATTATTAAATATTAATTTATTCTGTCCACTTCTATGAACTTACAGAACTTAGTAAGACTTCTGTTACAGAGCTTTCCCCCATGATTAAGTTCTTTTTGTAAGAAAATAACCTCACTGGCTTCAGCTATGCTCCTTGTCCGCACTCCAAAGAGCAGAGGTCTCCCAGAGCTTCCAAAGAGAAGATGCTCTTGTTCATCTACACTGGGTGGAAAAATGAGCTTGATATCCATCACACACACACCCCCCTGTCCATATTGACACGTTTGTACCACAGACTGTGGGGAGATTTATCTCCCATAATGGGTAAGTGAATTGAAATAAAGAAAAAGCCTTTCTGTGAGAAAAGGTAGGGCTGAAATTTTGAGGATGGTGAAGTGACTGTCCTCATGTGGTCTAATGATACATTTTGCAAGAGATCTCATGCAGTGTGCTGAATTTCAGAAAAGCAGAGTAAACGGAGGGAAAGCAAAAGTAATCCAAATATGCAAAAAGACCCAATCAAGTCCCACTCACGTCAAATTCCATTATTCAATTAGAGCTAAATAAAATGCTGTAGCAAACAATGTAAGCCTCTTTGATATATTTGAATTATTAGAATATGGGTCTTTTATATTCGATTTATAGAGAACACAGAAATACTAATTTAACTTCTTTTATAAATTGGAAAAGGCAAAAATATGTTTAAAAGTAGAATACTTTTCACACCTAGCTTTCATCCTGAAGGACATTTAAAACTCAGTCAGAACTGACATTTATAAATAATCATTAATTTCTTTACTTATGGAGATTAATCTAAGAGAATTCAGGCACTCTGTATTTGCATTTGAGATGTGCTAATGAGAGACCAGACTTCCCCAGCCATGAGAATATTACAGAGTTGGAGATCATTACCAACCAGTTCTGCTTGCAGAGCTCCTGTTGCCCTGGCTACCCAGCCTGTTCCCTTCAGGCAGGAGACACCTCACATTCCAGGAGATTTAAGTAAGATTAAATCCTCTCAAAAACCCTGCCATGTCAGCACTCCTAGTAAAACTGACTTTACATTCTTCTTTCAAACAACCCTTGGAGCAAAACATAGGTTAATGGATTTATTCAGGAGACCTCTTGATGATTTAAAAGCAGCTTTCATGTTCACCCCTCCCTAGGCACTGCATTCCTGTAATTCACCACACTGCTCCTCTGCCATCGTGTTCCTCTACCTTAACTTTGCTGCAGGCAACAGTGTCTGAGTGCTCAAACTGCACTTGTGTCCCCACCTACCCATCCCAAAGAGACAGGAGGTGCAGGGGCAGAGGGAGAATTGAGGTGCCCTAGCCTGTGGTCAGGTCTCTGGGGTGTTTGCTAACCCCAGCCTGCCTCTGGAGTGGCTGCAGCTGTCATCTCCCCTTCTCCAAGAAAGCATCGCTGCTTGTTGAGCACTTGCAGCTCTCCATTTCTCCCCTCTCTTCTAGGATTTCCAGTATAAAAGGATTTTTGAGACCCCTTCGTTTCTGTGACCAGTGATGTGACTGATCAAAGAAGCAGCTAGGAGAGGGTTAGGGGTCCCTATCTGGTGCCTTGTGCCTGCAGCACAAAAAGCAGATTAGCTGCAGAGCTACAAAGCAGCAGACACCCTCCTTTGCTCTGGAGCCCCTGGGGACAGCAGTCACTGTTGATTAGCTGACCTGGATAAATTTATTTAATTTCTGAGTTGTTTTGTCTTGGTTTGTTTCAAAAGTCTAGGTTGAAGACTCTGGGCCTGACATTTCCTTCCTCCCCACATGGGTGGCAAATTTGCTACTTGGCAGGCAACCTAGGAGACTCATGCAGACACTTTAAATGATGACATCTATACATCTGAGGAAAAAAACTTGACAGATGCAAAGAAATGATAAAGGAGAGAAGCATATGAGCTAACGATGGCCATTCATTTTAGAGTCATAACATAGTACTTACTAAGAGCTTACGTTTTTGCTTTTTATTCTGATGGGAAAGCGGCCACATTTAAAGTTCATGAATGCCAGCAACATTCCTTCCATGGGAAGGCTGGTTGCAGCACACCCTGTAAGGGGCTTGTCCCCTTCTAGTCTTTTATAGCAAAAATTATCTGTGAAAGGCGACTCCATTCCACCGACCTGAGAATAGATTTACTTCTCAATGTATATTTTTCTGGCAACAGCATGCATAAAGGAACCACAGTACAACTATTATAAAGAAAACAATGTGTGTGGAAAGTTTGTGCCACGGCTATGACCTTGGAGCAGACATACAGTCTGTTTTTGGAAAAGACTGGAAAACTCACAGCTCCGAAACTTTCCATAAACAGTTTATAGAAGAAAAAGAAATAAACAAACCCGAATGAATGAAAATCAGGTTATCAGATTATTTTCAAAACAGGTATGTTTCAGGCTGTTAAAGAAAAGCAACTAGGGAACACAGATGTGCAAAATTAAATACTTGTTATCCTACATACACTGTAGTACATGGAAAATCACGATCTGCTGGCAACTGCAAGAATTATCTTTAAACTCAAAGGAACAAATGAAAATTGCAAGACATTGCAGATATTTAGGACACCTCAAGAGCCTGTGAAAAAACACTGTGCAGTGAACTGTCAGCCAGCACAATTATGTTATGCCAAGCATCCATATTAAACACTTCTTACATACCATTTTGTACACAGTTTTCAAATTCATGCTTAATGGAAGAACTCAAATGAAACAAAACATCCTGAGCCCATAAAGTTTCCACCTTTGGTGATTATCTGTACTCAAAAGCCAGAAGGTGGTTTAAATAAAATCAGATGGAAGATAGGTAAATTAATAGACGTGCATGCATGTGGACATTCCCACATTCCAACATGTGTGCGTGATGGAAATCAAAACTGAGAACAGGAGACATTTAATGAATGCTTATATCATCAGATGCCTGTATTACATTAACAATCTTCCCTTCTCTTAAAAGAAATAAAAGTAGGCTTTTCAGTTTGTTTTTTTTTTTTTTACATTAAAGACAACATGTAACCTTCAAATTACATACATCAAGTCCGTACTGTCATCTACAGGAACCCAGTAAAACATCAATTTACGTAGTCTTAAAATTAGGATTGCCTATCATCAAACGTATTTGGCCACCAAAAGGTTACATTACTGAGTCCTTACTGGACACCTATTACAGATAGAGGTGCATCTCTCTTACCAACGTTCTTTGGTAAGAGAGATGCATGGCAATACAAGGTATTCATGTTACAAAACATGAATACGTTGTATTGACATGCATCTCTCTTACCAAAGAACGTTGGTTATTATTTAAAGCAATTACAACAGTAACTAGAAGCTACATAGAAGACTAAGTAAATTTATCAAAACACAAGGCAGTTGCCGATGCCAGCATGTCCAACAGCCTCATGGTGTAAGCCCTGTTAGTTTCAACACTCAATTCATTGACACAGGAGAAAAGCCAGAAACTAAAGGAAATGCAGACCATCTGCTCAATCCAGATGCAGCAGAACACACTTCTAACCTCCAAAGCTATTTACCATCAATAAACTGAGATAAGATCAATTTAATCATCTAACTATAGATCTAAGAGATTTTTTGGCATTGAGAGTAAAACCGGACTACATTTGAGTTGAAAGAAAACTTTGCTGTTTTTCTCACCTTTAGCATCTCTCTCAGTACAAACCTAAATAAAAGAGACAACTAGATATGGCAAATATTGAAACAAATGCATGCACACAAGCAGCCAAGAAAACCCCAGTTCCTCTGCTGTGTGCTCTAAACTGTCTAATCGATGCAACCAGCAATGAGATTTCCTTGCAGCTTTTAACTTCCTAGAAAATCACAGTGTGCATACATATGATTTCCTCGCAATACCAGACCCATTTCAAACACAAGCTAAAGCCCCTGTGCCTGAAAAAGAAATTAGATAGGAAAACGTTTCTTACCTTGAAATTATGAACCTTCTCGTATTTTGGAACATGTTCATTTTCCTTCAGAGTTGCTCTTCGGACGAGCGACGTCAACTGCGAATAAGCAAAGAGTTTAAGAGGTTGCCAGATTGTCACAGACGCCTTGCGAGCGCCCAGTTTCATGCCCAAGGCTGCGAGCAGCAGATCGCGCTGCCGGCCCTCGTGCCCGGCGCGGTGCCCGGCGCTGCCGCGGGCTCGCTGCGCTGCCCAGGGCTCCCTGGCCGGCATGCTGCCGTGCCCGGCCGTGTCACACTCGGGCTGCCGGGGCGCCGCGGACCATGCCGCAGCCTAGGCTGCTGGGGCGGGCGACGCGGCCATGGAGGGCACGGGCTCNCCCCTCCCGGCACGGCCCGACCCCTCCCGGAGCGGCCTGGCCCCGCGGGCCGCGGGAGAGGCACTCGCGGAGGAGCCACGCACCGCTGGAAAATGTCACCTCTGCGCTCCTGGGATTGCTGTGGGAGGCAGGGCAGCGACCAGCAGCCCCCGGGGACACGGCGGGAAGCGGCTCTCCCCAACCTCCCCCGTTTGACATGGCCTGTGCACCAGGAGGTACGGCCAGGAGGGGTAATGGGACCGCTGATGGGCACCAGTTTTCCCGTAAAATTACGTTTTTCAGTGCTTTTCGTGTGAAAACATGCTCACCAGTCTCACATCTTGTAGGGGTGTGAACACAAATGTCACCCCAAGTTCACTGCAGCGCTCCGTCCAGCAAAGACCTGAACCCCGAACTGCTGGTGACGCCTCTCTTTAGAAATTTACAAATCCTAACAAAAGGTGAATGACCACAGTCTCCCACTGGACCGAAACCTGAAGTTTACACGGATGCAACTGACGATGAAATGTGCACAGGGCCGTCAGGTCCTCAGTTTGTGAGGGTCCTTACAAACTATTTCACACAGCCATTAAAGCCATGAACTTAACAGCCACAGAAGCCAGAACCCAGGGGCTCACAAGAAGCAGGGCAGACTATGCCATGTCCACCCGGAGCTGCCCACCAGGGCAGCCCAGCTCCGGCGGCTCCCTCCAGCTGAGCGCTGACAGCCGGCAGGGCTCGCCACGATGGCCACTCTGCCCCTTGCCTTCTGGTGCTCTCCGAGTATTTGTGAACAGTCTTTAGCAGAGACAGCAAAAACCCTTGATCTGACTACAGCCAAGCTTTACACCGTGGGGCTGACCATGCTCCTGAGCTGTAGGGTGCCAGGGCACCTTTCCTTGCTCACCTCCTGCCTGTGCAGACAGCCGGCGAGCAGCCCTCCCTCCCCCTGCACAGCCTGCCGCACTGCAACCCTCTCCCTGCTGCAGCGGAGGTATTTTTATCTCTCCTGAGTCAGAAACCATCGACAAGCACAGTTTGTCACAAGCTTCTGGGTGGAATTGGTATGTGCTTTGCAGCTGGATCACAGTGTTCCAGTTTAGCTCAGTCCTGCTAATACAGCTGAGAATAGTGCTCACTGGGAGCCCCTCTTCTGTTCTCTTGTACCTTCCCGACAGGTTTTTAAAATCTACTGAGTTTCAGCATAGGCTCATGGTGCAGAGATTAAGGATCAAGGCTGCTGCTTCACTAAACACTAATCTGCAACTCAACTATTAATTGAAACACTGGTTACAGATTATGCAGGAGGATGCTGTCAGGCATTACTGACTCATGCAGGGGTCTGACTCAATTCCTGCTTTCAATACAGGCAGGAGGCTGATTGATCCATCCTATCAAGAAATACTTTTAAAACGACTGCCTCAATCTGCCTGTCTTGCTTTTAACCCCTCCTTTCTGCTGCAGGTGTTTGCTCCTCTGCCATGTTTTGTCCATCCTTGCAAGTGTATTAAAATTCCACGGCAATAGGAGATCAAGAGAACCGAGATGATGAGTAAGAGATGACAAAAAATGATCGCTTCATCTACATGAAGTGTGAAAATAGCATGGACTCAGGGGAGGAGGAAGTAGGCAAGCTTTTGAGCCCCTTTCCTTTCCTTTTTCCTTTCCTTTTTCCTTTCCTTTCCTTTTTCCTTTCCTTTTTCCTTTCCCCTTTCCTTTCCCCTTTCCTTTCCGCTAAAGTCACTTAATGGTTTAATTCTCAAGAACTACATCAGGTGAAATCCTTATGGAAAAAGGTAGACCTACATCTGCCCCAGAGGAGACATCCTCTCCAGACAACTTTGAGTGACAACAGGCTCAGGAATTAAGTCATGAATTCTCAAAACACTTCATTACACTTTTTTCTGCAACCCAAAATTCCTCCTTTTTTTTAAAGGGAAAAAATGCATCACCAAAACTTCGTATTGGAAACCAATTCCTTGTAAATGGAATTTGTTGCAAATAAATAACGCAGTGATTTTCAACAATAAATTTACTATCAGAATCAACTCTTATTTTGTGTAATTCCACTTAAGAAGCAAGGCAAAGCAGGCTGAATTTCCCTTTCAATCACTAGTAGAGCACATATCTGGTTTTTGGCATACTTACTCCTTAACTGTCAGCTTCCCTTTTCCTAATTCTGAAGAACTGAGTTATTTTCAGTGGCACTTTAGAGTCATGCTAGTAGAAAAAGATCTCTGGATCCTGGAAAATTAAACCTAAGAATGCCAGTAAAAAGGTAAGCAAAACTACCCAGCAGGGAAAGGCCCTATCTTATGGTTGCAATTATGAAAATGTGTTATAATCTGGAAAGTAGTTATATGATTATGAATTTTAACACTGCTTTGTGTTACTGTACTCTAACAGAGACTACGTATTGCTTTCACATAAATCAGCTTCCTGTTGCTCAATGCAAAGCATTTTCTGTTTACAAATAAAGGAGTACTGGGCTCACCACCTCCCTTACAGCCATTCGCCTGGGCTACATGCTCTACAGTACTGTACATCAGAAACAGATTGAAAGTTAAAGCCATAAAGCTAGCTACTGAAAAATTAAAATTTATACAACTGCTTTCCGATGACACAGTTTTATAACGTGTATGCTCATTCTTCTGCCATTCCCTAACTTTGGGTGTTTGGCTTTGCAAAGTTATGCTTTCCTTTACACAGACCAAATCCCTTCTTTCAAAAACCAAACTGAAGAATGAAATTTCTGTTGTACACACCTTCCTGACAACAGTTTGGGTCATCAGGCAGGTCCAGATCTTTTACTTTTTAGTATGTGAGATAATGGAGAGAGAGCAAGCCACTGTCCTCAGGCAGCCCTAGTCACTGCAGAGATGAGTCATCCCTGAGAGCAAACACGTGAAGTCACAGACTTGGTGCTTAACTCAAATCCTGCAGGAAGCCATCCACTCCCAAGACACTCTCCTGCTCCAGGCTCTCTGTGCTGTCTCTATTGCCTGTAGGTGCAGGTCCTGCTCCTCTTCTTACACCTTTGGCTGGCTTTTGATTCAATGCCTGCTCTCCAGCAGTGTCTCCTGCACTCCCACCCACCAGCAAAGTCTCCTCTCCAGAGCCCTTTCATTTTCCAACAAATTATCTTTATAACTTGCTCTGCCTGAAGGTACTGCCTGAAGATACTGTCTGCTACATAGTGGATGAAAAAAAGGTAAAAATCTGAAGAGGAAAGTTATTTCCTTTCCACTTTACTAAGTCTTAATTTTATTTTTTTTTAGTGATTGTGTGTGGCAAACATTTGCAATCACGATTGCATATGCAGGGAGCAATATGCTGTACAGACTCCATGACGAAGCAAACTGCAAGGCTGTCATTCTTAAACTTAACTTCAGGATGTGATTTCACAGGACTGAGGTGACCTGAAAATGGAATGACTGGAAGCAACAGCTGAGCAACTTCTCAGCAGGGCATGCAACCAGAGCAGCATCAGTCCTGTACATTTTAGTGACTGAAGCACTAAAAAGCCAAACCATGCAACACAACAACCTTTAAACCATGACATCTGATTAGAGGTTCTACAACTTACATATGGACTAAAGAGAAAAAAAAAAAGGAAAAAAAATACTGTAATGTGCTATTTCAAATGTTCCCATTTGTTACAAAACCTCAGCTATAAGACTGGTTCATTCTAGGTCCTACTGGAATTCCACTTTCCTTACTTGTCCCTGGAGTAGTCCTTCAGGGTGCAGGAGAGACAGCTGTTCTCTGGAGCACTCTTTGCTCTCAGTGTTAGCTGGATAATGTATGTGTATTTTCTGGTACTAATCTCCCAATCAGTAAGTCTTATTATGAAGCCTTCACAGAATTGATTTAAAAGTCATCTGCAACTTGCAGTAAATTCGAATTAGTCATTCTCTGAAAGACACATTATGTAAGTTTAATCCAGTCACACAGTTCAGTCGACATCGTACAAATTATCTTTCTAAAAAGGGAAATCAATGCATTCCCATTTGTTGAGTAATAAAGTGAAATTACTTCAGGGGAAAAAAAAAACCAACACCAAACCCAAACCAAAACAGAAAAATTCAAGTCAGGTTAAGATCACACATCCTAGAATAACCAGATTAGAATTGATCAGTTGATCCTGAAGCCCACGTGCATTTCCAATACAATGGAATGTTTAGTTTTCTGAGCACCTGGCTCCACTCTCAAACACATTATCATGTTTTCTTCAGAATGCATGTGTAGTACACTGCAGGCTTTTCATTCTCAAATGGTATTTTCATGATGTTATGACTAAATATGCTTTTATTGTTTCAGAATTTATATATAATATGATTCCTTCCCTGTATTTTAATAATAACCAGCAGTTATGATACATGCATTTTTAAAAAAAAATCAGAGATGATGCCCTATTGTACATGCCTCAAGAAACAAGGCATTTGATTTACTGTGCAGTGGGCCACTTTGCAGTATTCTGTTTCACTGTATAGCTAACTTAGCCAAATGCATATGCTCAGAAAATCCTTGCTTGTATGAACACTTTATGAGCATATTTTATGGCCTCAGTACATGATTTTCAAAAGCTAATCAGTCAGATTGTGAAACTGAGCCCAATTTCCTCA
This sequence comes from Rhabdornis inornatus, assembly GCA_013397075.1. NCBI lineage: Eukaryota > Metazoa > Chordata > Aves > Passeriformes > Rhabdornithidae > Rhabdornis > Rhabdornis inornatus. The sequence continues at coordinate 60,700 of VWZS01004498.1, read as the reverse complement.
ATGGTGCTCTTAGTAGAAGTTTGTTCCAAGCTAAATATAAGTTTCCCAGTCATATCATTCATAGGATTGTTCTGAAGGGGAAAGAGGAGCCCAAAATTTTACTTTTTAAATAAAAGTGGTGATAATCTGCTTTCAATGCATTTTCTTCACTTGTAGAATGCTAATGCCAGGCACAGCCTCTGCCCACATGGTGTGAGCAGAAGGTAAGGATGCTATTAAGAGTTCAGCCTGAAAGATGACATGTCAGAAGGTGGGTGGAAGGCACATCACACAGTCTCAGCCACCAGGAACTTCTCTTGCTGCCATTCCAACACAGCCACATTTACCTGGCACATGGACACCTTCAGGCTCCCACAGTGCTCAAGCAGAATGGAATCCTCAGGCAACACAAAGCCCCGCTTTCAGTTACCCGCAGGGGAGTTGGGTTTAAGTCATGGTTAAATGATGAAATCTTACTCCTGAGAAAAGTTCTGGATTTTATAACAAAATTTTCAAATGGACTGACTTCTAATTAAACCAGACCTTCCCCACCCCCTCCAGTGAAATACGTATGGCAAAATCTAAAGAAATGGCTATTTATATTTTTGATAAAAGTGTATATGATTTCCATAGCTGGTAATGAACATTTTTATATCTAGAATTTTAAAGAAAGGTTTAAAAAATATTTAATTGAAAATTTATTTAAACAAATTTAGCCAAAATGTTGGCTTGACTTAAAGAAAGGCTGTTAAATAAAATTTAAAAAAAAAAATCAAATCCAAGGTTTAAATTACGGTAAAAATGTTGCCTGATATTGCTGCTAGAAATTGCTGCATCAAAAGTGAGTTCCTTCAGTACTGTATTGTTCAATACAATTAAAGTGTATTGGCATTATTTGGGAAGACTGTATGTTCCCAGTGGTGTGCTTACCATGCAGACCATACTCATAAAAATGCAGAGATCTTAATGGAAGCCAACAGAAAAGTTTTTCTGTAGCTTTACTCCTAAAACCTACTGGTCACTGCAGCTGATTGGGATCTGGGTTTATTTTGTTCCTAGTGGCTGACAGGTTGTAGATTTGCTCCTGGCAGTTACTGATCTGGGTCTTTGGAATGACAGTTCCAAACTGTGCACCAGCAAAAACCACCCATGTGACTATTCCTCTCTTTCAGTTACTAGCAAGGCAAAACCAATGAACATTTACTTTTCTGGATAGTGGCACAAAAGCAAGGCACTTTTCAGAGACAAATACAACCCATTCTTTTCCTGGGGGGAGGGATATATTTTGGTATATAACTGTGGATCTAGACATGGCAAAAATAAATTAAATTTTTCTCAGTACCTTTAAGAAGAAGTTCTGCTTTTGATCTGGTTCTGGAGGACTTTGCTAATATCAAGTGACTTAGCTTTCAGGGGGGTCAGCAACTGGCCCACCATGTGCAGTTAATTCCAGGGGTTTCTCCACACTACATAGGGACAAATCCCACTACAGGGGTGTATGTGGGCACATGATAGGGGTGTGATGTTGCAATCAGTAATAGTGGTCACTGGGTTTTATGAGCTATAGCTGCAAGTTCCTTTATGCAGCATAGATAGTGATAATGCTTCCTCATAAAGCTGCATTGTGGACAAAGAAGTGCAGTCCTGCCCTCAACCCAGGACAAGCAGGAGCCACAGAGCTCTTCCCTGCAGACGCCAGTGCAAGATGTCCCCATGGCCCCAGCTGCCTTTGTTAAAATAACCCACCTCTCCAGTCCTTCCCCTAAAGACAGAGACTATGAGCCTGCTTGCAAGAGGCAGGATGTGACTGCTTGACAAAAGGCTGTGTGACACTGAGGCAGGAGATGCCAATCAAACACAATGATAAAAGCTACCCAAAAAGCTAAGAAATGAGCTCCTAACTCTCACTGTGGTGAGGAAAGAAGTTCCCATGACTTTGAATTCAAGCTGAGGCATCAGCCTCAGAAACTGTCTCCTTGCTTTGTAGTAGCTCCTTACCATAATCTCATTCTTCCACTTGAAAAAAAACTGCATTAAAAGGGGGACAACCCCAACCAAATCTGGAAAAGTACAGAAGGAGACCAAGAACTGGTAGAGGACAGAAGGTACCACCTCCCTGCCTCTGGGGCCTGGCAGCATCACTGTTCCCCAGGCAAACCATTAAAAATTATTTGTGAAAAAGAAGAGAAGCATCATTAAACACTGGAATCTGTCTCCAGTAAATCCTCCAGATAAAGACTGTCCTTTATGATTTTGCTTTCTGTCCTTCCCATCTACCCTCCACCCTTCATAGTTTTGGTTTTGGTCCATCCTGTCTTCTTCCCCTCCTGCCAGGAGCCTGGGCCATGGAGGTGCTATGCTAAACAGTGAGTTAAAGCATATGCCTTGGTCAGGTACTCCTCTCTCTGGGCAAGGCAGGAGCAGAGAGACTAGGAGGACTACTCACATAGTTTAAGTTAATTATTACACCATGACACATTGCTAAACGAGAGCTAGAGAGATCTGTCTTGCCGCTACAAGGCCTCCAGGAAGAGGAGCTGATGAAACAAGGGGCTCTGCTTAGGGGAGCAAACCTCACCCTGGTCAGCAACACAAAGACTTCCCCAGCAGCTTCTCCATCTCATTGAGTCAGCATTTCCAATTTCAGCTGAGAGCATTGCATTTTCTTCCCATCCCTTTGTCTGGGATGTGTCTCCCTGCAGGTCTGCAGAGAGCTGTGCTGCTGTGACCAAGGCCCGAATGACATTCATTGCAGTGAAGGGTCACTCCAGCAAAAGCCTCTTGACTCATGACATGTCAAGGCAGGCTGTACTCCAAAAAGAGCTTAAAAGTAATTTATAAAGGCCATGTGCTCTATAGGAGTGATAGCAGTTAAAATGTAATGCCAATTGGCAGCTGCATGAATGCTCCTCTTTTGGCAAATGCTCTTTATTACTGATATACTAAATTAGAGTATTGTAAGAGGAAACAGGCTGTTAAGTCTAATCGTTTGAAACCACAAGGGACTGGTGGTTTTATTCCTCACCTGACCCATACGGTTATAAGGATTTCCTCAAATAAAAGGAAAGATAAAAATAAAAGAGAAGTTTAACCATACCCTTTGATGAGGAAAGAAATGTTACATTTCCTTTATAATATCCATTTAAGAATCTTAGAGATAAAAGCAGTTCCTAAAATCAACCTCTGTTATCTTTTTGTGACTGAAAATGTATACACTTAGGGATAATGAAAATCGTATAATCCATAAGGTCTTTCTATTCATATATTTATTAGGTGTTTTTTAAATTTTTTTCTTTGTGGAATAGGAGTTTTGGCTACTGGCATGGGTAAATGGTATGGAAATTTCTTTTTATGTCCCATCAGTATTTTCTTACCTGATGTATAACACTCATTTCACATTAGTCTTGACTGGCAGTCTAATGCATCTGATATTAGCCTTTTTTTGTTCTACATGGTAATTCAATTTAGACTAATTCAATGTATGTTCTAATCGAAAACTGCAGCTCATTAATTTCTAAACACTCTTTGTATTTCAGACTACACCTGCTCCTTTGGCACAGCCTCTATTTTGAATCCATCCACTTCTTTCTGAATAAGCTGTGTTGCTATGGTACATGTACTGTCACAGTTTCTTTCTTAATCATACTTTTAGTCCATAATCATACTTACTTAGCATAAATAAGAGTAAGAATGCAAAGTCTCCTAATCCTTCCTGAATTACTGTTTGATTTGAACCAATGAGTCAAGGTGAAAACAATGTTTAACCTGAAGGAATACCAGTTGTCAAATGGCTGTATTCAATGTGCTTGCAAAATTTATAATGGTGAAAACCTGCTTATGGACCACCTCACTGCAGAAAAATTAAACAATGGAGTAACCCCCAGTGCTCACCAACCTTCCTCAGGGACCCTGATTACCAGTTCTGTAGGTCCATGTGTGTCCAAGGGTATAGCTGAACCAGTGGGTCAGGGTCTGTTCATTTTATACTGTGCAATTAGGCACACTTGGAGAATCAGATGGGCTGATCATCCTTCAAATGAGTCTCATGTGGACTCCCACCTCCTTCCATAAATCTCTATTTAAATCAAGACTGCTTTGAAACCTGCAATCAATGAAACCAGAGTGGAATTGGCAGTAGAATTAGTCTGTCCCAAAGTCACACTATCAATTATTAACAAATTATCTGTTTATTTCCACCCATAGTCTTCTAATCCCTGATCACATTCTCAGAAAAGGCTCATTTCACTTCTGTTGACCAATGTTCCAGTTTTTTCCTCTCTCCCTTTACACATATGGTTCATCTTTCCTATTCATTCCCTCTAAGTTTCCTAATTAACATTTTAAAATGCTTCTGTCAGGAAAATTTTTCCTATAAGGGCAGTAAACATCCTATTTCCCTACAGAAAGCTATGACTATTAAAAATTCTTGAGACAGGCACTCAAGAAATCATCATCTCAAATGGTCAAACACAGCAACTTTGAAACAAAGTTAAATAACCACTTGATTGGAAAATTGAATGATTTTGAATGATGGGGCTGGCAGTGTAACTCCCCATCGTAAATCTTGGCTATACAGAATATTTAGATATTATTTACAGAATATCTCCCTTTCAAGGGAAAAGCACTGGCATGTGGACAGATCATGCAACCTCTGTTACACAGGAAGAGACTCCAGGGGTTTTTATTTTCCCCCCCCAGCATGTCTGTGGTTTCTTAGAACATAATGTTTAGTTGATGTCTATTTTCAGTTGAAATACACTAGTCCCAGGTCCGTGTCTACACCTGGGGATTTCAGATACGTGTGGTCTTTGACCAATGGCTTTTATTTTGAGTACAGGTCACATTAAAGCTAAAAGACTAAGTTTAGGGTATACTTGCATTACTGAAATTCAGTGGAAATGAACGAAATGTTAAACCAGCACAATTTCTTCTTTCATAGCATGCTTTTAATCTTACCTTACAGGGTAATTTTTCATTTATACTGCCACCATCAACTAGCACTTTAAAAGTGACACTGCTTATAAGATTTCTAATGCAGAAGTTGTGTGCATTTTCAACAATAAACACAGCCCAAGAGAATTAGCCCATCAGGCCCATCAAAAATTGTCCAGTAAGCTCTCAGCATGATCAGCTTGCTGAGCAGTGAGTCTGCCTTGAGAACTGCAGTGTGGCAGAGGTGACAGAAGCTCCCAGGCACCAGCTGTGACCAGTGCTAGCAAGGATTTGGTTGGAGGCTGGAGGGAATGAGAAGCTGTCCCTTAGGAGACTAAGCACTTGAAATTCTGTGAAACATAACAACACAGGATACTTTCTGCAATTTTTGTTCATTTGCATTAAACATACTGCTACTCTAATCATCATCAATTCACAGAAACGCCTGAATGCAAATGTAATTCACTACCATATTAACAGGGAAATGGCTTCAAGACTTTTCCAGCAATGTAAAATCATCAGAAATCTTCTACCAATAAACTATTTGACACATGATATAAAGCATAGAGCTTTTAAAATGTTTCACCATTACATACAAAATGGAAATTGGGAACAGAACCTTTTCATATTTTCACAGAATTCCTTCAATCCCCTCTCAAAAAGGGTAAAAGCTGCATGCCTCTAAGTGCTACTCATCTAATTCACAAATTGGAAAACATAAAAAAAAATTATTAAATCACATATACATATGACTAAGGCTTAATAGAAGACGTTATACTTTGTGATACTAGCTCTAAGGTTCCTTAGGCAACTTACTTCTAACTGCTTAAACTCTAAGAAAATGCAATAATAATCCCCACTGCACAGCAATATAATTGAAGTGCATTATAATATGAACTTCACTATTAGAAACCCATAATCCTTTACTTATTTTGGAAATTGTATGGAAGTTGAAATTGAGGAATATCAATACTAACATGATGAAGATTAGAGCAACAACTAAAAGCTGAGAACCAGATTTTTCAACATGGTGATTCTTATCTTACTGAAACATTAGGACTGTAGGAACACTAAATGCCAGAAGCAATGATGTTTCTAACTGCTGATGCCATGCAGAAGAAAGGTTAAATATGGAAAAGTTTAATGTTCTAAAAGTTAATGATCAAAGGAAGACTTTGCAAAACTGTCAAGAGTTGCTGTCTTTGCTGATGACAAGTGTGACAGGTTTGAAATAATAGGAGCAAGTAGTTTGTTGAGCTTAGTAATAAAACTGCTCTCCTTACTTTGTTCAGTCAGAAAACATTCAGCTAGAGACTAAAATTAAGCATGAGAAGCTTTAGCTGAAAATATATTTTTTCTTGTGAAAGATTAAAAAGAAAGAAGCAAGGACCAGAACAGATCAGATTCTGTGGATCTACCCACAAGAAAAATGTTGTTCTTTTCTTTCACAGTCTAATATATTTTAGGCATACCTAACTTTTTCTCTTTCTACTACTCTTTCTCTTTCTACTACCACCTCTAAAGCAAGCATTTCACTCACCAAGGGTCTTAAGCATTTGGTAACCACTTATGAATGGGCAATTATTAGTGGAGCAGATGTGCCTGCCTATCAGGGCATTCTCTAACTGGATGGGGGTGACAGGTCAGACCACCACAGCTCCACATCCTTTCCAGCTCTGTACAGAAGCCAAAAGACATGTATTTGTACTTGGAAGCATGTAAACAGTGACCAATGCAAAATGCTTTCCCTGCTCCTGTCTAGACACACACAGAACAAACAGTAAGGAGAGAAAGGAGTTTATCTGAATAAAGAGAGATCACAGGAGAAAATCCCTGTTAGTCAGACTGGCTACACAGAGCTGCAGAGGGCATAAAATAGAAGATATTTCAGATATTAGTTAACAACCAAAGGTGCTACCAACTGCACTGCCCCAGCTTCTCCTTGAGCCTCTCACATTCTACGAGTGACCAGACCTGACCCTGCCCAGTTTATGAGACTGGACACAATCGTAGCCTAAGGTGATTATCACCAGCTATACAGTGTCACATTATAAAGTTTAAGTGAGGTAAGAAACTTGTAAATAACAAAATTATCCTTTTATAGGGCTCTTAATTCAACAGTCCAGTCTGTTTCCTGTAGAAGTGATTAGTAATAGAAAATAATTAGGAGATGCCAGATGGGAGGAGGAGCTAAAAAAAAAAAGACCCCCAAACTCACACAGCTAAGGAATGAGAACAACAAACGAGGGAGCTGCCAGCTAGCAACCCACTGCAGTCCCTCACCATCCAGAAAGCCCTTTGCACAAGCAATAAATCAGAACCACACACCTGCTTTAGAGGCTGCTCTGAGAGACACCCACCTTTTCCCTTCTGTGGCCACTGCATGGATTAGTTGTGAGAAGGCATAAGAGGTCAAGGGTAGCTACAGGGGTTTACTAATAATAAGGGGAAAGAAGATTGCAATTTACTTATATGTGTCTATGTGGCTTCCCCACAGTACCTCTAGCTGGCCTTTCTGGAAGCCTCAAGTGTAAGGCCAGCAGCAGACTCCCACAGCAGGCTAGGACTGAAGTCACCACAGCTCTCCATTGCTCTTCTGGAGTTAAGCTGGACCTCTACATTTTTATGTCCCAACTACTAAGGTCCACTAGGGTGGGAAAACTCGTTTTCACCCTAAAGAGTGCCCAAAGAAAGTTATCCTCCTTGGCTCTTCAAGAGCAAAGGGAGAGTCCTCCTCCCTCCCTCCCTGTGTGTCTTCTTGTACTAGCCTATCCCAGTTACAAAAGGAGGAAATTTCTGCCAGTTCATGTAAGAGAGGCTACAGCTATACAATACTTTTTGAAGGGCATTAAAAACGTAGCTAGATCCAAACCACCAAGTATTAGATACCCTGAAAAGAACTGCGGTGTGGGCTTCATACTGACTGACCTCACAACACCGAGAAACATAAAAAGAATAAGTTTGTTTACTGCTAATGGTTTCATTTTATCAGTAACAACACAAGCATTATCCATGAGAATTAACTGCACAGCAACTGTACTGCTTTACAGCCTTTTTAACAGTTCTGCACACTATTCATCTTACAAAGGCTCAATCAGGCACAGGGCATATGCTGAGGGTAATTACCACACTTCTGCTGAGGGTCTGATGGGTGAGTCTGAAAAGACTAGCTCCACTCAATTTCACATGGCAGCTGCCTGTCTCAGTATAATTTGACACCAAACTTTCTGAAGGCTGTATCTTTGTGTACACATCTCACATGTCAGATCATAAAAGAGCCACACTTAGCTGAAAAAGCAGAAAGTAACTTGAAAGGTCACCTCAGCAAGCAGTGAAGTGACTTGTACCCATGACAAAAGGCTGAAGCAGGATGCTGATCCTCAGCTGTGTTTACCTTCAGAACATAGGGAACACCTCTACAGGAGTGGCATAGCAATGGGAGATGCAGTCTCTGCTTGAAATGCAGGCTGGCCTAAGGCACTCCTCACTGTCTGCAGGCTATGGAGCCTTATTCGTTCTGACCCTTGTAATACTGGATCAGCAACGTGCAGTTGAGCTACTAACACAAGCACACAGCTCTTCCTTCACATTAATACCCCACACTGTGGTGTAAGCATTACCTTAATGTGCTCTGGAGATGCAGACACACACACAGAGGCAGGTGGGCAAGTCCTGTAGAGACAGGAGGCCACTTGCAACCTACAGGAATTAACTGAGAAGAAAGAGACAACTATGGGAGAGACTGGAGAACTATGGGACAGTGTTTAACAGTGGACTGGAAGTCCAGTTAAAGACCCTTAAAGAACAAGTTTTGCTTCCTAATTTATCTTTTATAAGCATCAGATACTCATAAGAGTAAACTAGATATTCTGTGTATGACAGTTTGGGTTTAAATTAGTAAAGTATATGCTTCATTTGGAATCTCTGAATCTTAAAACAAAATCAGTTTATATGAGCTTTTTTAGTGAATCAATTTTACTGCCATAATGAACACAAACAAGGGCTTGGGTTACTTTTGGTGATTATAAGTAGAAAAAGCACTCCGCAGTTTGGAGAAAAGAATTTTCTTTGTGCTGATGTCTGTACGCTGGGCAACATGTGCACTTAACTCTCCTTTCCTGGGTATTAATAAACACAGGGTTAAGTTAAAACCATATAAGTTTGTAAAAAATGCATCATAACCATTTGCAGTCTTAGTTTGGTCTGTACATGCCATATATAATACCATACTAATGCACAGAAAGAAAAGATGAGGAAGGCTGAGGCTGGGGCAATCTCTTCTGAGCATGATGTTGCTGATATGCTGGAGCAGCTACCTAAAAAGTAGGCTTGTCTTTCATCCTGCTAAGAACTTTCTTAGAATTGACAAAATTGTCTGTGCTTTGAAGTCTCTGCTGAAAGATGGGCTAAACCCAGAAGAAATAAATAGAAGTTTCTGCCTTCCACAGAGTTATGTTTTATTTATAAATTACATTAAAGTTACAGAGTGATTGTCATGGACACCCGCGCAGGGACTGGAAAGGAACATTTGTGAGAAAAGAGTTGACAATCTCCTCAAGTTAACCCATGGGATTCTTCAGTGCTCAGTATCCTGCATCTTTAAATGTACTTTAAGGTAAACATTCATTAGTTGCATTTCTGAAAACGTTATTGCTTCATCATTACCCTTGTTTACAGCTATGGCTTGTTTAGATGTTGCGTCCATTACACACCCATCTTTTAAGTTAATTCAAGTAAATGGAAATATTTGAAACAACTTCCAGCATGAAGATTGCTTCAGCTCTCAAAGCACACTTTGTTATTAAGATCAGGTCTTTTTTTTAGCCCCTATCAGTTGCAGAACTGGCATTACTGGGGACCAAACAGTGCCATCCAAAGCTGTCTTCCTCTATCACAGGCCTTGATAAGGGTGCCTGTACTGCTGTGACAGCTACTGCAGCTTCCTCAGCTACAGCTTCTCATGTGCTGTCACTGAAGATAAAATAAGCCATGGTGAAGGAAAGGTTTAAGCAGATCTTACTAACAGATTTGACTGAGAGCAAAAGTAGAAAAGTAGTAGTGGCATTAATGAAAATGTAATTATGAGTTTAAGGTTGGAAAGTAAGACTGGTCCCTGTGCAAACACTTGAAAGTATTACCCTTGATTTTGTATGTGGAGTCTGTTTGAATTTATTAGAAATGTACACAGATCACGCTTAACTTTGTGATCTGTATTATCTTTGGAGGCAGGTGTAAAAGCATGTTTCCTACTACAATTATACAGATTTACATTTTCAGATCTCCTTGCACAGAATTGCAGAAAATCAGCCTTCTTCAATATAGAGGAAAAAATGGTATCACCAACTAAGGTAATTGAAAACAGGAAAAGAAAATTGCTTTTGTTGGGTGACTGCTGCCACAAACGTTCTCTCAATTCTTTCCATCTATAGGAATTTAACAGAATATAGTATAGTCTAGAAAGGGTCTTTAAATTATTTGCAGCCATTGAGGCTTCTTGAAGAAATAGCACCACGTATCACCGAAGTAAATATGAATAGACGTGATTCAGTTGCTATCCTAACATTTACCCCAGCATTTCATTTTGAAAGACAGGATAACTCACAACTAATAATTTCACTTTTTCATAACAAATATTAAATCTTGAATCAATTTACTCATACAACTTCTTACGCATTATACATATTATAAAGAAATCAAAAACAAAAATCAAAATAAAAAAATGTTTTGCAGGGCTTCAAAGAAGGACTTTGATATATGTTTCTAGATATTTACTAATTTATGAGAGCTACCATTTTAATAAGATGTTTAACTGAATCAAGTCATCTGCTCTAAGGCCATAATTGCCTTTGACAGTAGAGAATGTTCGGAGACCCATCAGTATTCAGAGCACAGGAGGAATACTAAATCTTATGATACTGGGTATTATTTCTACTTCCACACCAGGTCATACAGATTGAATCCACATGGGAAACCCTCTTTTAAATCATTCTTAGCTCTCTCTTAACACACAGACCACGATGGCCCCACAACTGAGTTTGGAACAATTTGCAGACTGTTTTGGGAACCAGCATCAGCTTTTTAGCACAACAGCTAAAATGTCTGTTTGGGACATTCGAGCAGGACAAGCACTCTACTGTTTTCAGTCTTTTCTCCTCCAGTTATCTCTTGACTATTTAGTAATTTCTTCATAGGTTATGAAAAGCGTTAAATCATAAACCAGAAATTTTTACTTTTAATGTATTCTTGTACATGGTATGCAGTCATACTCTTTCTCATAATCAGTGAAGCATGTGCTGTGCAGTGGATTATATTCTCATGCTTTTCCCATTAAAAATTGCATCTTAAATCATGCCACAATATGGTCTCTAGCACGACTCAGGAGTATTGCAATTTGTGTCTTACAATCCTTATCTAATGATTGCATAAGTTTTGACTTTTCATCTCTTACGGTCTTTAAATCTTTCCCCTTTACTAGGGCTCATTTTTAATATATTGCAAATGAAAAGTGTCACCCAACACATACTGAATTCTTCTACCACATATCAATTACAGAAAAGAGCAGGGAACAAATAAAGTATCAGAAGTGCCTGCTGGGAGGCATCTAACACAAAATGCAGCATTTCCTGCTACTGCCCCACTCCAAACTGAAGACTGGGTGAGTGCCCTTTAATATTTCATTCTCAAGCTTGGGATGTATTCTCTAGCTGCCCAGCTTCCATAGCAGAAAGTGAGACTCCATTCCCACCAGCTGTTCCACAGGCTCTGACTGTGTTTTTGTGTCTCTTCCTTCCTTCTGAATGACTTATATTCCATACACCACCCACACATGATTGGGCAACAGTCACAGGCACAAAATTTAGATTCATATCTGAACAGCCTCAGAGTCTGCAAATCTGGGAACATATTTTGGCTCAGGATGATCACATTAAAGACCCAGACTTCTTCTTCTCTTTACAGAGGAAGAAGTATACAGAGCAGGGAGAAGCTGTGTGACTACATTGCAAAACTGATAAAGATGCATTAATTGCCAAATGCTGTACACATTGAAGAAATTTTCATCCTCACCATGGGGCTAATGGGCACACAGATCTTGCTGCTTGGATCATCAGACAATTTTTTCCTGTTGAACTCTGAACAATTTTCTTTGGTTCATTGCAATTCAATGATATTCTCTTCATATTGGACAAAAGGAATCAACCTGCCACCCCTACCACCAAAAAGAAAGAAAAACTACTTATACCTATTTATAAAAGGCTGCTTGTTCCAAATGCTGAGGTTGCTAGTGGGATCAGTGTTGGTCATGGGGCTGAATGCCTTACTCTCCTTGGAGATTTGTGGGGTGAAGTGACATGCAGAAAAATCTGTGCCATCTTCCCACCAAAACCCTGAGAGGTGCAAACATAGCCAAGATGTCACCTCTGTGCCACTCCACACTGAGAAAGATCACACTGTACTGTCCCCATGAAGCTACAGATAGCAATCCCAAGTGGACAATGACTCAAAAAGTAAATTGAAATCTCCACATTCAATTATCCTGTGATGTCTGTGTGCCTCAGTGTGTTCACATCAATATAGTTCCAAGACAAAACGAAGAAGAGGATTAAAACCTGGGCTTCAGGACTGAAAACACCACCAGTGCTGAACTGTTTTGCAGCTGAAACCCCTTTAGTCACTTTTAAGTTCCAGATGAAGAGAGTGGGATGCTGAGATTACATGTCTAAAGGTTTTTCACATAGAAGTTCAATCTTTGAGAAATATTCAATAGTCTTTGAGCTATTTAATGAGAAATGTTTCAAAACACTATGTATACCTTGTTGGTGAGTGACGTAACACAATGTAATCCATAGAAAAAAAAAGCATTCTTCAATACTAATCAATGAAATCCCTTTACTATGAACACTGTTTCATCAATCTAAAAAATGTAACAGAACAGAGTTCTGCTGTCACTTGAAAATTTCTAAACACAGGAAGAGCTAATTTTACCAAAGAAACCCAAAGTGGTGACTTCCAGAAGACTTAGAGAAGATTTTTACCCAGGCTTTGCATTATAATAAACTATCTATGATAATATGCAAAAAAAAATCCTTTTGAAACAGCACACTAGAAGCAGCGGCTGTCAGAAACTGTAAGTGATAACTCACCCTCTACTATTGGTACCTAACAGGCAAGAAATTGGATATTAAATGTGGTCAGCTAGCTTCAATATCCCAGCAGTATTTCTTTTGTCAAAACTATCTGATAACAGTGAAGATTCATACTTTAAGCTAAGTTGGGTGCTTCATCTCTCAGCAAATTCAGTGCAGAATGACAGATTCTGCTGAAGGAGGATTTGAAGGACCAAAGCTATGAGCCTCTCTCTCTGTAGACTCTCTGTGGAGCTTAGCTTCACTGTAATAGTCATGTATGCTGGAAATTGTCAGTCAAACCTTTCCTCCATATCCACAAAAACTAAAATCACGTATTTCTGACTGGAGAGATAAAAGATCTCAACTAAGGTTAGCATTTCTTCTATGCACTATAAGCATATTAGATAGTCCTAATGTATGTCATTCTGAAGTTTGTCAAATAGGGAAACATATCAGACTATTATACATGCATTAACACCTACAGGCATGTAAAAATATCTTTAATAAAGACTTTCGTTTGTTAGATTTTCAATAAACAAAGTATTTCATTTAACACAATGGAATTTACATTACGGTTTCCTTTTATGTTTAGTCTCTGAAACACAAATGAAATTTCAGGCAGCTGCTTTGTCTGCCCAGTATGTCCCCAACCTCCTTTAATATTTTCATGTTCACTGGTTCTAAGATTTCTTTTTTCTTCATTTTTCTTTTATAATCCAGGATGCAATTACTTCTCAGCTGATACTGCAACTCTCTGAAGAGAGCAATCCCTCTTTGTAAGTCTGGCTGAGGCCAAAAATAGCTCTGTCAGCTTCTGACAGGCTGAACTTAGCCAAGTGAAAAGTTTTAACATTTTATCAACTTAATGAACAGTCTTATTTATAATGTGGACAACTTTACTGTCATTATATGCAGACTGCTGAATAGATTATGGAATGCATTTGTTTGGGGAAAGCTGAATATATTAAGAAATAAAATGCAATTGTCTTATATACTGTAAACAATTTTAAGATTAAATATTCTTTGCCCATTTGAAATAAAGCAGTGGCTTTATGGCGACATCCATAACTATAAAAAAACCTGAAGAATCACAATGACAAATAACTAACCTCCAAATAATGAAAATTTGCAATATGCAAAAATTACCATTACAAAACTCTATAAGCAGTTTAAATATTACTGTTAATGTAACACTGGAAATAACTATGTAGACTAAATAGCTACAGAGACCTTTAGTAGTTATAGTAGAGGGGAAAGGTTAAAAGTACAAAATAAAAAGTATAACAGAAAAAAAAGCGTGGGTTAACAATTGCTTACCCTCTTTTCTGCTACCTCATCCTCTCCTGTAGACTCTTTGCCATCATGTTCATCTCTCAGGGCTGGCATATGCTTTTTGTGTGCTGGCTCTCTGTTTAAGGTTGTATATCCTATGTGTTCATAAATTGGATTAATTGTCATCTTGGAAATGTATTCAGCTGCCTTCGTTTCAATATAAAGAGTAATCAATCCATCTGTCACCAGGTCATGGATGGACTCAAAACGTTTCTCCCCAACAAAGTGTTTTCCATCGTAGTAGAGTCTGAAGTTTCTGGTTTGACTTCCAAATCTGCCTCAATGAAATGGGAAAGTTGTTTTTTTTAAAGAACAGTAAGCAGAATAAATAAGAGTAAGCAAGCCTTTGCAAACAATTAAAAACACTTTATCACTTAAAGCTGTGACTACACTCTGTGTCTGGTCTGGCCGAGCTGGGGAACTACTACTTAGCACAGATAGGAAGGAGAGATCAACAACTGCAGATAGCCAAAACAGTTACTGTCCCTGAAGGAGCTGTTTGTTCTTGTATTCTTTTAGCCTTTCCATTATCTATGGAAAAACTGAAAAATTACTTCACACTCTTTATGGCTTTTTTAGTGCTTTACTACTTTATCACTGTAGTCAATTTGCTTGGCTTGATATGAAGAGTTCTCATAATAGAGTCCTCTATTACAGCTGATCAATACGGAGTTTTGATGCTGTCTCAGACCTCTGCTCCCCTGCTTGCTTGCAGGAAGAGGCCATTCAAGGTTCAGCTGAGCTCCAGTGCCAACAATTACACTGAAGCAGAACTGCTGCCAGAACCGGAGCAGCACAGGACAAAATGGCACAAGGGCAAGCATTTTTTATTCCTGGCCAAAGGCCCAGGACTAACTCTTCAAGCTTTGTACAAAAGTCCTTCTGTGTTATGCTTGTTAAGTCCCAAGCTTCAAGCAAATCTTTGTAATATACAGGATATATAAGACGAAAGCTATCCAACACCAGCCATTCTGCATCAGGCTGGAACAGCATTTTGATACACGCTCTTAGCAACCATAAGAACGTTGAATTTACCTGAACAGCAGCATATGTTTAAAAACTGCACTTAGAATCTGCAACCATTTTCTGCCCCAAAGCAGTCTAAACATGTGGAAACACACCAGTGTTTGCTCTTGGCAACATTTCCTGCAGAGAAGATGGAGGCAAGAAGCTGCTTTCACAGCTCACTACAGTGCTGTTCCTTGGTCAGACAGCAGCAAGGGTATTGGGCCCCCTTATGAGGTCAGATGTGCCAAATAAGAACAAAGAACTAAATTTGAAAGGATGGATTGGTTTCACTTTACAATCAAATACTTCATTGGAGATGCTAAGGAACACAGTAAGTAACGATACTCTGCTGAAGTGTCTCCTCTTCTCGGCGGGGCCTCACCAAATAGGGGAAAGCATAATTTTAGACTTTGCCTCAGGTGAAATATTGCGTTCTTCTTGCAAATATGGACAAAAAAGACACAGTTCTGGAATCTGTTTTGTTTTTTTTTTCTCTGTTCTACATCAAAATGCCAAACCTTCCCATTGCTCTAGCAATAATCTGACAGTGACTGCAACTTCAGAAGGTGCTGTTTCTACATAACACTCAAATGTAAATGGAATCTGCATCCTGCTCAGTAAGGAAAGAGGACACAATGCATAGGAACTATTGGGCATTTTCCTGCAGATTAACTGGTACTTCCATGCATATTTTTATGCCACACAAACTAAAAGCTCATTAATCAAATGCGAGAAATTACAAAATGACAGAAAGAAATACGTTTTTACCCAATGCTAATTTCATCACAAGATGCAGTTCTGAGTGAATACAAGTCATTCGGAAAGTAGAAAGATAATGTCCTAAGTTATAGCAGAAGGGGTGGATGTATTCAGACTTCAGGGCACCTTCATACTCAACATGGTGTATGGCAAACAAGCTTTGACCATGAGACGTCCTCTTTATACACCCCTGACTGTCAGAGAAGTCCACATGAGCCAAGAGTGCTCAGCACTTTGCAGTGCCAAAGTGAGCAACCTTCACTGTCATCTGCTCAATAGTGGGAACAATGCACATTGAGCACATACAAACACCTCGATGGTTCTCACTTCATCGGGAGAACCAAGTAAGTTTGAAGGTGAAGAATAATGGGCCTTAAATTATAATATACATTAGAATTACTTATATTAAGAGATGCAGGTGAAGTGCTGCTCCAGTCAGTAGCATCTGCCCTGACTGCTTAAAGCAGAGTTTTAAGCAAGTTGGAGGTCACTTATTGCTCTTAGTTTTCTAGAAGAAAAAGTATTACACTAATTTTATCAAGACAGGATAAGGCACAGAAAACCATCACAAGACCTATTACTAAGTACACAGTGTCTTGGTTTTAACAACATCCCTTAAAGTCTAAAACCAGTCTTGTTCTGAAGAACCAGTCTGGTTCTGAAGTCTTGTTCTGAAGAACAAGATGAGCAATGCAGAAAACAAACAGAACTTCTTTAAAGATTAGTCGTCTTTCCACAGGGTCAGAAGGTGCACTCTCCTATCCCAGGTATGTTTTACTGAGCAGCCCCTATGTTGTAGATCTGTTCAGACTGTTGCACATGAAGTGTGTCATTGAGAGCTACTATAAGGAATAGTTTCCAAGAGATGAATGGTTTACCTTTATGTAATTTCCCATTTGTTCCAAATATTTTTTTTTTTGCTATTCTTTTCTAATTGGATATGTTGTGGAGAAAGGTACTGGTTTTCAAATAGAATCCTAATAGTAACATGGAGTAATAAACCCCCAAAATCCCCACAAGTCAATGAAACACCAGTTTTTTACAAAGACTGTACTATCAATAACATGTCTCAGAATCCTGTTTTATTTCTTTCAAACTCATTTAAATTTTTTCCTGACCACACAATGACACTATTTTTATCAAATTACAGTACAAAAACAAACATATATGTTCAATTGAAAACTATTAATAAAGATTTAATCTCCAGTCTTCAGTTTTACTTACAACTATGGTTTAAATTTTTCGACTTGCAAGACTATTTCTTTATGTTTACTTTCTGTAACATTCCTGCAGCCTAGTTAATTATACATCACCGTGGCAACTAAGTAGAGCCAAGATTTGATATTTCAACTTCCTGATGCTCTCCTCCTAAAGGCAAGCATTAGTACCAGCTGTTTTTTGTTTAATAAATAGAAAGTGGGACACAGATAAAGTATGTTCTCTTTTGGTTTATACAGGGGAACATTAGATGTTTTTCCAAGAAAAAGAATTAGACCTCTGACATGTCAAACAGTCTCACTGTGTCCACTGTGCATTTATTTGCAAGCAGCAGGACTACATATGAAAGACTTTTTTTATTCCAAGTTGTCTCAAAAGCAATTGCTGTCTAGTTCCTTTGGTTGCCAGTGGGACAGAGAGGATAACGTGGAAAAACATATTAAATGGTAGAGCAAATGTGGCTGATAATAAAGGATAAAAAAGAACTGAGGGGTTGAATTAGGTATCATACCATGAGAGACAGGCCTCAGAATCAGCCAGTTACCTGCATGCAGCATTCAGTAAAGAAACAAAAGGAAGAAGTGAAGGACTGAGAACACAGACATGCTCTCTTACCATCTAAGATTAATTTTATAGTCCACATACAGAATTGTACAGTAGCTATTCACCACTTTCACAGGCTATTTTATGATGAGAAGAATTTCTAGACCCAGGCATTGTTTAGAATGCGTAGCTGCAACCAAACGACAAATTAATATCCCTCAGGACTACTCGTGTCCTCCTTAGTTTCAAGCAACTTCAAACACAGAATTGGGAAAACTTAAGTCTGAGCCTAAAGGTCACTTGGACTTAATCTTCCTTTGGAGAAAGAGTCTTAATGTGCTTTGCAGCCAGAAGGCAGAAGTCTTTCTTAAAATTAGGTGCCAGAATTTCAGTTCTATATTCTGAAAACTCTTAACCAACACTTACGACTAGAGTCATGTTACTCCATAAAAAGCCACAGGAATATAAGGAATCTTGCAATCATGAATGTCTCTTAATCATGCTGTGTTCTTGGGAGTGAAAACAAATTATTCCACAGACCCTCTTTTGGTCCATTTCCTTGTCAAAGGAAGACAAGCCTTGCATGCAGCCAAAACCTCTTCTGCATAATTATCCCTGAAGGTCTCCAGCTCCTGAAAGCAGCTAATTTTTTTTATATTCATTGGCAACAACATTTCTGATGATGGCCAGGCAACTGCAGAACTTGCCAACTTCCCAGAATACCTGCCCGACAAATAACATAGCTTTCAAAACCTGAGTAGTATTTTACAAGAACACAATATGTATAAATGAAATCAAATGCATTAGGGGTTTATACAAATGGAGACAAAAAGTCCTTGCTGATATGGCTGGGAAGGGTGGCAGAGTACAATCACTACGGACAGTTTTCCCGAGCCGCTTGGAAAGGCAGTACTGGCTAGCTGACTGTTGCTTAATGAACATTAATTTAGTGTAAAGTTATCCCTAAAACCTGGTAACACTCATGCTGAATGCATGATACTTGAGTTCAGCATGAAAGAAGCATGGAATCCTTCAAAAGAGAAAACAGATCCTAGACCTGGTACTGCAACGTGTCTATCCCCTGCCAATGCAGACACAACCTTTGACTCCCCCATCTAACCTGGATCAAACAATAAAGTTCAGAGCTTGTACGATACCACTGATAACAGCTTCCCAGCAGTCTCTCTCAGCTGAGGCTGAAGACATCACTGCCCAAACTTCCTTGTCCAAGGCAGAAAATAATACTTTATAAATAGTGTGCCAACAGCAGGCAGTGAGGAACAGAGCAGTGGCACTTCCCTGTGGATCATAAGCACTGTCAGGGACAAACCAACTGCTCTAGGGCATCAGCAGTAGGCAACAGTTGCTGAAAACAATGAAGAAAAAGTGTTATCAGCCCTTGGCATCTGTAACAGAGCATTTCACAAATAAATCTAACAAAATGAGAAAATAATTCCTTTGCTTCTATTTTACCACAAACAGCTGATTTTCACCATCTTAAATTTTGAAAAAATGACAGCTGATCAAGTACTATGTATGGTATTAATATGCAGTAAGACCACTTAATACTTCAGGTAAATGTTACTGTTCTTGATCAGTGGTAAGCATTTGAAAATAATCTGTTTGGTTTGAACAGATGCATTACCTCTTCTTAGTATTGTGCTTGCCTGCCTTATTCCATTTAACCTCATATAAATTGCTGGGATTGATTTGATGATTGACTGAGAATCAATACCAAGGTTTTGGGCAATGTTTTACTGCCTCTTCTGCCTGATGAAAGTTCCATGCTTCCTGGAAATAGACTCACTGTGGTTAGTGGTTAAGACACATTTGAAGTCTCCATGCACATGGGAATGTACTAAAAGCCTGGTATCTTCTCTTTACCCAAGAGCAATATTTGGAGACCTATGCCCAGCTTGCCTGGATAATCTGGAAAGGTTACTCACAGGAATGTTACTAACTTTCACAGTTTCCTAATACATAAATAATGTTTACCAAAATTTTTAAAGAAATGTTCTTCAAGAGTTAATTTTACCATGTGACTTCGTGCTACAGAGAGCTTTCATATTACTTTAAAATAGAACTGTGTTTCAATTCATTTAAATTAAGGTATCAACCCTACCACTGTCTGCTCAGCTAACTTAAAAATGTGCATACAAATTTTACTCTATGTAAAACATTTTAATTTTAGGTCATATATGATATTGTTTTTCTGGTATATTTTCAAGTAGAACAATATCAGAAATTCCACTGCAATTGTGTGGAGAGAAAAGTGCCACAGCATAATGCTCAAACATGTTCATTTTTGTTTCACTTAGAGCAGCTTTTCCTGCAAGGGCTTAGAGACAAAGAATGGTTGGAAAGGCACCTTTAAAGGTCATCCAGTCCAATCCCCCTGCAATAAGCAGTGATATCTTAACCTAGACCAAGATGCTCAGAGCCCTGTCCAATGATTTTTTCCAGGGATGGAATATCTGGTACTTCTCTGGGTAACCTGTTCCAGTGTTTCACCACCCTCATCTTAAAAAAAAATTATTTTGTATCTACTCTTAAATAAAGGAGGGTTGATTTGAAGTTATTCATGACTGTGGTATTTCTCTTTTGCTTCTATAGACTTTCTCACACTAAAAGAAACTTGCTTTTAATTTATCCTACTAAAACAATGTGGGTATTTGAATTCAGTATATCAACAAAACCAGAGAGGAAGACATCAAGTGAAAACCCAAAAAATATTCTTATTATAAAAAAAACCCTTTGCAAGTCCAGAAAGGGCTTTTGGAGAGCAGAGTGGAACAACACTGTTTTTGCTGTTTTTCCTGTTTGTTTGGGTTTTTTTCTAAGCTACAGGGCAGGCTGTAGTTCAAGGTCTCAAGAAAACCTGAATTCACTTAGATTAAAAAAAAGCTACAGTAAGATTTCTGTTCCAGAGAGATTTTGTCAAATCTGATTTGCCTTAAGCCACTGCTAATTCAAATCTTACAACGCAGGTTTACTTAACTTACTTAAAGGTATTACAGAATTTGCTATTCACTTAACTTGTTTTCTCAGTGTATTCTATTTCTAATCTTCTAGTACTCACTCATCACTTCTTTGCAAACAGTGAGATTCACCAATATACTCATCCTGCTCTCTAAATGGTTTTTCCTCAAAGCTGCATTCCTTAACAATAAACAAGCATAATAACAGAAAATGAAACGGTTCCTGCATACATAACATGCGTTGTTAGAATTTTTGGGGCTACTAACAGTTCATCAATGAAGATTAATAGCCTTTTTTACTATTATATTCTGTTTTTCTAGAATACAATTACTTCTTTCATGCAAGTGCAGCAATAAATGGGGCAGATATCAATTTATTACTGAAACTGTTTGAGTTAATTTATTCATCTCAAGATATAAAAGAAAAAACATCAGCTTGATTCTCTTTCTAGCCCCTATCAAATCAAAGGAACCGTAGTCAATTCAGTTGAGCTTCACCAAGTATAAAGGAAGGAGAAGGAAAAGGAAAACTGGGCCAGGTAACACTTATTGCTGACAGTTGTTTCAGTGTTTGAATAATTGATAAATGTTTTGATGAAAACAATTATGGCATTAAACAACAATGTAAGGCTATTGTGTGTTATCCTGAAAGCGTATCTATAAAGCACCCACAGTATCTACAGCTGGGCAAGTACAGGAATAAAGGTGTTTCTCCAAATACAAAAATTTCTAAATATGTATTCCAAAAATATACAAAAGAAGAGGCTAATCAAAAGGACTAACTTGAAGATAGATTTCTACCTAGCATTTTCTAAAAGCAATAGAGAAAAAGAGGCATTCCAGTAGAACTTGCAGAAGACAGGAGAGATATGTATGGTTTGATAGGAGAGGAGAGCACAGTGTATTTGCATACACAATTTAATTATCAACTGATTGCATTATGATTTGATTTTTTTCGACTATTATTTCAACTCCAACAGTGCCTAGAAGCTTTAAACCAGGCAGATACTATGCAGCATAAAGCCAGCAAAGTCCAACACAGATTCCTGCTCAGGAGCTGTGACTGGGGGTAGTCTGAGAGATGAGGTACAACCTTCAGTCTGTCTAGGCCATTTTTAAGATATCCTAGACTTTTGTACTGAACAAGCATGTGAGATAATAGAGAAAACACCTTCTGTAATGGAGAAATGAGGCCTGCAGAACTCCATGGCCTAAAGCCAAGTCATATATGAAGCCAAGAAGTGAGCCCAGACCTTCTGAGCTCCACCAAGGTACCTGACATGAACCCAGTGCCTCTGCTGTTCATCAGATCACAGCAGATCTTTGTGTCACAGCAGGAACTACAGCCAGGGTGAAGGACATGGCATA
Organism: Rhabdornis inornatus; assembly: GCA_013397075.1. Taxonomy (NCBI): domain Eukaryota; kingdom Metazoa; phylum Chordata; class Aves; order Passeriformes; family Rhabdornithidae; genus Rhabdornis; species Rhabdornis inornatus. The sequence continues at coordinate 38,457 of VWZS01004498.1, read as the reverse complement.
AAATGAACATGAGCTGTGTACACTGAGCACAGGCATCTCCTGGACGAGCTCTCCCAAAAAAGTTCACAACAAGTTGAAGCAGAATATTCCTCTGAGAAGTGCTGAACTTAACACGAGCAGGAGAAAGACTGCAGTAAACTAAAGTGCCAAAGATAAATTAGACACTCTAGCCAAAAGAAAACAGAACTGACAACAACAGATGGGAAGAGGAGGGAAGGAGAACAGGAACACAGCAAGAAGACGTGAACCATAAGGAAAAAAGCATTCTAGTCTGTGGGAGGACCTAGGTAGCCAGTTAATTACTCATTAATGTTAGTAGCTATTTATTATTATTCTAAATACTTAAGTGAAGCCATTTCAGTAGTGCCCAGGTGCACTTACATAAGGCAGATGACAAGCAGGCACCTCAGCTTTTTACTGATAGCTGAACCTTTCCTGTTACTGACAAACTAACAGGGTAAATTATTTAATGTGAAATTTTATGTAGGGGAAGAAAATTTTTACATGGAAGATCATTTCAATAGAGGGCAAATTGTTTTATTTGAAGCAGAAAAGCAAGCTCCAGAATTTATCACCACCTTTTCCCCTGTTTTTTTTTCAGTTAGCAACCAAGGAATACTGTACGAATATTTTAGAAAGGATTCTAGAAACTGAATTCAACCCTTGCTACTGCCAATCACTTCATTTGCAAATCAGGTAAAACAAATACACAGAAAGATACGCAAAGTTTATTCTTTAAAATGGTCTTTATAATTTTTTCCTACCAACTAGCAGAATACTGTTACCATGGTAAAGTGAAGAGATGAAGTTAGCTACTGTTTTGCCGGGCTCCTTCTGACTACTTAAAGATCACCTGTAGATGCAGGATAAACTATGATCAGATTGTGATACATTCACAATTTGAAAAACATAATTCAGCTATTATCATGTAGAAAGTAGTTTCAAACAATTCTTCTTTTCCCAATTGCTCTCCCGTGTCCCAGTATGTACGAGGCTTTTCAGCAGAATGCAGATCAACAGTTCTGATCTCTGAACTCAAGAAGCCTTTTGCAAATGTTGAATTCTACATGTGTAAGTAATCCCACAGCAATCTACACATGTTCTGGACCAGCACTACACATGTGTCCCAGAAGAGCCCACTGAACATAAAAAGCATCCAGCTACCAAAGCAGTCATCTTCTGAAACTTAAAGGTTCATTTGCAGCATTATGCTCTAATAGCCTACCAATTAGGTCTCCTTTTAAAATGCCAGTGGCTAGTTTCTTAACAAAATTTCATAATTGAGGGATTGAGAATGTATGTGTTAATTTGCACAATACATGTAATTGTTTGGCTAAAATAAAGTTTAGTAATTTTTGACATTCATGTCACCTGAAAAATTCTCTCCTGGTGCTACATAATCTTCAATGTGCCCAAACCCCCAAACATAAAGAAAACATGACTCATAATCATGGCTCACATTATTACCTTTTTTTTTTTTAATCATGCTGCAGAACCTTATTCCAATTCATTCTCAGTATCACAACAATAGAATTTGCAGGAAGGGAAACCATGGTAACCAATTAAATGTGCTACAGCAGCTATCTGCTGAAAAGAACATGCAGTACCATCACACTTCAACGCCTACCACTAGTACACTCTCTACCCATTTCCTCTTTATCCTCATCCTAATTATTAAACAAGCTCTCACCACAAAAGGCTACATTGCAAACCATGTCTATTGTTACTGTCATTTGCTAGAGGTCTTAACGTTAAGCAATGTAGTACTCTTTTGCAAATTTAAAAGCAGATCTAATAGCTCCAGAAATGAATTAGGAATTTTCATTCTTTAAACCTGTTTGGAACATTGAATTAACATTACAATGTATTTTACACTTTTTTATTCTAACAGAGTCTTGCTGGTATCTATGGACACATATATATATCTATGATAGTTTTCTCATGTTAGTGATTTTTTTTAAACCTCAAGATTGCAAAACATTTTCAATTACATTCTCTGATTAATTAATTAGTAAAGATTGGTGAATGCATCCATGATTAAGCACAGGCATTAAATATAGCAGGGTGCTGATATGCTGCTCTCAGTTGTTTTTATGCTGCATTCTCCTTTACATGGTACGTGAGCTGACACAATTTTACAGGCCTTCTTAGGCTCTGAACATCAGTTTTATTCGAAGAACAGCTCTGAATATTTAGTCAAACTTCTATACTTAAAACAACATTTAAATTATAATTTTCTTTTTCTTTAAGAACCTACTTCTACCTCTGTTAGAAATATGAAAAAATTTATCTTCTGAATAAATCCCACCATCTTTTTTTCAAATTTAGATTTAAAAGGTAGTCTGCCTTTAAAAAAGTCAGGATGCAAATTAATTGCACAATAATGGATGAAAGTAGACAAAAATAGCTTATCATAAGATGATCAAAATGCAGCTAGTTATGTAAGTGGAAAGCAGATTTTACAGTAACTCAACAGCAACTTTAAAAACTGAAAAGGTTTTTTCAGTAGGAGTCACTTTCCCTACCTTACAAAGAAAAAATATTAAAAATCTTCACTTTGAACTCAATTAACTATTCCAGAATATTGCACTAAGAACAGCTGACTGCCTTGCTTAAGCTTGCAAAAAGTATTATTTTTCCTGCCCTACATTTGGTCTTTTAAGTGGTGCTAGGCTATATCTGTAGCTATTGCAGCTCAGGAACAAGATCTTTAGATCTACTAAAGCTAGTTCCATAAAAGCACCACAGCCTAATGCTTCACAGTGGTCAAAAACTCATTTAGAAGGTTTAGAGAACAAAGAACTAAAACACGTGGTGTGGTTCATCTCGAACAGGATGTGCAGTCCTGGCTGGTATGGTCACTGAGACTTTGGACATCAGCTACAATAGCTGGTGGAATCAAATGTAACACTGAAAGTGTTCCATGATGATTTGAGGAATTGTCTGGCTTGGGTCCTCAGGACAAATCACAAAAAGCTTGTTCTTCTCCATTTCAGAAAAGATGACTGGAAACATTTCATTACAGAGACATCATACCTTGCCACAGGAAGGGATATGATCCTGTTTCACTAAACTGCTCTTCACGACTGGATGCACTGGGTTTTTCAGGATTCCCAGGCACGCTGACACAAACACAGGAAGAAGACATCTGCCAGAGCTGGGCGTGCTGGGCCGTCTGTCTCACTGAATTGCCTGCCTCCCCAGCAGAACCATCGGCAGCTACAGGAAACAAACCTGTCTCAGTCTCAACATCAGCTGCTCCTACCCAGAGCTACAACCAGACTTTCATGTCTCGATGAACTGGGATTTCATGATGCAATAGCACTTCATAGGCAGTTTCCAGTTTCCTCTAATCAAAATTGACACTGTCAAAGACTGACACATCAGACAACAAACAGTGAGAGAGATTGAGTAGATACACAAAAATACAGAGGGAACCAAGTATTTATGCTGAGATTTGATAGTACCTTCAAGAATCTAAATTTTAGTCAACTTTTTTCCATTTTTTTACCAAAATGTCTCTGAAAACCAATGAGAAAACAAGGATATTTAATTTACGTTTTGTCACTATGTTATTGCAGAACTAGAGCACCTCTAGAGAATTGCTGGGTAAACTTCATAAAATTTTGGAATCTGTTCTGTGTCTGTTTTTTTATGTAACAGCTGACCAAGTTTTATTTCCTCCCACACCTTCTAAGGCGTAAAACAAAGGTAAAGAAGAAAAAGCAAAAATCATACTGAAGTGATTTTAAAGTTAACATGACTGCTTCAAAGACAGAGTGGCACTTAAACCTAGTATGAAAATACCAAGTTGGTTCATCTAGCTAGAAGAGAAGGGGTGAAATTAGACACCCTGAACTCAATCAAAGCTTTCTGTTGAACTCGGAAAAGTTTTTTGCTCATACATACCATCCTACTGACAAGCTCCACTTTTGGCCATGGAAATTACATTCTTAAATTCCTGCTGGGATTACTAAACTGCAGATGGGGCTATCTTTGCCATCTGGCAGAGGAGTGACCCAAACACAAGTGATGCTCTCAAAAAATGATAGAGCTACATAAACTCATCATGGCAATCACAGCAAACTTTTCACAGTCAGGATGCACAGAGAGACTGCAGAAAGGACTTAGTCTTTAAGAGAGGCTACAGTGTCAGACCCAGAGTCAGTGGGCATTTTGGCTAATGGTTATATTCTGCATTTATAATTCCAAGGAGAGGAAAATAAAAATGGAGCAAAATTCTCCCTCCAATCAATGGAAACATAGACTCCTGCTACACTGTCTAGTAGTGACAAAAAAAGAAATTCTAGTGATAAAATTCTAATGTGTGGAAGACAGAGCACCACAGTTCACAGAGTTACACCTAAGATATGAGAGTTAACACCCTACTTCTTACACTTTGAAGGTCAACAGTGAGACAACAGAGCATTATCTGCTGTGGGAAGCAAAGCAGCCACCTAGACCCACTGCCTTCAAAACACAAGACATTGAGCACTTAAGCATCATGAAATGGCTGCAAGATGCTGCAGTTTCAGTTTCTGATGTGTTTTCCCAAACACTGAATTTTGTCAAAATAAATCAATGATAACAACTTTGCTCTCATTTGAAACCTTTTCCCAAACTGATCACTAACAACTATCCAACTCTTTTCTCTACTTGGTATAAAATTGATTTAATTGTTTTCAAAGGGGTTTTCCAGTGTGAAAGAGACACCATCAAACCTGGGAAAAAAGCCGTATTTTGACTTGCTGGACTGGAGGTGCATTTGAAAAACAACCCATAGCAATACATCCTACAAGATGCTTAATAGCTTCATCTTAGACTATAGGCACTTTGCCTTCTGCACCTGCAAGCAGGGGGTGGAAGCCCTGGCTTCAAGACAGATGTTACACTGACTGATTTCTTTTTTGCTTTAAAAGAATATTTCAAGAGCAGAAGATGATGAAATTGAGTATTATTTTAATAAGAAATATCAAATTTACACTGTTAACAGAAGCCAGTGTAAGTGTCAATAATGTTTCTTTTTGAAACCTTATTACTACAGGAACAAATATCCTATGAAAATATACTCCTTTTTCCCCTGAAAAACTAATTCATCACAACCTATTATTTCAAAACATTATTATTTTAATTATAATCTTATTTTATCCACATAAAACTTCCAGTAACTGCATCTTCTCCTTCAGTGTTTTTCTGTTCCACTTAGATTTACAACATTGCTAATAATCCCCATCTCCCATCTGAGTACTGTGGTGTACAGCACAGGCCAAACCTCCAATAACCTCCAATATCTTAAAAGTAATTAGGCTATTTAAAACTTACAACTGTTTTTTATTTGAGTTTTTTATTTATAGCGGACTCACTTGCAGAATGAAGAAGTAGATCTGCAAACACTGTTAGCTAACAGGTGTTGAGACAAAAAAGGTGTCTTGATTTGTTGCCATCCCAAGGAGAGACTAGAGAGAACTAAGTGCTCTTCAGCAACAGCTACCTAGCCACTACATGGCAGACTAGTCAGGGGAACTCATAAGATGCCTTTTATTTCTTGATCACCTGCTCTCCCAACATCTGCCTGGGATCACATCTGTATCACAGTGGGACAAGAGCAAAGTGAAGCCCCACCAGCAGAACCTCAATTACTGTTATCCTGATGGTGCAGCCAATAAGGAATGTTAGCAGTTCAAAATGGGGCAGGGAAGGTTAAAGATACCAAATCTATAACTAGGGTAAAAAAGTATAATGATTAAAAACAATTAAAAGAATCACAAAGAATTTTATGTTCTGAGGTCATCCACACAGTAAAATCTTCTGAATATTTTATAAATTTAAAAATGAAATATTAATTACTGACCTTAATGCCAAAGTGTAGGTTCCAGGTTGCCTTTGGCTTTCACGAATGAGATAGCTTCCCTCTGCAACACTTAATAATTGGTCAGCTTCCTCCCTTGAGATCATCCCATGGAATCTAAGGAACAAAAATGTTTTTGAAACACATGCCTCTTCTCTTTTAAATCACCTTTCAGTCTTCTTTTAAAAAGCACCAACAATAGAAATTAAAAAAGAAAATAAAGAAAAAATTACTGATTTGCAGGGATCTACAGTTTAAATTAATTTCCCTTTCCGCCTGTATCTGAAGTTACTTTAAATGGTTTAGAAAGGCTTCTAGGTAAGAATATCTATGAAACAAATACATTGTTTTTAAATCTGCATCTATCAATTTAATATATAGAAATAAATCTGTTTATCTCCTGCTGGCTTCACATGTTTTGCGCTAATGGCATGCAATCAAACATTTTAAAGCATTTGAGAATTTTTATGCAATCCCTGAGATTTTAGCAAATTGCCATAATCTCAGTAATTGCTGATACAATAACCCAGCAACACTACATATCTTTTGCCAAAATAAACATAAGTAAGATCTGCTTTTGTTTCTCCACACTAAATGTAACCATCTTTGCCTTAGCAACCTGAAACAGAAGACATATATAGACTGAACATATATTGAATTTGAGATCCAAATATCTTTTTTTTCCTGAACAGAAACAGCTTTTTTGCAAAGCCAACTGGAGAGGGAGATAGAAAAAGACAACCCCTCGAAAGTACAGAAACGTATGTATGTTTTTCTCACTTAAAGTAGAACTCAGTGATATCCATATCCATCAGAAATTGCAGCTGTAATTTTAGGCAGACAAAAGTGATGGCACTGTAATAATGATCTGATGGTGAGACACACTGCTGTAAAACATGCAGAAGAAACAAAGAGCACAGAGTAAACACTTGACACCTTTTCTGTAACTATTATTAACCAGTATGTCAGGATAAAACAGGATAAATCACTTTCAGAGATGTTTGTTACTTACTCTCTTCCATAATATTTGGGTCTGTTCTCTACCTAGAAGAAACAACAGAAATTGTAATGTTTCATAACAAGAGAAGCTATACAGTAATTGGACTGTCTACAATATAGTATTAAAACCAGACAGGGATATAATATGAAAGTGCAGGCAAAAATAATCTACAACAGAATTTCTTCTGCAATTAGAACACAGGGAAACCAAAGGGAGACCTTCAGAAAACATTGCACTTGTCAAAGTGGATGTGTGTGCTTAAAATGGAGTGAAAAAGCATGAGCTACTTGGATCATGTCAACCTGAGGAGTCTGCATATACAAACTGATGGCAATAAATATTGCTTTTACGAAGTACCAGAAAGGGGAAATGAGTTTGCATTTCATGCATGTAAGTGTACCATATTGTTGAGTGCACTAATACAATGAAACATCTATAAAACTCTTAAATTTACAGGTCACCTTCCATCACAGAGCTGGTGTCCCTGCTGAAATAAAGCCACTACTATACAACCCCTCAGAGTGAGGGCAAATGGTTGAGTGAAACACCAACTGCCTAAGTCTTGTACTTCTTGACTTCATTAAACTGTGTGATCTGCAGCATCACCTAAAAGACTTCAAAAGCAAGTGTGCATGTGTTATGCAGTGTAACTCCACCTTGTCAGTGCTCCAGAGACCTTATGGTGTAAATGCACACAACATGCAGGGGTGTCAGGGTACAAGCTGCCTGATCATTATTTTAGATGAAGTAATGCATCCTCATTTGTCCAGGAAGTTTAGAGCCAAGTGAGGAACAACAGATCCCACAGAAATCAGCTCATAATCTAAACCACCAGGTTATGCTTTCTTTCTAAATTTAAAGGGGGAAACTCTTCAGGGAGTAAAAGTCAACAGTTACACAATCTGAACTACAAAAATATAAAACAATCCAGCTATGCTGAAACACAGAATGCTACTTCAGTTTCTTTTCCCCAACTTTTCAACAAAAAGCCTATTAATACTAGCACTTCTCTCCAGTTTTTTCAGCGGAGTATAAAGATCTCAGATATCCAAAACAACAAAAAACAACATACATCCTGAGGTACAGTCTAATAACAATTCTTCGACATTCCCAGCAAATAAAAAGCTACTGCAATGATTCATCACTTTGGAAAAAAACATTCCATCACTGGAAAGATTTATCATATTCTAAAATATTTCCTTTTCCTTTATAACAGCAAACAAGAATTGACTGGTATGATAGTTGTTTTCAAAGGGCCTGAAAAGACTGGATCGTTTCAAAAAAGAAGAAAGGTCTTAGATATCTTTTGCTAAATGCAGGCTATTTCTTCAATAAGAAGATAGCAACATAAACAGAGAAAAAATGAAAGCATTTTATTGTTGTTGTTATAGAAACTTGCAGCAATTCTTAACTAAAACCCTTAAGCCAAGACACTAGTTTAGGGCAGTTGTTAAAAGAAGAATCCTGTCATGAATAAGATTTTGTTGTCTGTCTAGTGAGATTTTATATTTATCTCAGTGAATTTATAAGACAAAACTGGTAAATTTACATGAGCAAAAGGATTCCTTTTCAGAAATGGATTAGTAACTTGACAGGGCATCTTCAGAGTACTTCCAAATCTTAAGAAAATTTATAATATACTCTGTGCAAACATTTGAAAATGTGAACAGGCAGATGACTGGAACAAAGCATCTGAAAAAACCTCCACAGGACTTCCAGGCATTTGTAGCTAAACTTGCAGTTCATTTTGGTGGATTATGAGTTAAAAAGGAAAATAACCACTTCTGTTAACATTGTCTCCACCGATCAGTTTTACCAACTTACAATAATTTCAGCATAAATGTTGATGTGCAACACTTAGCTTGCATAAGACTCAGTGCAGCTGGAACCTCAATTCACTGAGTTTTATTGCCTGTTTATTTGTGTTTTGGGGGTTTTTCACCACTTTTTACATTTATGATAATATTAGGGGGTTTTGACATCTATATTGACATACATTAAGAAAATTCCATCAGAACTCAGCAGGGGCCTTGTAATTCACTCAAATTACTGGGTTACAGAGTGTGGTTTGTGTGCACTGAGAAAACCACACAGACTCCCTGTAAGCCAAATTTACCATGCAAGACAGTAAACACTGTTCTCAAGATTTCTATAGAGCTTCTGACAGGTGCTGCAAAACCAGCCCTTTGCAACTCAGACACAATTCTTATCCTTAACTGCACTGGAACCAGAAGCAACATGCAGCTTTCTCGGTCTGTTGTGTTTCCTTGGACTTCAAAAAGCTCCTGCCAGACTGTATTCCACAAAACTAATTCTACAAGTGACAATCACAGGCACCCACGTATCCTCCCTTTGCACATGAGCACTGAAAGACAAAACAGTTCAGTACAGAAGCTTCATTAGTCTAACTTTCAGTCTGTCATCCATAAGTTAAGGAGACAAAACCAAAACATCTGGACTGCAACTAAACCCACCTAAGAAAGGAAATACATTTTAAAATAAGATGATAGCAAGAAATCCGTCCTATTAGCTAAAACTGATAGCTGAAAATATACAGTAATTATCCTCTGCAGAATTTTTTTCTGATTTGGCAGTATTTTTGGACCAAAGCATTGCTGAGTGTAAGGGTAGCCATAGTTGCTTATTTTTCTTTGTATCCAGCAAAGATCAGCCAAATGCTGCCTTTTGACTTCTCAGGATTTTTACTTATGGGAAAATTTGCTTCTAACTTGGAAAAAAAAAAGAGGGGGAAAGCATGAGATATTTGTTTTCAATGTGTTTATTTGTACACCACTAATGCAGAGGCCACAGGATAAAAATTAAGGTCTCCCTATGATACCATCAAGAAAAACAAAGATCAACAAGATATCCACAATTGCTTAATTTATAATTTTTTCCAACTGAGGTATGAAGGCAATGAAACCTAATTTATGAACAGACAAATCAGGCAGACTTGGCAAGGACCTTACAGTAGACGTTCCTTTGGAAAAGAGCTTAGCTATCATGAAGTATGGAAAGTCATCCAGGTCAAATACCATAAAGCCACCTTTACAAACAGCTCTAACAAGGATGTGCATTATATATGCCCATCTATTCTGTCTTTCTTGACCATTTTCACAATACTACACAGAAATGCTGTTTAACAGGCTTATTAACTATTAGCACTGAATTAGGATGAAGCCTCCTGAAAGAACAGAAAAAAAAGCCAGTGATTTTAATTATCTCCATATTATGTATTTTTTCATATAGCTATTTAAAATTGTTCATGAAATGCTTTCATATATCAGTCAAGGCTGCCCTAAATATGCCTATGCACGCACATGTGTATATAAGATTATATGCACAACAAATATGAATTTCATGGAGGAAATACAGTATTAATTGGACAAACAGCATAATTTGCATGCAAGCCTCATACAGAAGTCAAATAACCTTAGAATGCCATGGAATCATCAACTTTAACCTCATGGAGTATTAAAAACTCATCTCTGCTGCACCTTCACAATAAAAAAATCACAAATGAATGCAATACTCTTTTTACTTCAGCGTCTCTCCACTGATCTGTGTGTTGCTCTGATATGAAACTGGTGTAGCAGAGCAGAAACTTGAATTCTTTGTACTTGAGAAGCATTTCAAGTTAAGTAGGTCATTCTGTTGAATACACCTCTCAGTATCAGCACTTGTACAATGTGTGCCTTTGCACATGAAATAAAGGGTTGGGTTTTTTTTATAGTGTGATTTCCAATTTTTATGGTGTGATTTCCAAGTGCTTTTCCCCCTCCTCATTGCTCCTGTTTTGTCAACAAGTGGATTACAATAAGGCAAGAAGAGCAATTTATGTGCTAATACTTTACCAAATTACATATTGTTCTTTCCCACTGACCTCTTTGATGTTCTTAGGACCAAAATTCTCTTCCTAATATTTATGAATTTGTTTATACAGCTGAATAATTCAACCACTTAGGAAAGGATTCTGCTCCCCACTGATTCATGCATGGCTGCTAATAGAAACCCAGCTGAGAAAGAACAGATCACAAAGCTCAACATAAGCAGGAGAAGCTGAGACCAGAGAGAAAGGTTAACAAGTTACTGCTTGCTGAATATATTTTCACTTCAAATCAGCTCAGCTGCATAAATTGTTCAACACTTATATTGAAAAACTGTTATCTGCATTATAAAGAATTAATTCAGAAGTAGGAAAATGCACACTGATAATGTACTGATAATATAAATTCTTCAATTTTACCTTTATTACTTAAAAATAAGCTGCCAAGAACTTTTTTTTAAATGAACTAATTCTTCAATGATGTGTATATATGTATACACAATGATGTGTATTTAATATGCTCTGTTCTGCAGCTATATACCTGACTGATTCTTTCAAAGTTTTGTGTTATTTACTTCTATTCTCACTAGTTTCTAAATCTGCAGCTTTAATTTCTCAGTTTCCACAACAATGTTCATGGTGCAGAAACAGGTTTACTCTGCAGAGTTCAAGAAGCTATTTTAAAATACAGAATGTCTCTTTTTTTTTTTGTTCACTCTGACACAGGGACAGTTTTACACTTAAAGTCTGTCATATGTCAAAATCTGATTTAGGAATAAATTCATAGAAATATGACATTGCAGACACTATTGTGTTGAATTTCTTTCTCCACTGATAACAGGACTTAGCAGTGTTTGTGATACTTTTGCAAATCCCCCTTTGACTGTAACAGGCTAGAGGCCACCACTCGCCCATAGCAAATTTTCCTTTGTAAACCAGTCCAACTTTTTATTTACTATCTCTATTAGAGCTAATTAAAATTTCCAATTAACAGAATTTAAATTCAGTGAAAATGAGGATGAGAAAGTTGTAGTAGTCAGTGTGATTTGTATTTGAAGAAGATTTACACAGATGCTTTCATATTTGGCTGGCAAGTTTCTTGTTCTATTCTAAAAAGAGGACAATCTGTATCTGATCAATAGCGGAACATTTTCCATCACACCAGAGGCAAGAAAAATTTTTAATTTTCAGACACTGAAGATACATTTATGTCTCTTCTTATTTGACTGGATTAGCTATTAGTATTCTAAGAAATACTATGAAGAAGAACTTATTATGAAATTTACTTATGAGTTCTTACCACTTAGGACAAAGACCCCCCCCCCCACCCCCTTTTCTGCAGCCAAACTAGCCTGGCATATAATGCCAACATATCTTACTGAATATCACAGACTCCTTTATCAGTTTACAAGTTCTCCATGACTACAGAGTACATATACTTTGTGCAGTCAAATAATTACAAAATAATTACAATTGTCATGTAAAGCATTGCATGATTTCCTTCACTGTGCTCGTACTTTCAGTTATGGGTTGGTTTGGGGTTTCTTTTTCATTTCTTTGTTGCTTTTATTTTGTTTTTTTCTTTTAAAGAAATCAAAATACATATGGAAAAATGAAGGTTCTAATTCTGTGGGAATTAAAACATTCACAAATGAGATCCTCAAAGCATCTAACTGAAGAAACAGAAAAATTTTCACCCATCACCACAAGAGTCAGGCAACATTGAGCATTACACTGTAAGTCTGCCACTATGGGAGTAAACAATAGCAGGACTCAAAGATAAGGCTCAGACAATAAAAGGCTTACAATGATTGTACAGGCATGATGTCAGCACCTCAAGGAACAGGGTCAGAGGGCTACCAAAAAATCTCTTCAAGGTTTTACAATATGCCTGTGTACACATAACCACACACATACCACCGCCTCTTCCACCAGTGAAATACTTCTGAGGAGAGGAAGGAAAAAACAACTATCCAACAGTACTTTACAACAATAAGCACTGACCATTAGAGGCAAGGAATAAAATACTTCATCCTATCCAGGTGAGCACTCTCAATCATAAGCCTGTATTGTAATAGTAAGCTTTTACAAAACTTCAGATACTTGTGTATTATTGTAATGAAAAAATGTACCATAGAGAACACTCAGAACAGAATCTTCTTAATAATGTTGCAATGGGAATAAAAAACTGGAAAAACTTCCATTTTTTCACAGCTTGCATCTTATCTTCTGTAGCTATCTTTCCTTTAAATCTCCATCCAACCTTATTTGAGGTACCTAACATACCTGCACAACAATTTTAACTGGAATACCTCTGCTTGGATGCTCATTAACAACAGAAATCCTTGTCAAAACAAAACTTTTTGCTATAATTCTTGTAAAATTCATGTATTGTTCTTTCCTATAGCTATATCTTGCTAAAGTGCAGGAAGATACAGCTATACCTTGTTTAGAAATATCAAATGAACAGAGGAAAACTAGTGCTTCCATTAAATGCTGTACTCCACTTCTGCTAAATCTCTACATTTTATTTTGCCAATTCACAGACTACTTCACAGAATCATGGTTGGACTTTTGAAAAAATGACAGAGAACTGCCTGTTTAATTCTATCAAGTAATCCTTCTCGTGATTGAAATTATAAGCTATTAATGTTCCATCCTGAGAGTGCTACATCCTTCTGTATTTAATACTATGTCGAAGCAACTAACATATTTCAAAGATTAATTTTCTTTCTCTTGGCACATGATAAAAATATTCAGGTTTTATTGCAGCAATGTAATAACCTCCAGTTATTTAGTAAGAGCTGTGCTTTGTAATACTGCCTAACATTTCAGCATTTTTGAAATTGAAATGAATGTTTCCCAGGTTCTTCAGCGAAGCTGCAGGATGGATGTAGTTACGATTAAATCTTGCTGGCACCAGTGCTTGGTGTCAGCTACACCCTGGAGCACCACAGCCCTGCAGAGGTGCTGCTGTGCTGAAGGCAGCTCAGGGCACAGCAGCAATGTGGGGTCTACTCAGCAGCTGATGCCATGAGCAGTGCTTCCCTAGCACTGCCTATCCATGGCATCCCGCTGTTACCACTTCAGTCCATCAAATCTGGGGCTCTGCAGAGCTTAGCTCCTGCTACTAATGAGTCTTAAGTACTATGACTCAAACAGCAGCACCAGGCGAGGTTTTAGCCTTCCCTCTGCTGATTTATTTCACACATCTAGCAGTGATGTCTGTAGGAACAGGTGCATAGTTCCCCTGTACAGCTCTGCTCCTGCTTCTGTGAATTTCTGATGAAAAAAGGAGGAGAAAAGGTTTGTTTCCATTTATCTAAGAATCAAAAAGTAGTAAATGATTCTCAGTAAATGATGATACACATCAAAATGCTTTAAATTCCATTTTTAGAGCAAATGGATTTCCGAGTACCAATGCCCCAAGGCTACTCACTCTAATCACAGCACAAAGTGTCCCAAGGAACCACTCTTTGGGCTGGACACAATTAAATACAGACACGGAATTACTGAAGTGTAGAAAATTGAACATTGTGATACCTACCTCACGAGTGCAGGTTATTCTTCTAGGATGGGGAGCTTCCTGTTGCAGCTGATACACTGGGAGGAGGCAGAAGTTGAATTCTAATTAACACGGAATCATTGTGTACATTTTAACATTAAAAATTGCAGTTTAAATAAAGGAGACTTTCTGCAAAGTTTAAAGCAAGGATACCAAGGATATAAAAATTTACCAACAAGCAGTCAGAAAAAAAGAATGTTGCAAGCCAGAACAGTATACTGATTTTTTTTACAACAAATTGATCAAGTAATATGGAATAACTAGGCGAGCTCAGACAAGTTTCCAAAAAACACATCAGAAAAAGAATTGTAATAAACACAAATGAAAGTTCATTATATGTCAAATCGGGCTGCTGTCAGCCTTTCTTCAGCAAGCAGATGGAGCCCAATCCCACTACGCTGGGCACACACCCAGGCACCTGCAGTATGTCAAGACTTTACAAGAATCACTCAGAACTGTGCACTATCAAACCCTCTGCCTTTGCCACTGCTCAGTGAGGACCCTTCTGAAGAAAGAGGAAGATGGCCTTTGCATTTGCAGATCTAAAGACATAATGAGTTGAGTAGCAGAGTAAAATAGCTAAGGCCCAAATTATGACATACACTTACTTACATTTATATCTTCCCTCCTCCTTTTTCTCTATTTTTAAAATAAGCTTCATCAAGCCAGAACAGATCTTTGCAACCAGATGTAAATTTAATGCTACTGGTATGCGCAGACTTTCTCGTATAATACCAAAGGAATTACTTTCAACTCCTATGCCAACTGAATCTGGTTTGGCAAGTCACCTTTAAAATGAGGCTGTCAACACCAAGTTAGTATTTCAACAGTACACTAGAAATGGCAAAATTGACATTTGCAATTGTCATCTTTTAAAATTAAATTATGTTTCAATCATTAGCATGAACACCAAGGTCTGCATTGTGGTATCACCTTCTTCAGATAACAAGACCATACACTAATTTAACCAATACAATTTGACTTCATTACGATTCTCATTTGATCCCAAGTCTTTTCCACTGGCAAATGCTGTATTTATATGTGTCAACCTACATGGGAATGGAGAAAATGGAAAGATGCCCAATGATCATTGAATCATAAGATAAACTGGAAAAATCCATTCCCTTTGTTCCAAATAAAAAAAAACCTAATGGTTTTTCCTGTTGCTACTAAAATCAGTCATTTCCATGCTGGGCTGGTAATATAAAAATGATTTTTGCAAGTGATGAAGAACAGCACACTGGTATATAAAAGTGCAATTATCATTTTAGGCATAGCATTGCCAGCACATTGATTTCCTAGCTTCTATTGTAATAGCTGTATTTGATGGTACTGGATCTTGTCCATATCTAATTCTGAGAACTGCAGAGCCAAGTTCAAAGGAAAAAACATAAAATGAAAGAGCAAGTTAAGATTTTTCTGAATTTCACAAAAGAGCAGAGGAGACACACAATCAGCATGCTCCACAGAAACTGGCTGAAAACTGAGAACTATTTCCCACCTTACTTGAAGCCAGGCTGAAAAGATTTTTCTGAAAGGAAATTCTTTTTCACCAATGGCAACACCTTTCTCCTCTTCCAGTAAGAAGCACAGCAGGCTGACTAGCTAAGTTACAAAACAGGATTCCTATGGCTCCTCCTCTAACTGATGTATGCAATTCAAACTGCTCAACACCAGTTTCCTTGCTGTAATTATTGCCAGGGAAGTCAAACAAGACATTCCTCTTCATCTGTCATGAGCCAGAAATCGAATCAAACCTTGGGATTCAGAGCTTACTTCTGGACCACGGGAAGGTTCACCATGGCAGGCAAACCATGATGTTGTAGGAGAGTGGGTGCACACAAACCATGCATGCAAACCATGTTGGAGAGTGGGTGCAAACACATTTGCACATGCCCAGGCTTTCAGCTTCTGTCAACCTGCCAATGAAGATCTGGTATTAGAGAGGTTCAACCTCCCTGTTATAGATTATGGTGTGGAATAAACTGAACAAGGAAGCAGTGTTCCCTGAGTTCACCGAAGGTACAGAGCTGAAAAAAGTAATCAAACCTGCCCTCTAACACTTGCTCTCTTTCTAACCATGGTTCTCACTTAGCCTTTAATTCCACATCCCTGATTTAAAAGTCTCCCACAGCAGGATAGAAACCTTTTAAAGTAACTACATTTTCTCAAGTGCCAAATCTCCTCAACCTTTAGAGAGCAAATATTTTCACAATGTGAAATGTTGCTTGAGCAAATCATTTTATCCAGCCTGAAGACACCAAGTTGAATATATACAAAGTAATGCAAATATAAGTCTGACATCTCAAAACTGTTATATACACAAACATTCTGTTTTCAAAATCTGCTTTTCACAGAAGACTCTTCTTTCTTGCTGTGGCTCCTCGAGTCTCAAAATGTCTCACATCCTGGCTTTTCTATCTACAAAGAACTAGAATTTATAGGTGAGCCACTGGGAAGTTACGATGCTCTTTTACGTTTTTCTCATGTTCTCTTCCATGTCTCTAAAGCTCCATTTGCACAGCCAAATAAGAGGTCATTCCTTCACATGGAATTCTTTTGCATTTAAAAATGGCTGTTTGCTTTTTTTGGGTTGTTTTTTTTTGGGGGGGGTGGTTGTTGGGGGCTTTTTTTTGTTGTTCTTGTTTTGTTTTGGTTGCTTTTTTTTTTTCCTTAAATGAAAACAACAAGTTGTGAAGTTCTCAAGAGAGTGGCACTCTGATCTCAGGGCAAGGTACCTGGACTGCTGCCCTGCACACCTGACTAACGCAGCCTGCAAGGCCAGCTCCCCTGGGCTAGGGCACACATACCCCAAGAACTGCAGAGCATGGGCAGGCTGGTAGCAAACCAGGCCCTTCTAGTCAGGGCTTCAAAAAACCTGCTTGTGATTTGTCACACCAGGTCAAACAAATGCTCTTGTTTTACTACATCAGAAAATTCCCGAAGAAAACAAATTGAGTTTTCTTAAGCAGCTCAAGATCAGCTCTAACGATGCAAGGCACTAGATCACAGGAGTCCTAGAAGTTTGCAAGGATACCAACTTTAAGGCCTGAATGAAGTTTATGTAAGCCCTGGTCTAGGCAAAAATCTACCCCTCTAAATAATCTATGTCCACTTGTCCTTGGGGGTAGTTCAAATGCAGAAGTCAACCCCTTTGATGCTGCCTCAACTGACATTCTGATGAAAAGAGAAATGAGTCTTTTAAAGCAACAAACTGAAACTTTTCCAGCTCTGACTTGGAAAAAAAAACCCCAAATGCTGAGATACTTACAGTAAGATTTCCAAACAGGTGGTCTGTATTCATCAGTATCTGAAAGAAAACAAAAAATCTTAATGTTGAGTAGGAAACATTTTAACACAGGAAAAACCTGCAGAAGCACTCACAGAATTATTAATATTGCACATAGGTTCTAAACTTACTTTTCACTATTATAGAACAACTTGTTAAATTTTCCCCCTTTTTACTTAAACTAAAAATGTGAAAAAGTATTTTCTTTATCCAGCTAGAATAAAAACTATAGAAACAAATCTGAAAAATTGCAAAAATGTAGATCAGAAGCCAGAATACTGTGGGGAGGAAGGAGAATGTATATTATTTTATTATGTATATATCGATAAGTTCCGTTTTCAACTACACCAGAAAGATTTTATTTAATCTCAATTTATATTCCAGTAAATGAGTTTCCATGCAACTTATTCCTGCCATTAGCATTTTCCTCTTCTGGATGGCAATTAACAACTCTTAAAATAAAATCAGAGTGTGCAAGGATGGTGAAATATTTTGGAAAAGAGAAGGGGTCTTTTTTCATTGTGAGTACAAGCTCTTTTTGGAAGTAGTGAGTAGATATTAAAAGTACCAACATATTTCTACTCCAAGATTTTAATTCTCAAATAAAATTAAACAAAAAATAAAAAAATAAAATCCCAATGTCTTCTAAGTTCTGCCACCCTTATGACTTGTTTTACAACTGATCTGACATTTTGAGCTCAGGGATATGCTGCAAACTTTGATTCTGATCTACTGTTTTACTGCTCTGACCAGCTTCAGTTCTGATGCCATAAGTCACCACTTTCAGCAAGATGCTGTGTTTATCTGCCTTGGAGCTGGTGGGAATTATTCCATCCTCATTGCACCACAGGGTCACAAGCTGAGCCACCCACACAGCCAGCCTTGCTGTCTGAAGCCACTTCTGACTGCAGCGTTCATGCCTGAGCCCTGTTTGCAATATCTGCTCACTGGAAACACCTGCTGCATCCAACAAAATATTAATTTCTACTTTTTATTATAAGTTGACATAAAGATCAAGCAATCTGGGAACCTGTTGCTTGACTTTTGGCCTGAGAGGCATCTCCACTTGAGAGTTCTTAAGGTGTGCAAAACTGAGCCTGAAGCTGAGATTTTGCTTTGCCTCCCCTTAGAGTAAGTGTTATGAGTAATGTTCTGTTTTTCTAATTTATCAGACGAGATTAAATGTAACAGCAAATTTTTAATAGTAACAATTGTAAATTGATACAATTAAAGTATTAAAAATGAATACAAAAAAATTTTGGAAATTAATACAATCAAAGCATTAAGTAAAATTTGAGAGTAAGTAATTTAGTATAATTGAGGTTCATATAAAGCATAAACAAAACCGACCAGGGAGGGGACCCCCATNTTGCTAATATAGTTACAATTTAATTAGCACTAATCACATTTATCGCAGTAAGCAATCTGTCTTCTTCAGATACTTGCTGTAGTCCATCTCTCACACATAGTCATGTCAAAAATCTCTAAACTAGAGCTTAGTGGAAGGACCTATTTTCCAGTTTAACTGGCACAGACTTCGCCAGACCATCTGAGAACACTCCCTGCCCTGATTGCACTGTAATTTTGTTCCATTTTTTACCCCATATTTTAGTTCTATGCATGAAGAGGGTGCAGTCCTTGCAGACCACCTTGGTGGCAGTGGGTTTTATAAATACAATTCATTATGACTTTATTATTAAGGCAGCACTCAGTTAAACTGCCATCCCCCTGAATATGATGGGTTTTGATCTTTGGAAGGTCCTGCAGATGCTCTACCACATCCTGCAGATCAGTAACAACACCTTGAATCTGCAGAGAGACCTTAAGCAGCTCGTGCTTCACTGTGGTAGTAAAAGCAAATCAGCAGCAACAGATGCAGCCAGGGTTATTCATTCCTACTTTGATACCTTTAATTAAGGCAGTGCCAGTCGATTCATTCCAGAAGCATTGCAACATGATCCCTTAGCAATGCAATGTCACATGGAAAAGGGGGAAAATTTTAAAGTAAAAATAATAGCTTATTTCCCAGAAGACAACTCTTACCCCACCACCTGAATTCACTTTTGATATACTCTGGGTTTTGGCAATATATGCACTAGTTGAATTTACAAATAAATAATTTAAGTAAAGGACAATACACACTGTATTTTTAAAATATGAGCTAGCTGTTATGAAAATACAAACATCTTGTCAGTCTAACATATACTTGCTCACACTCAAGCCATACAGCTAAGGGCATCATGGTTATAAAACTAAAAACTGACAATATTTGTGCCAAACAAAAAACGTCAAACCTTGTTAAAGTCAGGCAAGAACAGCAGTTACTTTCATACAAGAAATAGCTAACATTCAGAAATGGGAAGGAATGATTTATGTTATGCAGCTGTGCAGAAGGATTTTGTTAGAAAAAAAATCTGTCGGTGAACTTTATTGCCTTTACAGTGTGAGAATACCCTCAGGCCATCCCACATGAGGTAATGAAAAAACAGAAGGTCATTTCTATTGTGATTTTTTTAAAAAAAAGTGTAGTAGCAAACATTAAGCACAGTGAAAGAGTGAAGCAGAGGGTTTTCAGTGTTTCTTTCTGAGCAAGAATGCTTCTATTACTAAAACTAGATTAAATAGAATAAGCATAAACACCAGCCCTGTCTATTAATTACCTGTTTTTAAAGGTTAACCAATGTGGTCCCATTTAATACATCAAAAGTATTTAGAAATTCATTATTGGGAAAAGGGTTTGATTTTCAGATAGTACAGGCTTCCATGTACAGCATCTCCAATTAGGCATCTGAAAAGCACTAACAGGCATGATAAAAAACCCACAGAAAATGTGGAACCCAAAATACATTTTCTCACTAATGCTGCAGCACTTTCTAATTAACACAATAAACTCTACACTGTCAGCTCTCAGATTTTTTTCACAGTAACTCAGCTCTGCTAAATGTTTCCAGGATAAAATAATTTTCTACAAGCTGTGCATCAGGTTCTATCTTAACTGTATTTTCTGCCCTAAGTGAGATGTAATTCAACTTAAAACTACTCTTCTCCAAAGACAGCTGATGCTATCAGCTCTGTCCAGATGAGATCCGACCAGCACTGTTCAGATTTTTACCAGTATGAAGACACTCTCATCAGCAAGGACATTTTAGATCAGAGACATTGTCCATGTACATAAAGTGCAATTTCAAACTGAGACCAATTTCAAGCTGACAGATACTTTCGCTCAGAATTAGCTGGGTTACAAACACAGTGCAGATGATATGTATTTAAAAACCACACAGACTTCCCATAAGCCAAATTTACCATGGAAGACAGTAAATTCTTCAGCTTTCTATAAAGCTCCTGACAAGCATTGTTACACCAACTTTACTCAGAGCAACTCAGACAGCGTTTGCTTTTACTTTGGTAGCTGGTACAAGCAATATTTAATGCCATCAGTTCATATATGTAGAATCCTGAGGATGACATGATCCAAGTGGTTCATCCTTTCTCACTTTGTTTCCTTCAGAAGTGCTATGTTTCCTGAAGATGTTTTTGGTTTCCTTATATTCTAATCACAAGAGAAATTCTGGACACTCAGTACTTGCTTGCCACTATCTTCTTTACTCACAACACACTCTTCTCTTTTCCAGGACTTTGCCTTTCCCCAGCCTTAGCAATCTCCACCTGTATGTGAGACCTCTCCCCTCATCCTTGAGCAGTGCTTTGGTTTGTTTCTCAAAGCTGTCTTCTTAGGACTCACCTATTCATCCCACTCTATCTGCTCAGCATCTCATTCTCAATCCATCTTGTCTTATCTTGTCTCTACTCCAAGGTTCCTTGCAATCTGCTTAAATGCAGAGAAAACAGAGACAGAAAGCCAGAACAGCTCAACAGGCAGCTTCTGGCAACAGTCAGAGATGTCACAGTGGGCAAGAACATTACCCTCCTTTGAGCACACCAATTCACCAAAAAAAGACACTATGCATCTTGAGCATATCAGCTCATAATCAGCTGCAATTAAGAACTGAAAAGCATAGACTGACCATCAGAAATGCTCATTCCCACAGAAATGGGCTTCTGCCATAGACAATCATACAGCCATTTAGAAGATCATATATGGACACAAACACTAGGAGAACATCTCAGATTTTCCATAAACACAAACGTGACTAACTGTGACATTACAATGTAGCACTTCCCTACATTATTTTGCTTCTTTCTTACCCACTCCTATTTTACCCACTATATAAATTTGGACAGCTGTAGTACTTTCAGACTGTACATTTTAACTGCAGATATGAAAACTGTTACTATTGCCTCAAACTGTTTAGAGTGCTTGTCTTTGTGTATTCCTTTTAAAGAAAGAATAAAAATGTTTACCTCTGCTTGAAATGGCTGTTTCTCTCCCCACCAGAGACCAGCCAGTTCAAGGGCAGAGGAGCAGCAGCAGCTTAACTCTGAATGGTAACCCCATAAAGCCATGTAGGACTGACAGAGATTTCCTATAGAAAATGCAGTTTTAGTTTTCTTTTACTGGATGTCAGTACCTGCACCTTGGTCATCTCTAACATCAGAGAACAATGCTGTCTGGGAGGAAATACTAATCTATCTGCTCAGATAGCAGCTCTTTCTCAACCTTTGGTTTTATTTGATAATATCTCTATTGAATACAGGTGAGGCCTCAGGTGGGGAACTTTGTGGAAGAGGCCAGTTCTCAGCCATGTGGACCAAATACCAACATGACCAGGAGAAAAAAAAATGTCTGATTTCATGTTCTGAACTGGTCTAGGACCAAAGAATGGTGTAAGTCACAAATATGAAAAGATGCAAGAAAGTATAAACATTCTTCCGTAAGCTACAGCTAGGCACTAACCAGAAAGCATGTGTTGTAAGATGCTAATCTTGCTTTGTTTGGCAGCAGCATATACCAAAAATTAACTCCTGGAGAGATTCACCACCAGCCTAGTGGATGTGGCCAACAGACTACTTTTTGTTCCTGAAAAGCAACTTCTAGAAAATTTGTCTCCAGCCCCCGGATCTTCCTTATTAGCACTTTCTCTACGCCCGAAGGATGCACACAAAAAAATCACTTGACTTAGAGGAAAAAAAAGCCATCATTTATTTGCTGGTGAGATTCTCAAGCCACAAAAAACCAGCACAGTTGAACAGAAAATGTCATTTCATCTCTGTTTTTCAGAGTATAAATGCCAACAGCATTTCAGAAACTAAGCTCAAGCCATCACAAAATGTTTTCAACAGCAGCCAAGCAGACCCTAGCAGTGAGGGCTTTTACACACTCCAACCAAAATAAAACTCAAACAGCACTGAGCTAATTGAAGGATGAATACAGCCACTGCCCTAGGCAGCAGCACTAAACCAGATGGGCTACAACTCCATGGTTTCAGGGTAAATATGAGAGGCTGATCCTTGGCCGCAGCAGCACTGGAAGCTTTTGCAGAAGTCTCTGTACTGCTGGAAGCAGGAGGGGAAGATGAAGCCAAGCAGCTTCTGGAGAGGAGCAGCAGGGTAGAGGGTGCGGAAAACAACAAACCATCCCTGTCTATAGCATGTGTAGTGAAGAAGAAAGGGACACACAACTAACGTCCTTCATTGCTCCTAGACAAGACCTTGGGATGCCCCTTTTTTTGCACAAAGCCTCTTTGCACCCCTCTGCTATCAGGAGCAGTGAGTTATATGACAATCTGTAATAGGGTGGTGGGCAGGAGCAGCACCTTGATGCAAAGAGAAAGTGTCACATGCATGGTTACTGCCCTTTAGTGAGGTCCTGCAGAAACCGCCTCCCTGCCCTGGCTTCAGGGTGCCATACACAGCTGCCAAGGGCTGCAGAGAGCTGCACTTCAGCCAGTGTTAATAAACATGAGAGAAAGCTGTGGTCAGGCTTTCTCACCTGGCAAGAGATATTTTCTTAGAAACAACTACTTTTTCAGCATTTAAGTCCTTCACATGAATACAAAAAGGGAAATGATCCTCTGGCTCAATACTGTTCTGCCTTCAGCTTGCCAAAGCAAAGGGGCAACAAGTTTGTTGACCAAAATATCTTGCACGGGCTTACAGCACATTTTTAAAGATATGACACGCAACTTTTTGGAATATTCCTTTTTTCTTAAACAAAACCTCCTATACTGTTGTTTTACAAAAAAGTTGGTGTTTAGAAGTCACTGAATAAATAATGTTAACCCAAATGTAATGTTGCTCTATTTGTGATTTGAAACAAAGACATTAATGACAAGAACCTGATGGTACATATGGCCTGGGGCCATGTGGAAGATCCCCACGGGGCTGAGAACACCCCAGGCAATAAGCACCACATTTCTGTATGTCAATCAGCAATGATGACTGATACTTCTAGAATGTTATTGAGTCTTCAATGCTTCTTTAATGCTATCTTTGGCAGACAATATCCTTTGAATTAAGAAACAGAAAAATGCTTTGAAAAAATTTAGACATATCAAGGCTCTTCCTAAGACACCAATGCTGTAAGGAGCTTCAGTGCAATAATAAACCACCATCTATTTTCCCCACCTTCTCCAGGCAGGGAAAAGACATCAAACAGGCATCCAGTTCAACATGCTGGCAGGTATTAGAGCTCAGCATGGACTTCAGGGATGTGCAAACAGCTCACCTTCCTAGCAGAGCATCCCCTGCTCTGAGCACTGAAAACAGGCACCAATAACGAAAGTATCCCTTCAGTTGCAAGATGGCACTACATCACACACACTGTGCCCCAGGAATTTTTAATAGGACAAAACTTATTTTTATTTTCTCTTTTATTTGCTCTCATGCTTTTGCTTTTATCACTCAAAAAAAGCACAATTATGTTTCTAATTATTACTGGAGAAAAAATGATTAACTGAAAGTCAGTGTGAACAATGCCCCAGAAAGCTACAAGGGCTAATGGCATTTCTCTGATGTGACCAAGGGGGAGACAAGAAAGCACACTCAGCAAAAGTGAAGGGGCCTAAAGAAGGGCATGCTCTGATAATTACATCAGTGCTGAGGGGGAAAGAAAAAATGGATCTCACTGCCATCCTGTTTCTACAAACGTCTGATCTGGCAACAATAAATTCTGTGGGAATGCTTCTAATGGGGTTGAATGAGAGACCCACTGAAAACAGCCTGAGTTCAATGCCTTTTATGAGCAGTTCTACTATTATTGCCTCTTTATAAATGATGGGAAATTTTAAGAAGTAATATTTTGCTTATCACAAGCACTGCTGCAGTGAAATGAACTCATCCTCTAAGTGATTAGACCAGGTTGCAAATCATTCATTTCTAGATTTTCATTTAACCAAAGCAAGGGAAGCAAGTATTCATCTTTCCTTGCCAGATAAAATACCGGCATATGACTGCATAAGTAATAAGAAATAAAAATTTTTAAAATCCTTTACAGCAAAAAAATTAAAATTAATATTAAATTTTAAGGTGAAATTTTCACATATGCAATGGTAACATGCAAAATGCAGTTGTTTTTCTTTTCCTCTTGACAGTGGTTTAATGGAGGGGTGGGGAAATACCCCATGAAAGCCCAGGTAGCTTACTGTTTGAGATAAGTTTCAAAACATCTAGTATTATTTCTTAGTGTTGCTGAAAGTATAAAAAAATTGGCTCTCAGAGAGGTAAAAAGATGACAAGTGCCACCTTGTGGGCATTTAATAAAGACAGAATTTAATGTTTCTTTCTGTTTCCAGGGGGCTATGTCAGTCTCCAGACAACAGGCTGCTGCTGATTTTCATTATTACTGGGACACACCACCTTTGCTCTCTAAGAAAAGACAGACACAATGGGAATTGTTTTCTGACATGGCTCTGCACGTCAGTGCAGGTAAAACAACACTCAGGCCAAAGGCTGTCTGGTAATCCTCTGATTTACATCACCACATGTATCCTGAAATGTCTAATTTACACAGTAAACCACTTCCAACTGAAGATGTTGTCAAAATTTTTTTTTAATTCATTGTGACAAAACCAACCATGTCTGACTGCAGCCCTGAAGAGATGGATCAATGAGTTTGGCAGCTTCCCATCCTCCTTATGAGTTATTTGAAAGGTCCATTGCAGACTAATTTTGCAAGGTCAAAATTTTCAGGAATAGCCTTTATTGGATTAATTGTCTCTTTTAGATTTAACAGAAAAATTTTCCAAGTGTCTTTTAGATCAGTAAAGCAAACTCTTGTTCACTGTAAATTTGGAATAATGTCAGGTTACATAAGCTTGAACACTGCAATCAGACTTCTTTGTTTTTAAACCCAGACTGGTTTTCTTTGCAGACACTATTCTGGTCATGGCCAACGAAGTTTGCATGGAAGGCTGGAGAAATATCTGTTGAGGCTATTGCTCTTATACTCTCTCATTCCAACCATAGCAAGGGATAATACAGGAGAAAACATTTACCCTTTGACATTTCCTTTCCTATTTTTTTTTCTGCAAATCCTTCTTTGTCTCCTATTTTAAAAGTCTGCCTGCACAGAGACAAAGCTCATTTCCCATTGCTTGCTTCACTTCTTCCAAACATTAATAATACCAACAAGGGCACATCAATTTTACCATAACTTCAAGCCAGTGACAACTGTTATAGCCACGGCCTCAAGGCATTCACAGAAATACTTTTTTGTCTTCATTTCTCTAACACATCTAGCAGGGAATATTGACTGGAGTTTGATTACACAAATATTCTGAACAGTTACCCTACTAGTGAAAAAGAACAACATGATAAGGTATAAAAGTGTCTTCCAGCTGTAAATTATTCTCCCTGAATACAATGTGTGTCCAGTCAAAGCTGAGCAGAAGAGACCCTAAAAAAAGGACAAGCCCTTTTGAAATACAACCCCCTCCATCCATTGCATAATGCCCTAATTTGCTGAATGGGTAGACATGCTTTATCACTGTTTGCTTGGCTGCTTTGATTCGTTTTTCCACACACAACACCAACATAATGAACACAAGCTCACTTTCCTGCTCTAAAACACACCTTTAAGTAGAGCATTGTGGCTTTACTAAAAGCTAAACCTCAATAAAAGAGCACAAGACTGACTCTGCCACCCTATCCCTTGGTAAAAACCTGCTGAGAACTTGTCCACCCTTGCATTTCAAGTCAAGATAGCTGCTGTGCATTCATTAGCCTCCTGGGGTAAAAAAAAACAAACTAAACCAGACCAGCCATTAGCAGCCCAGGCAAAACTCAGAGCCTTCAAGAGAAAATTAAGAGCAGATCTGATTCCTGACTGCTGTTATAACTGGTGTCAAGACAAACAAACATGCTCCAAAGCACATCTCTCTGTGTCAGATGGTCAAATAGATGTAGCTTCTCCTTCCTCAAACTTGACCCATTTAAGCTCTTAGACCATCAAGTTATAACAAGCCTATGATGATTCCTATTACAAACAGATTTTTCATTTTCTAAAACAGTTGTCAATAACACACACCATTGCTCAGGCAAAAATATGACTTGCATTTATGTCCTTATTTTCAGAACAGATGCAACTACCAAGCAAAGTACCCCTGCCCAGGATCATGATTGTTTTTTATAGTGCCATGAAGGAAAGTCCTAAAAAAATTATTGGCAGGGTCTGAGAAAGGAAATGGAAAAACTGCAGTAGGATGCCTTTTCTTTAAATTGGAATTTAAGTTTTTATTCCAAAAGGCATTCTCCAATTGCTGTGAGCTTCTCCCCAGTCTGAGAGATGTACCACTCTGTACCCTGTCAGCTCTCATATAAAACATTCAAGAGGCCTCCAAAGAAATGAATTAGGATGCTCTAGGTAGAAAAGCTGAAAACTTCACATTTCTTTCTGGCAATGCCACGGCTCACTATTATAACTGCAGCCAAAGAACTGTGGTGAAAGCTTTTCACCCAACAGCCCCTCCCTGTTTATAGAATTACATCCATCTTTTTCATCATGATTTTCCTCCTTGGCAGGCTCATCTGCTGCACTAGGCAGGAACCAGACAAAGGAGAGAGAGCAGGGCCAGTCCATGGAGAAGCTGTGCTCTGAATCCACTCCTGCACCACTCAGCATCCTCTGGGATTGGAGCAACACCCAAACGGGCTCAGAGGTGCTTTAGCAGCTCTGCAAGTGCTGAGAGGTTTTCTGCATGGGCTTCTCCTTTGTCTCAGCTCTTTCTGGGTTTGTGAGGAGAAAAGCATATCAGGGCTGCTGGAAGGAGAGCTGAACAGAGGTTTGGTACTGCCCTGAAGGAATGGGAGAAATAGCTGGAAAGCTTGATATGATCGATGCTCAGAGATAACCTCTAAGTCCTTTTTCGGGTAACTCCATGTTTCTTTCCCCCTACAGGAGATGAACTCAGATGGTTTTCTTGTCTCTGTTTTGAAATAGTTTTCTTTCTCCTTTTTATTCCCACTAATTAGAAGAATGACAAATTGGTCCATAAGTAATGGAAACTTGGGTCATTAGCTCTCATGTTATCTTGGCACTGCATTAAACAGGTTTCCAACAATTATTAGCTGCATTTCTAGGATATCAAAGCATCCTTACTAGAACTAAGATCCCATGCAAATGTCCACAAGTGAAAAGCAGACTTAGTCCTACATAAAAAGACATCTAAACAAAAAATAGGAACAGTGGCTGGTGAGAGAAGCAGAGGCCCTTGTAGATGAGTTCATCAAAGAAAGATCAGTATCTCTATTCACAAGTCTTGCTA
The DNA here is from genome assembly GCA_013397075.1 of Rhabdornis inornatus. Lineage (NCBI taxonomy): Eukaryota > Metazoa > Chordata > Aves > Passeriformes > Rhabdornithidae > Rhabdornis > Rhabdornis inornatus. Next base: position 10,268 of record VWZS01004498.1, on the reverse strand, counting down.
ACCCAGTATTCCCCTAGCCAGCACTGTCTCTCTGGATAACAGCTTTTTTTGGTGTCTTCAGCCCTACTTTGACTTTATAAAAAGAACCCTATTGTGGCAATTGACAGCACAGGAAAACACATACGGACAGATACAAGGATAGTGATACGATGTGACAGATCAAAACCCCATTTTAGAATTTAAAAATGGTCCTGGCCTGAGACAGCTTCGTGAAAACTGCTGTGAGGCAGAATATTGCAAGCAATTGTCAGAGACTGTGATACAGAGGATTTCCATACAGAAAGAAGGGCAAATGCTAAGACAGTTCTGAGACATGGCAAACCCTGCCTGTGTCTTGCACAGCAGTGGGAGAAGGAAGATGCCAATTTTTTACATTTAAAAGTCATGACTAACAGCAGCTTCAACAGCACCCCACCAAAAAAAGCAATAAAAAAAAGATCTTTCTGGTTCTCATAGACCTTTCTACCAAGTGAGAAAAAAGCTGAGTTAGCCAGAGTGAGCTCTCCCTCTGACAGAGCAGTCTGCAACTCACTCATCTCAAGAGGCTCCTTGGGTTCCTGTCCCAGGAGTGCTGCATGCTCTGTCCCACCCTGGGGCTCACCATGCTTTGGGACAGCTGGGACACAGGGGCTATGGTTCAGCTCCTGCTAATTCTGAGCCTGCAAAAGAGCGAGTCAAGACTAAATTATCATCTTTAGTTTAATGCAGATGGATTGGGGTAGGGGTATCTTCTTACATAGTACAATTTCAGTAAAATATAAGGAATAGAAGATGCTCCATTGAGTTACTGCTGTGCTTGCTGCTCTGCCACTGAGGAGGGGCACACAAGGGAGCTGGGAGGGGACTGTGGCCACAGCTTGCTTTGACATGATGTGGCATTGGGCAGATAGGTCAGCCAGGAACTCCTTGAGCACTGCAATAAAACAGCAGCACAGCTACAGGCACATGAGCTCACCACTGGAAATGAATGCTGTAACAAGCTTCCTCTCCTTCTGTTTCTATTAAACAAGTGGAGACTTTCCTCAACATTTTTTAAGTCCCATTTATAAATATACTGCTTAAAAAAATAATAAATTAAAAAGCCGGAAAGGAAATTAGTAGAATTAATTGCTGTGTCAAAATTATGCTTCCTTTATTGGAAGAATAAACCAACATGTGCACATTCCACCTGTAAGAGAGGTGAGGAAGAACTACATCCTGTTTGGAGGTTTTTTGTAGGCTTTTTTTTTTAAATGAAAAATTAGCCGAGACTTCACTGAAACATTATGTCCAGATTCACATGGAAACCATAAAGCACAGCTGAAAAACACTGGAAGATTGGCCCTACCAAATAAATATCAGCAACTTTTATAGTCTGCAGTCTGCTGTGGACTGCCTATGTATCAGATACTAATTCAGCAGTGAGGAGACTGACTTGTACCCTGCCAGTTTGAGCACAGGGAATGGTCAGGTACTGCACTAAGGTACTGAGTTTGTTTTTCAGAATTGCTCTCTTATCTTCACAGTCCCCTATTTACACCTCAAAAGAAGTAATTTAGTCTCTCCTTAGCCATTGCTGGAGCAGTACTCTAAAACTTTCCTACATGAAATACTTTACTGTGAGGGTGCCGAGGCACTGGAACAGGTTGCCCAGAAAAGCTGTGGCTGCCCCATCTCTGAAAGTGTTCAAGGCCAGACTGGACAGGGCTCTGCTCCTGTGGAAGCTGTCTCTGCCCGTGGCAAGGGGTGTAGGAACTAGATGACCTTCAAACCTCTCTGTGATTCTACGATGCTCTATTGCACTTGCTATGTAATTTAAATGGTTGCAACTGTGGTAGCACACCACAATGCAATGGGGAATAAAACAGTTCTAGTATTTAGGAAGCAGAGTTTTACCTTCGTGTTTAGAGTGAAATGTCACACAAGCAAACTGCCTTGGGACATTCCGTTTCTGATCAAGAGCAGAAAATATGTATTTTTATTTCAGCTTCTTAAATGGCAAGACTGCTCTTGCATCAAAGGAAGCAGGAAGGACATGGAGATGAGGACTGTAGCAGAGAGGAAACCACCACCTCCCACCAGCATCAAGAGTCCAGACCCAACTCTGCTGATGTTTTCAGCAGAGCCAGACCCTGCCTCCTGCACCAAAGCTGGATGTGACAGTGGGCTTCCTTACAGAACTGACAGGCACCAAAAGGAAGTTACCTGCTCACTGTGAGCAGAAAGGTCTAGCCTGCAACTTCTTCAGACATCCACAACCAGAGGATGCAGTTTTCCTAATGCACTCTCTCAAGGGACTAGGATTTAGTCACATGAAAAACAGACCACTTTATCACATCCTATCAGCATTAACAAAATTTTAACCAAAAGCAAGCCAGCCCTGACATGACCAGCCTTCCACGATGCTTATCACAGAGCAGCTAATAAAGTTCTGGGATTAATGTATCAAAATAGATCACAAAAATTAGACTCACGGAGGAATAAATGGAATTTTAAGAGCACAATTACCAGTAACTTTGAAATCACTTCATATATAATTTTCATTTTATATACCTTTTTCATTCAGAATGCTGTAAATGTCAAATGCCAACCAATTCTTACACATTCACAAAGGCTGCTGCACACACAGCAATATCACTGGCTTCCCAGCTGGGTGTGACCAGCCTTCCTCCCTCCTCCTGACTAGAATCAGGACAATAACCAATCACTCACTCCACACACAGTCAAACCCCCAGAACAGCGTGGAGAACTGCAGGAACTCTTCCCAGCATCTTCCTGGGCATGGCCAGCAAGGGTGCTTGAGGCCCAGATGTCATGCAATTCCCAAGTCCTAGCTCTACTGTTAAATGCTTTAGAAGACCAAATATTTCAGAGACCTTAAATGGTACTTTTCCTTGTTTCAACACAGACTCAAAAAAATCCACATCTAGATGATTTTTAATTTTCTGCCATCACATTTATGAAGATGTACAAGCCAGATACAATCCATGGCACTGAAAGAATAACCAAGCCAGTTTATGATTTTATGAGGGAGGAGGAAGCATCTCATCTGCTAGTAACTACAGAAGTGCCCTTGGGCCAGGTCTCAGGTCTGTTTTGTTTCATTGTGAAGACATTTGTGTGCAGAACTGTACAATCTCTGTCCACAGGGTGGAGCAGCTCAGTAGCCTGAGCTGTGGATGCTACACCCCACATTCAGAAAAACCAGAATTGTCCTAACAATGTTCATTCAGCTTAGACGGCATAGAGCAGTTCCCTATGTCTGCAACCCTGGGGGATCCTGATTAATCTGCCCTTATTAAACAATAATAGCACAGTCTTCCAAAAGGCTTGTGCTTTGAGTTTACTGATTAGAGCAGTATTTAAATTATTACTATAGTACTGCCACTGTGAGTAAACAATTTTTTCTTGCCACTGAGATGTGCTTTCTGTCAATGGAAAATTGCTTGTACACCTAAGGCCTCTCAGAGAGAATTAGTGAGAGAAAAAATTCCCAAAAGCTGATAAAACAAAAAGCATCAGCTGAACCCAAAACAAAAAGAAGAAACCCCATGTTTACACCTGAAATACCAGCCCCTGGCTAATGTGAAGTGTACATCAGGAAAGCTTCCTAGACCCTCACATTCAGAGTGTCCTTCACTTCAACATCGTCAGATGAGATTCTGTGTTACACAGACTGCCTCCATTCTTAGTGGAGCTGCTGGTGTCAAGGAGGAAAGGGATGCAATTGTTCAATGACGTGCCTGAGCTGATGACAGCATAAGAGAATCTCCTTGGAAAAAATTCAAAAATCTCACCTTAATTCATTACTTGAGCACACAATTGGACATGTCCTTTTCAGTTTCAGCAACAATTCTCAAACTTCTGATTTCTTTAGATTCTTATACAATACTCACAACTGAAAGGAAACACAATTTTATACTAGCCAGTGTGTAAAGCACACTTCTAAGCACTAAGCTGAGAAGCCTTGACTCAAATGTTTTCATACTTGTCTATACTGTTAGTGTCACTTCTCTGGTATTTTCATCAATTTATACCAATTTATTAGTTAATAGATCCTATACAGGTTTTTCTTTTGATTGCATTGCATTCAAGCCTGCTCTCTTTATTTGTTTCATTAGGTTCTATAAATCATGAAAGGTTAGCACAGCACCTAGGAGAAAATATTCTTACGACTCTCAGCACTTGGACACTTTTCCTCCCAGACACATGAATGGGACTTGGAAGCTCTAGTTTCTCTCTAAAATAGTTTCAATTTTTAACAAATCAGCTTCATTTTTAAATGTTAAAAACCCCACAAACCTAAACATTGTACTAATATCCCTAAATAATTTCATCTAATTAGACTATTTGTAGTTCCCATTATGACTAGATGTTGAATTGCTTAAATGTCCTCTAAAATTAGCTTAGTATCAGTCAGTATTGAATGAAGCCCAAGTATTTTTTAAGCAAGGGCTAACCACTTCAAGAGTATCTGCTGCAACCAGGTTAAAAAGATCACTTTCACTTCACTGCTTTTCTGGTGAAAAAGACCTAGCACAGGCAGTGCTACACGGGATATGTATTCACTTTATTGCTCACCTTATGCTCTTCAGTTCTCAAAGTTCTTTAGATTTACTTTTGTTTTCTTTTGGCCTAAGAAGCATCCATGATAGGTACTGTTCCTATCATTGTACATTTATGTTCCCTGTAGTGACAAAAGCCCTACTATAAATGTCTCAATTCCACAAACAAGCTTCCATTAACTAGTTCAGTTAAGGAACATATTCGAGATCATTTTCTGGTACAACTGGACTGTTTAGTTAAGGGGTTCTGTCAGTAAACTTTACAATCACAGGTAGCCACAAGTTTTAACCATAGCTCAGGGCCACATACACAAATATAGAGAAGAATTGTACGTGATCTGTTTATTTCCCTTTCTTAGAAGGCTCTGCACACAAGACAAGAAATAAGCAGATTAATTTTTGAGTATTTCCTATCCTACAGAGAATCTGCAGCATTACTTGTTGTGAGCCATTTTTTAGAAGAACACTTACTTTCTCTGTACATGTACTAACCAAGCACTCTCAAATTTAATGCCCTTTCCCAATCAAAGAAAACATTTATTTAGAGAAAAATTTCTCTTTTTAAACCGACACATTAGAAAATACATGCTTGAACCAACATAAGTATATCCTACCTTTTGAAGAAGCCATGAGTCAGTAAGCACAGTTTGCATGGAGAACAGTAATCACAGATGCATAGAACTTGAAACAGTAATTTGTTAATTAGTATTTCAAGTATGGAAGAACTTATTTCAAAAGGTTCACTTCATACCCACAGTAGTAAATAGGCATACAAAATTAATTCTATGTAGTATGACATCAGAGCTCACAGCTGTGGAAGCAATTCTGCTAAGTGAGCAAATTACTATTTACGTGCTCTTTCAGAAATGCATGGACACCTGAAACAGAGGTATCATTGGCTTTTTTGTCCCTGCCCTTTCCGCCTGTAGCAGTGTATTGCTTGTTTCTTTTATTCTGATATTTTCCCTAAAGATTTCTCTAAAAACTGCCCTTGTTCATCATCTCCTTATAAAACTATATCTGTCATGCTGACTACAGCTCTGTCTCTAATCTCATTCACCTGTAGCCACCCATCAGAGTGCAAGCACTTTGAAGATTAAAAGAGAATTGCTTTGCTTCTCATTTCTTAACCACCAACACTCAGGGATGAGTTTTCATCCATTGGCAGGCTCTGAGCAAGAAGGCAAGAGCATGAATAACTAATGACAAATATGTCCATGAAGATCTCTCCTGGTTGTTTTGAAATGTCTTTCTTTGTTCACACAAGAGATTTGATGAGTAAATAAATGAACAGGAAGGGATTAATAAAAGACAAGGACAACTCTCAAGCACTAAACATAACAAAACTATTTTTCTTTCAAAGTACAATGTTGACTTTCTTTAAACACTTTTCAGGATATTCAAAGACACAAGCAAACAGTGGGATAACTTAATACCTCCCCTCCTTTTCCTTCTATATTGTTTGTTATCTTTCCAATAGTTGAGTCATCCAAGCGGAATGACAGCGTGCACCTTAGCTGTGTCACTGTGCAATCTCACATCGTAGGGTATTAACAGATGGCTTTAGGAAATCTAGCCATAGAAACATGACTGATTGCTCTTCCTGTCACTAGGAAGCTGCTACCCTGCAGGGATTCAGCACACTGAATGTGTGCTAGCAGGACTGGTGGGTATCCCTGAGCCACCTCTCTGCTAAACCAGGCAAGCGGCTTCAGCCCAGCTTCTGAAGGCTGGGCATGCAGCCACCAGACTTTGTGCTGAGATGGCAGAGAAGGACACTGGCTTATCCACCATTCCAGCTGCTGCATCAGGCAGCAAGAAGCAGTCAGAGAGAAAAAGGAGGCTACGCCTGTAATCACCACAACCTTCTGTAAGGCAACACGACTGTGCTGTAGGAGGAAAAACAGCACTAGAACTGGACATCTGCTCAAGTTCCAGACATTTACACCTGCTGCACGTGAAAACGCACACTTTGTGTGAACTAAGATGCTTTCAAAATCCCCACCAACTCTTAATAGGCAATTCACGTGGATATCAAACCTATTGCATCTATTACTTGCAACAATCAAAAGGATCAGACAACATCTTTTTTCTGCTTCTCAGAGAAATTGACTGTCTTCCAGTCTTTTTCTAATGCAGTCCTTGGGCAGGACCCGCTTTCCACTGTTAGATCAAACTTGTATTCCAAGTGCTTGGCCACTGGAACACAAACTGAATGTACTGGTAAAACCCTGCCTTGGCTGGAACCACGAAAAGGTATGGCACATATGGGTGACCACCTATGGTCACAACAGGCTCTTTCTGCCAATGTAACTTTATCACACAGTCATTGAATATCCTGAGTGGGATCCCAAAAGGATCATGCAGCCCAAGTTCTGGCCCTGAACAGGCCAAAATCACAGCATACATCTGTGAGTGTTAACTCTTAGTAGCCATGAACCCTGCTGGGATGACACGTTTGCCTGGAGTAGCCAGCATGACTAAGGTAACAGAGGTATGTTTCCAGCTAACAACTTCCAGGCTCTCCCATTGCTGACTAATTCCAACAGGGGCTGCTCTTCCTCTTCCCATCTGTGGAGCAGCTGAACTGCTCTTTCCCATAACCCATACCACAAACAGACATATCATCTGTACGACTGCACCAGGGGAACATGGGCAGCCCCCTATGTATCTTCCATACAAGCAGCTGTCAGCACAGGATATCTTGGAAGGTCATGAGTGAGAGGCAATGACAAGATGAAGAAAAGAATTTCAAAATAACTAAAACTGATAAAGTGAAGTCTTAATGTTTTGCTCCCTTGTATAATTTATTGTTGCATCATAATCTTGCCAATAAGCTGTAACTGAAAAGGGGTAAGTCAGGAATCCCTTAGGCTTTATGTGGTTTTCTGCAGAAAAATGCTGTTAATACATTGTTAATACTAGAAACTCTTTTCACAACCAACTTTCCCAAGAGTCTCAAGCTGCCACCTCAAACGTGCAAACTGCAGAAAGTGCTCCTGTGACAATGTGGGGCTGCTCTGAGGACAATGGCAAAGGGCAACCTCCAACAGGACCTGACATTCAAGCACCTGATAAGCACATGTCCCTGCTAATCCAGGATCTGCAACAATGCCAGCCTGGTCTCTAGACCTGTCCCCTTCTAGTACAGTCTTTGGACTACACACTGAAAGAGCCATAAAACACTCCTAAGAGCATGGAGAAAGCAGGTTATGACATTGCCCAACCCTCTCCTCTCCCTTGCTGTGCTCATACAAGCACACACTGATTGAAAGGAACCCAGGAAACCTGGGGAATTTTCTCCTCCACCAAAGTTGACATGGCAATTTATCTCAAACTTTACATGCTTTTGGAGCACGACTTATTAGAAGTAGCCTGAGAATGGTGAAATTTGGTTCAGTGTGATATATCATTATAGGCTAGGGAAAACAAAAATGCAATATTGAGCCTAGAATTTACGTGAGTGAGCAGAACCAAAGAAAGCACTCTCCTAAGATGTGTTTGCTCAGGACAATTTTACCTGTATAAGACAGACGTGAATTTAAAATAGTACAGTTACAACTGCTTAATGCCTTAAAACAGATACATCAATTCAGACATTTATTTTGCCTTTCCTCAGATTCACTGATATTGCTTTGGTAGGGGGTTATGTTGAAATAAACAAAACCCCCCTCTTTTGTGGGTTATATTTTTAATGATTTACTATGGGTCAGCTCCAGTGCAGTAACTGAAAATGCAACTATCCATGGGCTGCCAACACATATAATAAAGGCTAAACACTGTTCCTGAAGCTCAAAGCAAGCATGTTGTAGTCTGTCTTTGTTATGTGCTGAGACAAAGTGTGGCAAGCTACCCCAGCTCAGAGGACTCACAGCAACACAGTAAGCTGTGCTAGCTTGACCATAAATTAATCACAACCACATCTGCAAATATATTGCACTCACATACACTTCTGCATTTACACAACTCACACTCTCGCATTCTTAGTTTAAGGTACACTGTAAAGCTTTTACATTTGTAAAAAGCATCACATTCATTTGTTGATGCATATGAGGCATATTTGTTGCATTGTTTTATGGTCACTTTTTGTTTTTTTTAAAAGGGTGCAATCACGAGGTTTTACCCTCAGCAAAATAACGTTTAAAAACCAGACAGACACAGTAGAGCACCCCACTCTGTCTTCTCTTGACTCATTATCTTTTACATGTATCAATGACATTTACTGTAACAACAGATGTGATAACACACAAAACCACCAAGTTACTTTGTAATGCAAATTTGTATTAATAGAATATGTCATGCAGTTGATCAAACACATGCAAATTGGAAAATAATCACATAAGTTAAAAAAAAAAGGCACCTGATATAGGAATGCCACTTTTTAAAAAGTTAAAATTAAAATATTCTTAATTTTTGCAGGCAAAGATTATAATGACACTCAGCATGGAGAATGTGTATATTTCATCCTAAAATTTTTTTTTTCCTGATAGGGAAAACTACAATATCTACCTCCAATGCCAGTGTAACAAACTACATATTTTCTAACAGTCAAATTCAAAATGATACAATGTAACATACACAGCCAATCTGCCATTTGATATCTGTGGTCAATTTCACTTCTAAGTTAAAGAGCCTGACCCTCACCCTACACCTGACAACCTGCAGGGCTCCCCTACCTGCACCTCCTGAAGTCCTGTGAACGTGGTGACAAGATCTGGCATAAAATGACAGAGAAAGTTTACTGTGACCTATGAACCTTTTGCATCCTGAAAAACTCGAGCAAGAAATATAACTATGGGAGACAGCACTGTAGCTAAGTCCAATACAGCACAGGTTTTATTTGCAGAAAGTTATCTTGCAACATGTGCTAAACTTCTTCTTAGATAGGGTTCAATATGCGGAATAATACAGCAGGTGTCAATTTTTAAGAAAACCAAAATAACTGGGTTTAGTCTTTTAAGAAATTGAACCAGTCAAGAATCAGGAGATGAATGAAAGCAAGCCATTTGTTTACATATGAAATAAAATCCACGGTCTAAACACAATGAACAGACTTTGCATCCTCTATTCACTAGAACTCACTTGTGCTGCACGAGCTTCTTTCAAGAAAGGGTATCCCGATTATTCTGTTAACTCTGTACTGACCTTAGTTACACTAATTTCTGTTTTCCTTTGCATTGCTGCATTTACCTAACGTTGCCCGACACAATTTGAAGCCTTTTTGTTTGTCTGCCCGCTATAAAATTGCGCATGTTAAGCATAAACGAGCCTAATTTCATAACGTTACTTAGCAGAACCCACACGTTCAACAGCTTAAACTAGAGTTTTCTCAAGCCGGTTGGCAGCACGCCGTCCCAGGCTGTGGAGCACGGCCGGAGCAGCGCTCCCAGAGCCTCGTTTCCCGGACTGACCGCGGCTGAAGGCACCGGCCAGCCGCGGGCAGCTGGCCCCGCGAGCCCCGACGCTCCCGGGGATTCTCCTGGGACCAGCCCCTCGTCTGCTGGGCTTCCCGAGGCACCCGAACTTTCCTCGGGCTGCCCCTCCGGGCCGTCATTCCGCGGCCCCGGCCCGGCCCTGCGGGCGGCGCCCACGCCCAGGCGCTGCCGCGCCGCAGACAATGGGGGCGGCGGCCCCGCGCCCGCCGGGCCGAGGCGGCGGCGCTTCACTCACCGAACAAGGTCAGAGCCATCGCGGCGGCGGCGGGGCGGGCCCGGGGGGCGGTGA
>VWZS01004497.1:29834-43962 GCA_013397075.1 Rhabdornis inornatus | reverse complement strand
GATTCTGGGATCCTGGGATTCTGGGATTCTGAGATTCTGGGATCCTGGGATTCTGGGATCCTGGCATGCTGGGATTCTGGGATTCTGGGATCCTGGGATTCTGATCAAACCCCGTGTGTGTGATAATTCAGAGTGACACCAGTGACACACCAAGCATCCAAAGCAGGAAACCTGAAGCATTCGAGCAGACCCCGTGGGCCAAAAAATGATCTGATCACCAACTCCTAAAAATACCATGGAACAACAGGCTCTGGGTCATTCCAAAAGCAGGGATGCAGCTCCAATCTCTCCTGGATGGCTCTGAGCACTCCTGCATTTATGAACGTTGACATCAGCACCGGATGATGTTTTTTATTTCATTTCACGCTTTGTTAACTTCTCTCAATTATGTGGAACTCTCTTATTTCCCCCCCCCCCTTTTTTTTTTTTTTTTTTTTTTTTTTTTTTTTTTTTTTTTTTTTTGGTTTTTTTTTTTTTTTTTTTTTTTTTTTTTTTTTTTTTTTTTTTTTTTTTTTTGGTTTTTTTTTTGTTTTATTTTGTTTTGGTTTTTTTTTTTTGTTTGTTTGTTTTTTTGTTTTTTGTTTTTTTTTAAATACCCCAACTTCTGCCTGTTCCCAATTACCAAAACGAAGGGGAAAAAATAAAAAAGAAAATAAAAGAAGAAAGAAAAACAGAGTGGAAGAAGCTGGCACCGAAATGAAGGCAAGCACACAATGGAACAGAAGAGTTGGAGGCTGGAGAGATGGAGGAGTTAAGGCACGTGGTCGTAGGAAGCAGAGGAAGGCACTGACAAAGATAGAAAGAGGCCTCGAGGATTTCACAAACCCTGAAGGAAATGTCAGAGATATTTCAGTGATAATTATCCCTGCCTTCTGCTCCGGGTATTTTAGAGGATTTATGTTGTCTTGGAACAACAAAAAAGCCAAATCAGTGCTGCTTTTTGGGGGGTAATTTGTTAAATCTTAATAAATGCAACCAAAGCTTCGCCCTGTGCCAGAGGTTCACCTTCAGCAGGAAAATGGAGTTATCCAGACCTTTAAATAGCTCGGGATGTGTGGTTTGCTGGGCTTTTGAGCCTCTCTCCAGCGTTCAGAGTTGTTTTTAACACAATTGAAGACGGTTTTGATTCAATTATTGCATTAGTGGGAGGCTGAGCAGGCTCGGGAGCGGCGGGGTTATGGCTCTATGAGTTAATGTTCACACCCCTTTCGGGTGTCCCAGAGGAGCTCTGCGGGCTGGCAGCCAAATCCGAGCTTGACTCGGCTCCCAGTGTGCGAGCCAACTGTTCCTGCATTTCATTTCTGTCATATCCTGGACATTAAAACACCATTAATCCAAACCTTTTGTTTCGAAGAACAACTGTGCTGTAAAACAGCGAGGGGAGCTGCCAAAGTTGCCTCAAAGCTGTGTAATATCGTGGTCATCCACGCAAATTGGGGTGAAAAATGAAAAAAATGGGGTTTTTTGGTGTTATTTGGGTCTAAAGCACGCTACAACTAAGATTTGTTTTTCCTGCTTGGCTTTGCTGTGGGATGAGTCCGAGAGCAGGTTTGTCCCTGTGGGATTGCACGGCAATTCCCCCCCATTTAACCATTAAATAAGGGACAAGCTGGGAAAAGGTTTTGCTGTTGTGAAATGCGTTAACCCCAGGCTTTATTCTGGAAGTGGCTCTGTCCGACTTCCATTGGCTTTTCCTGGGTAACATGAGAACCACTCCAGCTTTTTTCTTCCCAAATTGCTGGGTGATTCAGCACGGTCTGGGAGACGCCTCCAGAGGCACGTTCCCTGCATTGGCCACAGGAGTCAGGGATGAGGTCAGGATTCCAACAGCTTCCCCATCTCCACATGGATCCTGTCATTTTATCCCTGCTCGTTTAATTATCTCATTAATTATTTTAATGGAGGGGCGGAAAAGGCGGCAAAGGGTGAGGTTGGAAAACCCACGAGGCAAGGGATTTGTCCCAACTCGCTCCAAGTATCCCCTTTGTCCTAAAAACACCTCAGCCACCATTCCCACAGGGAATGTATTCCCAGGGGAAGGATGGGCAAGGCCACATCCCCATCCCAAACACAGCAGCCAGGAAAACACGGGATCAGAGAATCCTTGGAGCTGGAAAAGTCCTTGAAGATCAGCAATTCCAACAGTGCACGGATCCAGCTGTGTCCTTGTCACTGGGGGCATTCATCCTTCTCCAAACCCTCATTCCCAGTTTTCCACAGCCTCCCCATGGAATTTTGCCTTCCTCCCGCAGAGGTCTCAGCTTTTCAAGTCAGACATCACCACAAACTTCCTGCTCCACCCAAGTGGGATCTGCTTCCTCGGCTTCCCAAGGCTCTGGATGAGCTGAATCCACGACCGCTTCCCTCTCCTCATGGTGCCTTTGGGATTAGGATGATGATGATGATGATGGCCGAGTGTCAGGATGTGATTTTTCATCGTGGGGTGGTTTTTTGGGATGTCCTGTGCAGGGCTGGGGGTTGGATTCATTGATCCCTGTGGGTCTCTTCCAAGTTTGGATATTCCACGATTCCAGGACACCTTTCAGCAGCTGCTCCCTGGCTCCCATGTGCAGGGACTGAGTGCTGGATTGGGCTCCTTTCCCAGAGCAGCTGAATCTCCAGGAATTCCCCACCCCTTGAGGAATATTCCAGGTGAAACCATCCTGGAGCTTTTCAGGTGCAGGAGTGGCTGCATCATTTGAAGGACCAAGTGTTTCCTGCACGTCCCTTATTCCTCCAGAGCTGGCAGCTGGAACTGGATGTTTGTGGAACAAGGGGAACTTAGGAACTGGAAGGAGGATTTAGGAAGCAAAGCCCTGCAGGAGAATCTCTGGCACCAGACATCCAGGAGCCACGGAAGCAGCACAGAGCCTTCCAGGATGGTTTGGAGGGGCTTTAAAGGAAGTTCAGACCCTCTCCCTAAAAAAAAAGACATCCAAACATCAACATCCATGACTCAGCTCATGCCTCTGGATCAACCTGCCGTTCCCAAAGAAAACCTGGGATGCCCTTGCCCACGGGTTGGGCTCCTGCGTCACATGCTCTCCGTCTTTCATTCCGAGGCTGATCAGGGAATATTTTCAGAGGAATTTAAAGCACTGTAAATCCAAGCTCAAGGCAGCTCCAAAAGAAAGAAAATGGGAAAAAAAATAAATCCAATACCACCAGGAGAGAGGGAAAGATCTTTCCCCAGTCCACAAATTCTAAAGCTCCCAGACGAATTTATGACCTGGTGGTTAAACCAACGCTCCTGGAGTCCAGGACCCATCCTGGAACAAGCTGAGATGGATCCAGGAGCTGTGTTTTGGGCAGGATGTTTTGCCCCCACTCACTGCAGCGTTGTCTCCAAAATTTCCCAAATCCCATCCTGAGCGTTCCCCCTCCTGTCCCTGCCTTAAAAGCCTTGTTTTGGCTCCGGCTGCAAGGAATAACAGAACAGGGAAAGGGAGGGGAAAAGGGATCTCTGTCAGCTGCTAAACATATAAACCTGCAGATTTATTTGGTAGGAATAATCCCTGAAGGAGAAACAGATCCAATACTTCATCATCCCACAAACTGCCCACATCTGTTCGGAGACAGCAACAGGCGGCCGGGAACATGTGCCAGGAGCGGCTTGGAGGCAACCTGTCCCTGCTTCCCCGGATCCCAGAGATGTTTCTGGATGCTTCTTTTCCTTGTGGAAATTCCCTCAGCTTCTCCTGGGCTGGAGAAGTATCCCAGGACAGCCGGAGGAGTTCATCTCAGAGTCTGTAGTGGGTTATACTGGAAATTTCCCCCCAAATAATCCAGCGTGCAGCTGGTTTTAATCTGGAATTTTCTACCATAAGCACCAGGAAAAATATTTCCTCTGACGGTTTCAGCCCTGGAGGCGATGGCACAAAGTGCTGGGTGACTTCTGGCAGGGAGCACAGCCCACAGTGCCCTGATTTTGGCATTTAATTGGGATTTCAGCCCTTTGGGAACCCAGAAACAAGGAGTAACGCAGTGCCTCAGTCCCTGGAGCTGTTACAGGACCAGGATCATTCCAGCTGGATCAGGAGCCTGGCAGGATGAATTCCACCCTGCAGAGAGGCGCTGAAAACACCCAAAATCAGCCAAATTTCAGTGGATGAATCCCCTCAGCAGAGAAACCCTTGGAGGAATGGGTGGAGCAAGGTGCTCTCGGGTTCTCTGGGTCCAAGGATTTCCAGGGTCACTTCCCATGGGGACCACAGTGCCCTAATTTCAGCATTTAATTAAGATTTCAGCTCTTTGGGAACCCAGAAATGAGGAATAACCCAGTGCCTCAGTCTCGGTGTTGTTCCTGTCCATTACCAGGATGCTCCCAGTTGGATCTGGAGAACAAAACACACAGAAATGCCCCCAAAATCAGCCAAATTTTGGGGATTGGATCCCCTCAGCAGAGAAATCTTTGGAGGAATGGATGGAACCCGACACTGCCGGGCTCTCCAGGGGTTTCCAGGATTTCCAGGGCCACTTCCCATGGGGAGCACAGTGCCCTAATTTCAGCATTTAATTAAGATTTCAGCTCTTTGGGAACCCAGAAATGAGGAATAACCCAGTGCCTCAGTCTCGGTGTTGTTCCTGTCCATTACCAGGATGCTCCCAGTTGGATCTGGAGAACAAAACACACAGAAATGCCCCCAAAATCAGCCAAATTTTGGGGATTGGATCCCCTCAGCAGAGAAATCTTTGGAGGAATGGATGGAGCCAGACACTGCCAGGCTCTCCAGGGCTTTCCAGGATTTCCAGGCTCTCCCTGTTTTGCCTTTGGAGAAGGGAAGCGGGGCCGGATCCGTGGCTGTCAAAGGGCGATTGTGGGGTTTTGGAGCAGGGCAGGCTGGAAGGGGCTGGCCCTGGAGCAGACTCCCCACGGCTCCCCTGCGAGAACCACGCGGCTCCGTTGACTTTTCACACCTCATTAAGGAGGAAAACTCACCAGGCTCCCGGTTGACATTCCCGGGATCGCGCTCCCGACCGGCAAACAGCGGCTCTGTGTTCGGGCTCTCGTTATTTTGGGGCCCAGGCTCAGCTGGAAAAAGCTGCTTGACAAAACTGCCTCCAGAAATCTCCTCCCTGAAGAGTTTAATTGTCCAAGTTTACGCTCCAATAAAATCCCCAAGTCTGGGCCTTTGGTTTTCCAGAGGGAAAGCGATCCTGCTTGTTCCGCGTGGAAATGCAGCGCCCGCGCTGGGGACTGTCCCTCTGCTGGGCACGGCGTGTGGGGCGGATTTGGGATTTCTGGCTCTGGGACTGCAAAAAGGTGGATCCTGGGGGACGATCCACGGCCTAGTGTCACCTGGAATGTGCCCAGAGCGGAGTGGGCATGGAGAAATGGTGGACAAGGCCATGGAGAAATTATGGACAAAGCCATGGAAAAATGATGGACAAGGCCATGGAAAAGTGGTGGAGAAGGAGATGGAAAAATGATGGACAAAGCCATGGAGAAATGGTGGACAAGGCCATGGAGAAATGGTGGACAAGGCCATGGAAAAGCGGTGGAGAAGGAGATGGAAAAATGATGGACAAAGCCATGGAGAAATGGTGGACAAGGCCATGGAAAAATGATGGACAAGGCCATGGAGAAATGATGGACAAGGCCATTGGAAAATGATGGACAAAGCCATGGAGAAATGGTGGACAAGGCCATGAAAAATGGTGGATAAGGCCATGGAAAAATGATGGAGAAGGCTATGGAAAAGTGGTGGACAAAGCCATGGAGAAATGATGGACAAAGCCATGGAAAAATGATGGACAAATCCAAGGGCTGGGAACATCTGGAAGAAACAACTCAAGAGATGCTGTGAGTGTGAAAATCCCTCCCTAAGGATTTATATGGATGTCCAACTCCACCCTAATTTTGTCCTTGAGGCCGTCACAAGATCTCTGCTCTGGACTATGCACAGCAAAATTTTGAAATATAAAATTAAATTATAAAAGCATCACCACAAATTCAGCTTCATTCGTTCTATGTCCCATTGGATTTGAGTGACACGCAGCATATAAATACTAAAAATTACAGCAAAAAATAAAAAGATGATTTGTGTGAATGTGTCATGTCTGCATAAAATGGGCAGGTTTTCATTTGGCTACTTTTTAGTTCCTGGAGTGGGAGAACTGCAAATAAAAACACTCCAGGAAGCTCCAACTGTGGGTCAAAAGCCACAGTTTATGTCACAAACCCCTCAGGGGACGACTTTTGACATGAGGAGCGGAACGGGTAATTCAGAAAACACAATATGAGGGACTTAATGCAGATTTAGGATTGAGGAAATCAATTTTTTAAATGGGAAGCGATTTTTGGAAAGAGCTGGATCCGAGAGGAGACACACAGATTCCAGGGGGAGAGGATGGAAATGACTTTTTTTTTTTTTCAGCGTGGGATCGTGTTACTGGTGGAAAAATTGACCTGCAGGGACTGAGTTCCTCCTTTGTGTCACTGACCATCTGCCAAGACCTGATTCTGTCTGGATATTAAGGATTCAAAATCCAAATGCTGGAAGGCCACGTTTAGACCTGAGCCTTTTGCACTACCCAACTTCCTCCACATCCCAAATAAAAATCCTAAAACTGAACTCATCTGGGACAGAAATTTTGCCCTTTTTGAGGATAACAGTACAAAACCCTTCAAAAAAACCATCATGAGGCGTCTTCAAACCTTCTCCATCAAGTTACAAAAGAACCCAAACTCCAACCACGCTGTTCTCTGGGCTGCTCCAACAACTCCAGCATTCCAGGGAAATCTCAGCAGCTTTTCCCGCCTTGTCCTAGGATGTTGCAGCTTTCTGAGTGTCTCAAGCCCTGCTGAAGGTCGGGAGATGCCTGGACTTGGTGTTTTGCGTTGGAGCAGCTCCAGCTTGGAGCGTTTTGGTGGCACAGACACCAAGGCAGGTCTTGTCTGCCTTTCCCTGTTTTTCTTCCTGCCCCTCTCGGAGTTGGATTTGATCCTTTTGAGGGCAGGTGGGTGCCAGCTGAGGTTTCTCCTTGTCACAGTTTGATTCTGATGAACTCAAGAGGAGAATTCCTCTCAGCAACCGCCTGGAATGTGTGGAGGAGGTTGGAGTTCAGGTTGGTTTTTTCACAGAGTCTTCCCTGGGTTTTGGTTTGGAAACCCCAAATTCAAATAAAAGATTAGGGACTGAGATAAAACAGATCTGAGATCCAGCTCGAGCCGATTGCGCTTTCACAAACCCCAAACCATCCTGGTTTGTTCTTCACAGAAATGGGGGAGGAAACCCCCCAAACTTTCATCTGACCCCTCCTCGAAATTCTTTTGATGCTCAAGACAAAATGGAAGTGAGATTTCTGAGAATTCTCGGGGGAAGAAGAGGCCTCAAAACAAGAGATTCTGACCCTGGGTGGACATGACCCAGCACAGCTTGGCAGCCCAAATTCTGAAGTCATTGATCCTGGGAAAAGCAATAAATCCCGCTTGACAGCTCAAGAAAAGCCTGGTCTGACCTTGGGCTTCGTTTTGATCCCACTGATGCAGACGGAGATCTGCAGGAGCACAAAAATGGCAGCTCTGAGCCATGGAAAACGGGTGGAAAAAATTCATCCTGCTGGGGTGGGGAATAGGAAAATGTCTCTCCAGAACAGCATCCCTGGGATCATTGGCTGAGTTTATCAAAATCTTAGAACCAGGGAGTCTCTGAGGTTGGAAAAAAATCTCCAGGAGCATCGAGTCCAAGCTGTGCCTGATCCTCAGCTTGTCCCCAGCCCAGAGCTCTGACTGCCACATCCAGGAATTCCTGGGACACCTCCAGGGATGGGCACTCCAAACCTCCCTGGGCAGCTCCAAGGCCTGACCACCCTTTCCATGAAGAAATTCCTGCAGATGTCCAACCTGAACTTCCCTTGGTGCAGCTCGAGGCCATTTCCTCTCCTCCTGTCCCTGTTCCCTGGGAACCCCCCTGGCTGTCCCCTCCTGTCAGGGAATTGTGCAGAGCCACAAGGTCTCCCCTGATCCCCGTTTTTTTCAGGATAATTCCCCCTCCAGCTGCCTTTCCATAGGCAGGGGAAAGCTGGGAAAACAGTCCCCTGTCAGAAACCCACGGAGTGTCCAACTGGCTCCAGTGGGATGGAAAACACAACATCTCCCAACAGGAACTGTTTACTTCTCCCTCCCACCACCTTGGGCTGTAACATCAGCAGCCAGCTCGGATTTTTGGAAGTTCTCAGAAGCTCTGGAAGCTGCACAGGCTTTAGGGCTGAGCCTCGCCAGGATAAAGGCTCTCAGCCCTCCAGGTCAAGGCCTTTTAAGGACTCTTTTATTGCAACTTTTGCAAATCCATTAAAAAAAATTTTTAAAAAAAAAAAAGAAAGGAAAACAATCCTCCTGAAGATTGCACCTTTGAAATGACAGCTACCTACAAAGTTTCACCACAGTAGTTCAAAGTGTTGGAAAAGACACTTTTACATTTAGCAGGGAACAGCAGGTTTTAATCTATTGTGAGGTTTTTTTTTCTCCCCAGCATGTTCCGAGTCTGTTCCATGAGTGTTATCTGTCCGGTTTCCAGGTTTTTATAATCCACTGGGGCCTGTGTAAATCTCAGGATTTCCTCTGCAGACTCGGCTCATGTTCCACAGCTGTGCTGGAGCACATGTGTGAGGAAATTAGAAATGAAATCAGCTGATCCAGCGTGGATTAGGACAAGGAGAGAGAGCCGAGCCTTGCAGGCTGCACGGCGTGTCCAGGGGGTCAGTGCCACCCTCCGGAGCGTGGCCGTGCTTGGATCAGTGTCCCCTCACAGGAGCAGTGACATCTGCTCCCCCCAGCCCTGCCCAGGACACACCTGAGACCTTCGCTCAGAGGGTGGGGAGGCCCTGGAAGAGATTCCCAGAAAAGCTGTGGCTGCTCCATCCCTGGAAATGCCCAAGGCCAGGTTGGATAGGGCTTGGAACAACCTGGGATGGTGGAAGATGTCCCTGCCCATGATGGGGGGGTTGAAACTTAGATGACTTTTTAAATTTCCTTCCAATCCAAACCATTCCAGCATTTTACGGTTTTCTGATGGTTTTCCCCATCTCTTGCCCATCCAGTCACAGGAAGTTTGCCCCATCAGGAGGTGTCAGCTCGGAGGAAGCCACGGGTGGTTAACTGAGGTCGTGCTTCCATAAATGCTTTGAACTGGATTCACTGTGTCCCTCTGCTCCTGCTGAGTCCTGCAAATCTCCAGCTGGGAACCAGCAGCAGGGAATGGACCTTGCAGGATGCTCAGAAAGGGCAGGGTGATGTTTGATCCCAAAACCTGCAAATATCCCACAAAATCGGTGCCAGCAGCAGCCAGTGGACCTTGCAGGATACACACCAAGGGCAGAGCAATGTCCCAACATCTGTCCATGGCAGATGCTTCTTGGGATGATGGGAAATTCCCTGTCCCAACATCTGTCCATGGCAGATGCTTCTTGGGATGATGGGAAATTCCCTGTCCCAACATCTGTCCACGGTAGACGCTTCTTGGGATGATAGGAAATTCCCTGTCCCAACATCTGTCCATGGCAGATGCTTCTTGGGATGTTGGGAAATTCCCAGTCCCAAAACCTCCCTCTTGGCAAACCTTGCTCAGCCACGTGGAGAATCCTGCTCCATGTGCTCCATGTGTTCCATGTGTTCCATATTCTCCATGTGCTCCGTGGACCCCATGTGCTCCACGTGCTCCACATGCTCTGTGTGTTCCATATTCTCCAC
This sequence comes from Rhabdornis inornatus, assembly GCA_013397075.1. Classification (NCBI taxonomy): domain Eukaryota; kingdom Metazoa; phylum Chordata; class Aves; order Passeriformes; family Rhabdornithidae; genus Rhabdornis; species Rhabdornis inornatus. The sequence goes on along the minus strand of VWZS01004497.1, from coordinate 34,271 downwards.
GTGCTCCATTTGCTCCATTTGCTCCATGTCCATGTGCTCCATGTGCTCCATGTGCTCCATGTGCTCCATGTGTTCCATGTGCCCCAAGTTCTCCATGTGTTCCATGTTCTCCACATGTTCCATGTGCTCCATGTGCTCCATGTCCACGTTCTCCATGTGTTCCATGCTCTCCCCACGTTCCATGTGCCCCACGNGCTTCTTGGGATGATAGGAAATTCCCTGTCCCAACATCTGTCCATGGCAGATGCTTCTTGGGATGTTGGGAAATTCCCAGTCCCAAAACCTCCCTCTTGGCAAACCTTGCTCAGCCACGTGGAGAATCCTGCTCCATGTGCTCCATGTGTTCCATGTGTTCCATATTCTCCATGTGCTCCGTGGACCCCATGTGCTCCACGTGCTCCACGTGCTCTGTGTGTTCCATACTCTCCATGTGCTCCATTTGCTCCATTTGCTCCATGTCCATGTGCTCCATGTGCTCCATGTGCTCCATGTGCTCCATGTGTTCCATGTGCCCCAAGTTCTCCATGTGTTCCATGTTCTCCACATGTTCCATGTGCTCCATGTGCTCCATGTCCACGTTCTCCATGTGTTCCATGCTCTCCCCACGTTCCATGTGCCCCACGTTCTCCATGTTTTCCATGCTCTCCCCATGTTCCATGTGCCCCACGTTCTCCATGTTTTCCATGCTCTCCCCATGTTCCATGTGCCCCACGTTCTCCATGTGTTCCATGCTCTCCCCACATTCCATGTGCCCCACGTTCTCCATGTGTTCCATGCTCTCCCCATGTTCCCTGTGCCCCACGTTCTCCATGTTTTCCATGCTCTCCCCATGTTCCCTGTGCCCCACGTTCTCCCTGGCCCTGGCAGAGGGGGCAGGGCTCAGTCCTTGGGGCTCTGGGGTTTATTTGATGCCCCCGGAGCTGTCGGGGGCTGCGGGGCCGTATCAAAGCCGAGCTTAGCGTGGGCTCAGACTGAGGGGGCCAGGCAGGGGTTAAGCGGAGCCCGAGGGCTCCGGCAGTTCGGGGATGAGCCTTTCCCTGCCAGCAAATCCCACTTCAGAAAGATTCCCCCCACACAGCCGACTTTTGGCCCTGGAGATGGGTTTGCCATGAAATCCCCATGCCAGGTGAGTTCTACCTGCTTGAAGTTCTCCTCTGAGTTCTCCAGGGCCAGGAGGGTCACCAGGGAGGGTCACTCCTTTCCTTGGGAAGGATCCAGGAGCATCCCAGGAATCTGCAGTGGGATTTCACAAGCCAAATCTTTTTTTCATGATTTTTTAAGGCTATTTCCACCCCCTGACAGCGACAAGGAGCCCAAATTCCCAATTGCAGGACCATTTACCACTCCTATTAGTGATGGGAAACCTGGCAAAACTCTCCAGGCTTCCCAAAGCTGGGAACACCAGGAAAGGGAAGGGAATCAAGGTAATTGAAGTGCTGAGCAGGGCAGAAGTGGCTCTGCAAAACCTGCGGGCAGCTGTGGCTGAACCCTGCAGTTCAATCACCCCGAGCAGGTAAATTCAACCAACTCCTCACCTGAACGGTTCCTCCCTTTTCCAGCACCTGGAGGATCACAAACATCCCTTTATCTCCGGATTGTCTCATGTGGAATTGGCAGCTGGCCTGGCTCCAAACGCCTGTGCAAAGCTGGAATTCCTGAAAGACTTTGCAAGGGGTGAGCGCTGCATTCCACCGTCTGGCAGCACCCCGGGCCCCGCTCCTGGAGCAGGAGACAAAAGGGAATTAGGCTTGGAGAGCCAGTTCCCAACCAGATCCATGGAGGTGACACCCGTGTGGTTGGAAAACCCCGCTCCTTTTCCTTTTAAAGGAGTTGGAGGAGCAAAAGAATGGGAATCTAGCCCAGGTTTCCTGCATATTCAAGCAGCATTCCTCCCTCTAGGCCACGGGCTCGTGAGCAGAGAAGCGGAACAAAGGGAAAACACAACTGCTGTGAACTGGGATGAACTTCCAGACAAAGTTAGGAGAAGGAATTCCAGCTTTTGGGAGCTGCTTGGTGTGGTGGCCACCGGTCCTGACTCTTGGCCAGCTCAGCTTTACATGGATTTGTAGCCAACAAATTCCTGCCCTGGATTCCTGGTGGGCTCTGGTGCCGGTTTGGAAGGGGTGGTAGAGCTGGTAGGACATTCCTATGTCCAACTGCTCCTGGCTTTGGAATCTGGCTGAAATTAGGTTTGTCATCCACATCCCACCTGGGATCAAGGTGAAGGTGCCTCCAACAGGGAATGTTTGGTTTCTCCCAGGGCAAACACAGCAATTCCATGCAAATACTGCTCCAGACAATAACATTTCTGAGGAAACGGAGCCGGGCTTAACCCTAACATTCCTGCTCCTGTGGAGAAGGATATCCCAAGGGAATTTTCTAATCTCGCTAAGAAACAGCCCTGAGATCCAGAACTTGGATTTCTTGCCGTTCCTGAGGCTTTGATGACTCAGGAGGCGCAAACTCTGCCTTCATCTTCCTCCCTGATGGAGCCCCTGCACGGATTGTGTTTGCCGGCTCTTACGGGGATTTTTGAGGAGTGCTGCACTGGGATCTTGCTCTGGGAAGTTGGGAAGCAGCTCTGGAGCAGGGAAAGCTCAGCAGAAGTGGCTGTGAGCTTCCCAAAAGTTGGGATGGAGAGGCTGGGCAGGTGCTCACACCCTTGTGTGGAGCTTCACCTGCTGCTGGAAGCCAGGGACGGGCTGGAAAACTCCTGGAATTGGGATCCTCGGGTGCTTTTGCATCGCCCACGAGGCTCCGGGCACAGCTGTGAGATGCAGGATTGGCACATCCACGGGGAAAAAAATCCCTCTTGGAGCTGCAGAAGCTTCCAGCAGCTTCGCTAAGCCAGGACTAGCAGCTGTGGAAATAGTTTGGAGAGATTTCCTGCTTTCCCTCCACCTGTTTGTCTCTTTGGCCCTGGTAGGGTGAGGAGTCTCCATGCGCGCCATTGGATTTATGGAATTTTGGTGGTTCCCGTGAAATCCCGGGACACTGAGGAGGGTCTGGAGTGCACGACCCCCTGCCAGGGCTCTTCCTCCCACCTCTGCTCCGTGGGGGGCCCAATCCATCCCCATCCCCATCCCAGTGGCGGATCCGCGTTCCGCATCCCGAGGATCCCGGCTCGCTCCGTGCTTGTTGTTCCTCCCAAACCACCCAGACTGCGGACAGATGTTCTCCCTCAGATCCAGCTGTTCCGGGGGAGGGAATTGCAGCTCCCAGCTGTTTGTCCCTGCTCCCCTGCCAGCGGGGTCGCCGGGGTCAGCGCTCCCTCATCCATCTCTGTCCGGAGAGCTCCGTTAGCACGGACCTGCTGCTCATTCCCTCTTGGAATTCAGCTCGGGTTGGTCTGGAGGAGCTGGGGCAGAACGGACCTTGGGAAAACTCCTTCCCTCCATCCCAAAATCAGCATCCTGCAGGACAGGATCGGGGTGACACCGTTGAGCTTCCCAGCACATCCTTTTGGGGTGAAAAATTCCTTGGAGCGACTCACGGTGCAGAATTCCTGCTCATCCCACCCTTCCTCCCTCTGTCCCATATTTCCCTGCGTTCCCATTCCAAGGGAAGCTTGGGACAGCAGATCCCAGGCCGGGAGCCAGCAGATTTTTAGGATTAATCCCATCCTGCCCTCTCCCTGGGCAAAGCAGGGATCTCTCCTATCCTGGCTTCTCCCTGCTTTGTAAAACAGGGATGAGGATCCCGAATTTTCCCCCCTCCCTCGAGGATTATTGGATAATGCTTTGGAAACGCTCGCGGGGGTGAAAACCTAATTATTGAAAAATCCAAACAATCCCAGCCCTCCTCGGGAGTGGGAACACAAATCACAGCAAATGTGATTCCCAACAAATCAAAAACCACTAAAATATTGGGAAATTCGTGTGAGTGCATCCAAGTGGGCAGGAGCAGCAGTTTGAGCTCGGCTTAACTTGATTCATGTGGGTTTTGACTCAGATTAGCTGAGCTTAGAGAGAACAAGGCTCCTATTTCTGCTCCTGATTCCTAAACTTGGGTGGGATTTTTTTTTCCCTACTTTTTTTTCTCTCCCACTTTTCCTTCCTCAAACGACCTCTCCTGGATCCTCATTATATTCTGGAAGTTTTGGGTGTGCTGGTTTTCATCTCCAGCCCCGAAGTGTGGCTCATCTTCCTTTATTTCCAACCTAAAGCCAAATTTGGGGAAAAATTCCCTGGTTTTCACTTTTTTTTTTTCCCCAGACTTGCACAATGCATCCCCCTGCAGAAAAGCAACAACACATCTGGAGAGTGTTTTCCAAGGAATTATCAGAACAGTGTCCTCAGCTTCGTATTTTTATGTGCCACACATTAAAAATCACTGAGGGGAGGAGGGAACCCACGGGAAATATTAAAGGAAAAAAAACCAGCATTTTTTTAAAATTATGCATATATTATATCTATAATTATTATATAAATAATTATT
>VWZS01004495.1:1025-17333 GCA_013397075.1 Rhabdornis inornatus | reverse complement strand
TGAATTACAGCTGTACTGATTATGAAGGAGTAGAAACAGCCTTGAATGCCCAATGAGGTNAAGGCCTTTGACGTGGTCCCCCACAACACCCTTTTCTCTAAATTGGAGAGAGATGGATTCAATGGATGGATTGTTAGATGGATGAGGAAGTGGTTCGACAGTTGCATTCAGAAGGTAAAGGTCAGTAGCTCAGAGTCCCAATGGACACTGGTGACTGTCCTGGTTCCAGCCAGGACAGGGTTAATTTTTGCAGTGGCCAAGAGGGGGCATTGCTAGAACCATTTTATACCACCTCATGTCACTTTCTGGGGATGAGGGAAGAGGTCCCTTCCAGATCGGAGTTGCGTGGTGGCAATTCACATATTGCCAGTTTCTGCATGGTGAGCAGTTGTGATCATTCACCTCTCGTACCCTCTGTTATTAATATTGTTGCTGTTACTATTTGTTTTCTTATTTCGTTGCTCTTTCCAGTAAATTGTTCTTATCTCAACCCATGATCTTTACCTTTTGTGCCTCCAGTTCTCCTCTGCAGCCTGCTGCAGAGGGGATGGGGAGGGAGCGAGTAACGTATAGTTTGGAGTGTTTCAGGGGGAGCACTAAATTGGGGAATACCATTTCTAAACCAAGACAGTGACAAATTGTGTACTTTAGGGGTCTGTATTGGGACCGGTACTGTTTAATGTCTTCATCGATGACATAGAGAATGAGATCGAGTACATCCTCAGCAAGTTTGCAGATGACAGACACTCCTGAAAGGCAGGATGCCATGCAGAGCGACCTGGACAAGCTGGAGAAGTGGATCCATGAAAATCTCATGAGGTTCAACAAGTCCAAATGCAAGGTGTGAAACATGGAGTAGAGCAACCCCAGACATGAGTACGGACTAGGATATGAACTTGAAAGTGGCCCTGCCAAGAAGGACTTGGGAGTTCTAGTGGATGAAAATCTGGGTAAGAGCCAACAGTGTGTGTTCACAGTCCAGATGGGCAACTGCATCCTTGGCTGTATAAAGACAAGTGTGGCCAGCAGGTCAAGGGAGATGATTGTCCTCCTCTACTTTGCCCTCATGACACCCCACCTGGAGTACTGCATCCAGCTCTGGGGTCCTCAGCACAAGAAAGGTGTGGGCTTGTTAGAGCAGGTCTACAGGAGGGCCATGAAGATGATGGGAGGGCTGGAGCACCTCTCCTACAAAGACAGGCTGAGAGGGATGGGGTTGTTCAGCCTGGAGAAAAGAAGACTCCAGGGAGACCTCATCGTGGTCTTCCAGTACCTGAAGGGAGCTTATAAAAGAGGGAGATTGACATGGGCAGATAGTGATAGAACAAGAGGCAACATTTTTAAACTAAAAGAGGGTAGATTTACATTAGATATCAGGAAGAAATTCTTTACTGTGGGGGTGGTGAGGCACTGGCACAGGTTGCCCAGGGAAAATGTGGATTCCCCATCCCTGAAAGTATTCAAGGCCGGGTTGGATGGGGCCCTGACCAACCTGGTCTAGTGGAAGGTGTCCCTGCCCATGACAGGAAAGTGGGAACTACCACAGACAGATGGTCTTACATAAGCAATAATGGAACAGTTTGATATCTTTTTCTAATCTTTGCTTGTGTTAAGGCAGGAAATTCCTCTTTGAGTAGGAAAGGCAGAGTCCCTTTTTTATGTGGCTCATGATTTTTCTAGCCAGCTCTTTGATTACGTTTTAGACCTGTCTGCTGAAGATTTTCTGAAAAACAAGATGGAAGGGGAAAGCAATAACCATTCTCTGCCACCCAAAACTAAGAGGAGGAAGAAAATTACCTGACAAAAATGTTCTTTCCTTCAGGTGGCTCTTTCAAGGGTTTGGTTTATCTGATGTAGTTCTACATGTATAAATATCCACATAATTTAGCCTCATTTGACAAGCTTTTTCATACTTTTGTCTATGCTGGTTGGAAAAAAGGTCTGCTTCCCAAAACATATTTAGGTTGGCTAAAAATGGAGTTTTTCCTTCTGCAGCATTTGTTGTTGCTTATATCTTTGCTGTTTATGAAATAGCCTGATGCTCAACACCTCATCTTTAGCTGTGAGAAAGCAGGTGATACAGTGCAATGCAACATAGTAACAGCTGCTTGAAAATACTTGGTATCTATGCGCTCAACTGTTTGCTACAGTATGAACTGTAAAGTTAAGTGTAGTGGTGTCTTGGTTTGAAAGACAGGTATTTGTTAAGAAAAAGACAACAGCCCCTTCCCTGAGATGGAGAGTGCAACCCCCTCCCTTCTAATTATTATAGTTTTGGAATCAGGGTTTCTCAGGTAAAAGATATGGGGATAGGAATAACAGGTTTTTTTTATTAATGTATCTAACAAGGCAAACAAAAGAAACAACAGCTATAAAAATTGACAACAAAACAGAACAGTATAACTCACTGCCAGTCCTTTGTGGCCACAGGCTTCCTCTCCCTTCACTCAGTTACTGGTGCTGTGGGCAGGGCAGGTCCTGCGCAGCTGAAAAGGGCTGAGGTGATGGCGGTGGCTCAGGTGTGAGAGGGATGGAGGAGCGACTCCCCCCTCATGGTGTCGGTCGTGGTGCTCGGCAGAGTGCCCGGAGGTAGTAGGATGAAGCGGGAAGGCAGCAGTTCGATGTCTGACAGCAGGGAACGTGGCTCCCGGCATTGGGATTGCAGGAAAGGGTTCTAGGTAGCAGCACCGGCTGTCTTCCTCCAGCTCCACGAGTGAGAGAGCAGGCCCCTGCCCCACCTCTCCTTTTCTGATGTTCCCCCTTTCCCCACCCCCTTCGAGAGAAACTGTTACTAGCTAGGGTGTAGCCACAAGTATTTAGCATAACAATGGGAAAAATTCGACAGAAAGAAAAGGGAAAAAATTCAGCCCCCAAGAAGTGGGTTGACCCTGGCTTGATGCCAGGCACCCAGCAGAGCCACTCTGTCACTCTCCTCTGCAACTGGACAAGGGAGAGAAAATATAACGAAGGGTTCATGAGGTAAGGACAGTCTGTTCTCCGGAGCGGGAAGCCATGGAGTTGTGACTCAGAGGCAACTCTGATTCAGGATGGGTGGTGCCAGAAGGGACAGTGCCCATCCCCACCTGTTGATAACCCTCTCCCAGGGAGCTCAAGCAACCATGGTAAGGTAGTTGGGGCAGGCAGGGCACTGAGGTGCTCCCAGCCCAAGCTGTGTCCAGTGTTGTGGTTTGAGCCCAAGTGGTTACTAAGCACAACACAGCTGCTTTCTCACCACCCCCACCCCGGTGGAATGGGGAGGAGAATCAAAAGAAGAAAATTAACTGTCCCAGATAAAACCACAGCTCTTAGGCTTGTATGGAGGAAATCTAACTAGTGGCACTTTCAGGATTCATGTTTAAAAATCATATATACAAATTGGATTAAAATCAGAGCTGCTGAAAATGAACTATCTTCATCTGTCAACACATACTCATGCAGAACCAGAGGAAATTACAGTAATTTTGTCTGTGAATGTTACTGCTGAATTTGTATCTACTTTGCAGTACTTCAGGCTAGTTCCTCAATTTTAAGTAAATGTGACAGTAACTTCCCTGGTTGCTTCAGTCTATGACTTTTTCTGGTCTTTCTAATGGAGAGTTGCCAGCCCAGCACTGTGGGAGTGGGTAACAGGTAAGTGCTGCAGCTGTAAGCCAAATTTCAAGGTGTGCATGTGTGTGTGTAACTAAAGGGTTAAAAGCAGAAGGGGCTGAGGCATTATGCAAACTGCTAAGTAAAAAGGAAGTGCATTATAGTCTGGCTCCTGGCCAAGCCTTTACTTTTTTGACTACATCTGAGGGCTTTCTAATTTCCAGTCGGTTTGTCTGAGCTGTTCAGGAATGCTGCCTCTGCTGCTAGCTGACATTAGGGTGGGGGATTCAGGTGAGAGCCAGGCAAGCAGGCTGCCTTGAAATACTTTCTTCTTCCCATGCCCCCCACCCTGATGAGGTCCTGTAGCCTCCCTGCCTTTTCCATCTCCTTCTTCATCCATCAAACCAGGGCCTATGGTATAAAGGCAAAGCTGTCATTTAACTGAAAAATAATGTCTCCCTGCAACAGTGCAAAATCTGCTTTTGTATTTTACTTTCAGCACTGTGAATGAGCTGGTGAAGAGGGTGCAAAAAAAGTAGCCTTTAGCTTTTGATCTTTTGAGGTTGGAGGATTTTGGAAAACAGTGTGTCTTTTATCATTGGAGCTCCTGCCCATCCTGCTTATCTTAAGACCAGTCAGATTCTGAAGGAGAAGACTGTGACTTGTCTGCCCCATATAGAGGTGACATGCAGGTATCAGCTACAGCCAGGAGCATCAGAGCTGTAAGGATGCCATGGTGCCATCACAGATCCTTTAAATAAAAATAAAAAAAGGAAAACTTCCATAGAAATATCTTTTGAGGGCGACAAGGTATTAATCTTTTGGTCCTAAATTAATAAAAATAGCCTCTTTTTAAATTCAATTGCTTTCTGGGTTAGATTCTCTTCAGACTCAGTGTGAATTTATGGTTCTGGGCTATACATGTCTTTGCCAATAGAATGGCCAACCTGGTAATGCAAGTTTAAACTAGAAAAGGTGGGGGAAGAGGAGCATTATAGCCACCACCCAAGTAGCAAAAGGAGGCTTAGGAGGGAATACCTTCAGCAAGCAAAAGCAGCCCAAGACATAACAACAAGACAGGAGTATGGAGCATCCACTTGAACTCCCACCAATATATTAACACACACTAAAATACCTCTATGAAGTGCCTGCATACGAATGCACACAGGATGGGAGGCAATCAGAAAAAACTAGAGATCTATGTGCAGTCACAGGGCTTTGATCTCATTCTGATTACAGAGATGTGGTGGAATAGCTCTCATGACTGGAATGTTGTCATGAAGGGCTAAGCGCTGTTTAGTAGAAACAGATCAGGAAGACGCGGTGGTGAAGTTGCCCTCTCTGTGAGGTTACGCTTGGAATGTATGGAGCTCTGTCTTGGGGTGGATGACAAGCGGGTTGAGAGCTTATGGGTTAGGATAAAAGGGCAGACTAGTAAGGGTGACACTGTTGTGGGTGTGTGCTACAGGCTGCCTGCGCAGGAGGAGGAAGTGGATGAGGCCTTCTATAGGCAACTAGAAGCAGCCTCACAGTTTCAGGCCCTGGTTCTTGTGGGGGACTTGAACTACCGTAACATCTGCTGGAGAAGCAACACAGCGAAGCACAAACAGGCCAGGAGGTTCCTGGAAAGCATTGATGACAACTTCCTGTCACAGGTAGTGGAGGATCCCACAAGGAATGGTGTGCTGCTTGACTTTTAACAAACAGGGAAGGCCTTATTGGAGATGTGAAGGTTTGGGGCAGCCTTGGCTCTAGTGACCATGAGATTGTGGAGTTCACTATTGGGCAAGGAGGAAGCATGACAGCAAGTAAGATTACAACCCTGGATTTCTTGAGGGATAACTTTAGCCTCTTCAGGGATCTTCTTGGAAGAATCCCATGGGAAACTGCCCTGCAGGGAAGAGGGGTCCAGGAGTTGGGGTTGATATTCAAGGATTGCTTCCTCTAGGCTCAAGAACAATGCATCCCGAGGATGAGCAAGTAATTGGGCACAGGGGGCAAGAGACCTGGATGGACAAATAAAGAACTCCTGTCATTACTCAAGCACAAGTAGGAAACACATAGGAGGTAGAAGCAGGGTCAGGTCACTTGGAATTAATATAGAGGTTGTCAAAGAAGAAATGAGATGAGAAAGACAAAGGCCCATCTAGAATTAAACCTCGCCGAGGATGTCAAGGACAAGAAGAAGGGCTGTTTCGAATACATCAGTAACAAAAGGAAAACAGGATAACATGGGCCTATTAGTAAATGGAGGGGAGACCCTGGTGTAACCCTGGAGGACACAGAGCAGGCAGAGTTGCTGAGTGCCTTCTTTACATCGGTCATCACTGATAAGACCAGTCCTCAGGGATCTCTGACCCAGGAGAACAGGGTAAAGATATGTTAGAATGAAGATTTTACCTTGGTCAAGGAGGATTAGGTCAGAGAACACCTTAACAAACTTGACATCCACAAGTCTGTGGGCCCTGNGCTGAATGGCAGATCCCAGAGGGTCATGTTCAGCAGCAGAAAGTCTAGTTGTAGGCCTGTTACTAGTGGTGTCCCCCAAGATTCAATACTGGGCCTGGTATTGTTTAACTTGTTCATCAATGACTTGGCTGAAGGGGTAGATGCCTCCTCAGCAACTTTGCTAATGACACAAACCTGGCGGAGTGGTCGATATCCAAGAGTGATGTGTAGGCATTCAGAAAGACCTTGACAGGTTGGAGAGACAGGCAGAGAGGAACCATCTGTAATTACACAAGGGCAGATGCAGAGTCCTGCACCTAGGGAATAACCCTGGGCACCAGTACAGGCTGGGGAACAACCTTCTGGAAAGCAGCTCTGCAGAGAAGGACCATGGGGTCCTGGTGGACAACACCCTGTCCATGAAACAGCAGTGCCCTTGTTGCCAAAAAGGTCATGGTTATCCTTGGGTGCTGTGCCCAGTTCTGGGCTCCTCAGTACAAGACAGACAAGGAGCTCCTGGTGTGGGTCCATTGGAGGGAAAAAATATGATTAAGGGACTGGATCGCCTCTCATTAAGATAGGCTGAGAGAGTTGTGCCTGTTCAGCCTTGAGAAGACAGAGGGGATCTTAACAGTGTATATAAAGTATCTGAAGGGAGGGTGCCAAGAGGATGGACCCAGGCTATTCTCTGTGGTGCCAAGCAATAGGACTAGAGGCAACAGGCAGGAACGTGTGCAGAAAGTTCCACCTGAACATGAGGAAGTGTGAGGTGAGGGTCCGAAGTGACANACAAGACAGACAAGGAGCTCCTGGTGTGGGTCCATTGGAGGGAAAAAATATGATTAAGGGACTGGATCGCCTCTCATTAAGATAGGCTGAGAGAGTTGTGCCTGTTCAGCCTTGAGAAGACAGAGGGGATCTTAACAGTGTATATAAAGTATCTGAAGGGAGGGTGCCAAGAGGATGGACCCAGGCTATTCTCTGTGGTGCCAAGCAATAGGACTAGAGGCAACAGGCAGGAACGTGTGCAGAAAGTTCCACCTGAACATGAGGAAGTGTGAGGTGAGGGTCCGAAGTGACACAGGGTCCCCAGGTAGGTGCAAAGGAGATCCCTTTATTGTAAAAACTCAGCCTTTCAAAGCAGTTAGCCAGTTATCAGTTATATACTTTTAGATCATAACAAACATAATTAAACCAACCACCATACAGCACAATGTGAACACGTGATGGTTACATAACTTGTTTTTCTACCTCTAATTCAGCTGAGTCACTTTCCCACAGTCCTTTTCTACTTAGCCGAAGTAGCAGGCCTGAGCCATGATTTTACAATGCCTTCCCTTTGTAAGGTTTTACGTATATGCAACAATTCCCTCTTTCTTTGTTTTTTGTGCAAAGGGTTTGTATACCCTGATGCCAAAACAGTCTGCACCTGTAAGGCCATTATCTTATTAAGACTTACTGGTCATTACTGGATGCAGGATAAGATACATGGAATACAGATCACAATCAATAAAACCCCAAAAAATCCAACCGTGCCACTGACAAAGAGACCTGCAGCATAGGAGAATAAAAAGATCATTTCCCATGTCCCCAAGAAGTGGAAGTGAATGACTACTGCCCCAAAGTTCATATGGCTGGAGCTCAGGGGCAGTGCTGTTTAGGCAGGAAAAGTCCGTGATCTGCNTGTAAGGCCATTATCTTATTAAGACTTACTGGTCATTACTGGATGCAGGATAAGATACATGGAATACAGATCACAATCAATAAAACCCCAAAAAATCCAACCGTGCCACTGACAAAGAGACCTGCAGCATAGGAGAATAAAAAGATCATTTCCCATGTCCCCAAGAAGTGGAAGTGAATGACTACTGCTCCAAAGTTCATATGGCTGGAGCTCAGGGGCAGTGCTGTTTAGGCAGGAAAAGTCCGTGATCTGCAAATGCTGACTTTGACATTACTGAGTATCTTTCTGGAAGCATGAAACAGGAAATAAGTGAAGGATGTCAGCAGGAACGCAACATGATGGTGGGTGCGTAAGGACACAAGGCCTCTGTTGGCAGGCTGCCTCTGTAAGCTTCCAGACACAGCCATGTTCCTGGCAGTCCTACCCCTGCTCCTGCCTTGGCCATGAGGGCTGGATGGTGCTTAGGTCATTTTTCTTCTCACTGGGCCTCATCTCTTCGGAGGTGATTGATGTTTGTCCAGACAGGCAGGTAACCACTTCAGACCTGTTGGTGATAGAACATATGCATACCTTCTCCCCTACATTAATAAATCAGCTAGGCCTTGCTATGGCACACCCAATTGTAGATCCTTACATAAAAACTTGTAGAAATTGGTTCCATGTACACAAATCTTCAGAGCAGTATCACTCTGCTGGGGATCAAATTTGATGATCTGCTTTCAAAATTTCTAGTGTAAATATTGCATTATCTAAACATTCTTGAGGACTCATATTCCCCCTTCTTTGTTTTTTTGACGATGCGCGCATCTCTCACTATGAACAGGAAGGCAACGTCAAAGTAAGATGATAGGTGTGGTAAAGCAATAAACTCACATCAAACAGAAATAAGCAAGGTAATACATGTAATCAGTAGCACATGAGAGACAGGGTGGTGATTAAGAATGATACATCATCAATTGCCTAAATACTGTACCATCACCCAGAGTCTGCAATAGCTGGCAATCCCCATTTCACAGTGAGGACCTGGAGAACCATTCCCAGGAAAGGCTTCCGAGTTTACATCAAAAGGGGATCCAGCCCATATAAGCCCAAATTGGCAGGTCAAAGTGACCTGAGTACATTTTAAGTGCAGAAACAGCTGGGTCTGTTGGCATCTGTCCAACCAGCTAGGGCCAGGGCTTGGCCAGAGCCAAGGCCTTAACTGGGAGAGTCTCCCTAACATATCCTAAAAACAAGCCTTTCAATAATAGCAGTTAGGAAAGTTTCTTAAAATTATACATGTCTTTCAGATAGCTACACAACAGTATGTGAAAGTTTGTAAAGCAGCTGGCTTTGTCATTTATCCTTAGCTAAATAGTCAATGGTACCATGAACAAACTGCAAATAATTAAAGGTCAGTGAATTCATGCTATGACATTAACAACATAATCAGAATCATTAATACAGTAACTGTCTTAAGAAGTCAAGATAATATTTTTCCACACATCTATGCATATATGACGATAAAGCAAAATAAAAGCAAGAAAGCAAGCACTAAACAGCTTGCAGTTAATAACAGCCATAATTTGGAATTGTTACTCATTCTTCAGTGCTACCTATGGAAGATAAAACAGCAGAGATTGTTATAAATAATTATGTTATGTGACCAGTGCAGAACATTTATACCCATGGAATCTTGGATGAAATCGCCCTTCAAACCTGCTCTGTTCACAGACGGTAAGACAGCTTTTCGAGACTGCCTGTAGAATAGAGTTGAACTTGGCCTAATAAAGGTAATGGGATATAAATGTTGAAGGCTAAAACAGCAAGAACCTAGTTATATAATACTGCCATGAGATTTGCACGTGAAACTCGGGTAGGTCAGTGGGTGTGTAATACTGACACTTGTACATAAACAGCTACAAATTCATGGTTTCAGATTATTCTTATGAAGTGAGCTACTGTTCGCTGCACTTGTGGTCCATCAATGTACTTAAACTGCTTTGATATCAAGTCCAATATCAATTTATATGTGGCAAGGAAGAATAACTACACTTGAGTAACTAAATAGGTGTACCTATTAGAAATGCTGTTGCATGTGTCGTCATGGCGAAAGATTCGCAATAAAATTACCTTATTGTCTTGGTTTTAGTTTGTTTCCCAGCCAACGCACTAATAGCGTTATAGTTTAGATTTGCTAATTTCAATATACTTATTTTCTGTTGTGAGATGGAATGAGGAGTAAAGGCAAGACAGGTCTAAAACTTAAAAGAGTGTAAAGGAAAACTTTATTAACAACATAAAGAAATAATAAATTCAGAATAAAACCTTCAGACCACCCCTCCTTCCTTTTCCTACACTTTTTTTTCCTTCTTAACAACAACATACAGAAACACTTTAGTCAGTTACTAACTTAAATCATCTTTTTCAGTTTACTAGAGAGAGAGAAGTCTCTTCTTTGTTCGGCTATAGGTTTTTTTCCCACAAGAGGAAAAAAACAGTTTACTCATGGCTTCACTTTCTACGAATTTTTCCCATTTTTACGGTTTTTCTAAATTGTGTTTATGGGCCATGTTAAACTTGTGGGGTATTTACTTTTTAGAATGAACTGTTCAAAAGCAAAAGTTTTCTTCATCTCTCTTTTTCTCTATTCATATTTCATCTTCAAGACAGAGATTCCCTTTTTTCCCTCGGGGCAAAGGATCTTCCGAACACTTCAACTCCCATGTCTTTTTCCATGGTTTATAAAATTTTTTAGTGTACAGTCCATCCCTATAGCTTAAAAAATGTTTTTTAGTCTAAATTCACGGCGTTTCTTCATTATCTTTCCATCTGGAACTTGGCTCTTGCTTCACTGACTTTGGTGTATCTTTTCTGTTCTTTTTCTTCTCACTCAAGGGAAGATTGAAGGTCTACAAGTCTTATCTGAGCATTAGAAAGGTTAAAATCTCACATAAAAGATGCAGGGGCTGGGCCAGGCCATGCTGGAGCTGTGTTGTGATCTCAGGACGCCCAGGCCGTGCTGGGGGGCTGAACGAAAACTGCAGTCTAACCAGGAAAAAAAAAAATGGTGACAAGTCTTTGGCTTCACGGCTGCCCTCCGGCGCCGGCCGCACCCAACTCCAGCCACGGGCCGAGGGGGTCTTCCTTCTACCTTGCTCAACAAGCAAAAGTGTACAGGGGCTCCACCAAAACGTTCCCTAGCTGCCTCCCCACCCCAGGCCACATTGGCAACGGAGCGGGCCTGGCCACTTCATGGCTGTTCCGCACTTTTTGCCGAGCTGCAGCCACGCCGGAGGAAGCTAAAATCTTAGCAATGGGCCTATCCTTCCCCTAGCTATCGGGGCCCCTAGTTGAAAATGGGGCCCGGCGGCTCCCTGAGCCCACCCCTACCCGGCCTGGGCTGCATAAAAAAGGCCCCGGGCCGGTCAGTTACCTTGTGAGAGGCCGAAAGCGAAAAGAGCTTTCCCAGGGTTTTTCTTGCTTCAAAATGTGAATTCACAGAGGCAAACTAAATTCTCCGATTGGTTTCTCAAGCTGTCAACGACCAAACCAGCTTCTAATTGTTTCCATCAACTCACAGAGGAAGTTCCTAGGGAGAAAAACTTCTGTGTATGTCCTGCCCCCAGGTGCCTTCAATGCACAACCAGCACACTTATTAAAGCTGCGGGATAAAAAGCAAGCAAACTGGTAAAGCTGGCACAATTCTGTCAGCCTTTGCAGCAGAGCTTCATGTGCTAATTATATCTAATTCTCAAATAGCTTCTGCAGATAAAGCTCAAGGTTTGCCTTTAAGTGAGCAAAGGAATGCCTGATTTACGACCCAGTTAACTGCTCCCAGTGAATCATGCAGTGTGCTGACTCCGGGCTTGAAAGTTAATTGCTGTTCTGTTAACATCTACCCAAATATATTTGTAAGGAGGGATCTCCCAAATCTTCTAAGGGAGCACCGTATCTTACAAATATGAACCTCCATGTCCACAAACTGAAACATTATCCACTTGCAAATATTTTACCAGCTATATAAGTTTCTAATTGTCGTGGTAATAGCTAACACCATTATAACTTAGCAAAGAATCAGTGTTAATTCAGTCCAATCAGACCTTTAAATCAAAATTCCTGAAAAGGGAGTATACATCCCGCATGGCAAGTCCTACCAATCATGCAATATATCAGCATTTCTGTTAAAGAATTTAGATCTTGCTATATTACCGATATGCAGGAAGCCTCTACAGTCACACAGACAGCTTTGAACATCTTCAGTAAACAATTCTGTTAAAAATCATAGCTCACTGAAAATACAAGGTTAATTTTAACAGAGCCTCGGCGAGTACACAGCATCACCTGTCAACTGAACAACAAACTCTCCCATACTAATCTCTGCAGTTCTCTGATAATAGAGCAGCCTAAGATCTCTGTGTTTCAATGGGTCTTCTTGGCATTCTGATAGCAATGTGCTGTAGCTTCAGCATTTTGTGTAGGCTATGATCCTGCAGTGCCATGATTTATGGTTCCAGGTTTGGGAGAGTAGCTATCCAAATTACTCATCTCAGGGGGTGTGTTGGCCATGGAGCCGGGCAGCGGCTCTTGACAAGTGCTGTACCGTCCGGGGGCCTGAGAGGGGGCGGGGGAGCTGCCGCATTCCGGGAGCCCAGCAAGGGCGAGGGCTAGCCGGGGGAAGGCATTCGTGCTCGAATGGCCATTGCCGGCCATGGCACCATCCAAGGGCGGGGGGCTCCGATGAGCCAGGGGAGGGCTTTCAAGCCCGGAGGGCCAAAACTGGCCAATGGGCCAACCATGGGCGAGGGGAGCTCTGGGGGGGGGCTCTATTACTGTCCATAACATCGCACGCTAAATTGAGGATCGATTCATTCCCTGGATCCATTCCGTGGATCCATGTCCTGAATCTGTGCCAGGGTCCGTTATCTGTTGCCCTTGTGTTCAGCCTTCTGATTGTTGACAGATAATTTCTTGCAGTTTCTCACCCTCTGTTCTTGTAAACAATGAATGTTTTGCATTCCTCTTTGGAGGAAGAGAGAATTGATGGAATGTTGATGGGACCTATGGGGTCAGGAGGTATTATCCTCACTGTCCAATCCATGGTCACTGTTGGAATTCTATAAATAGACATGAAATGTAAATAAAGTGGCTCTTTTCCTGCTCTGTTCTTCGGAGTCACTGAGTGTGAGTGCCTTTCCTTCTGTGTCATTTGGTGACAGTTATCACTATCTTTCCTAGCACTCCCTGCTGCAGCTGCACACAGGAGTTTTCAAGATTAAGGCCTCTCTCATTTAGGAAAAATGTACAGGGTTTTTTACTGTCGCCTTCTGCTAGGAAGGCGAGGCGACCTGGTCCACAAGAAGACAGCACGGCAGCCCAGCCTCACCCGGGCCACTCGGTCCATGACACACAGACACCAGTATGGTGGATGGTCAAATGGCGTTTATTATCTTATCTCATGGGGTTAAATAGTCAAGGGGGTTGTTCTACGTCAGGAAGGGGATGGTGGGATACTTGGTTAGTGAGGAGTAGAAAACTACTGGGGTTAGGAGGGGCTGCATACTTAGGGTGATTGCATATCACAGAGGAATAGGGGGAGGAAGGATTCCATGCTGCTTCTGCTTTCCGTCACATCGCGAGATCTTCCGACCGCCTGTCCCTATCTACCACATTTACTCCGTAATAAAAATTACTCCAATGTGGAGAAAGTGCTGCAATATCTGTAAGCTGCACTGACACTACCGGGACACCTCCTCAGTCCCAGGATACTCACAGTCCCGTGGTTCTTCATCCAGCGAACACTGCTGACTTAACCTTATCAACTGTGCCAGCATCTTGCTCTCCATTGGATTGTGGCTCGCAAAGAAAGTCCCCTGTTGTAGCAGGGTCTGAGCTCTGCTCTCTGCTCGCAGTCTGAGGGTCGTAAGAGTCTGCCTTGCTGAGTTGCAGGCCATCACTTCATTGCAATATGGTATCCTGGTTTTCTGGGTCTGCAGGGCTTCATTGTCGGCTGCAGTCCTCCCCCTTGTTGCGTTGACTGGCACTGTGCCCAAGACAGAGACACAGGACTCTATGATCCATGTGACAAAAAGCCTCTTTATTGTTCTGACTTCACCTTAAATACCCCTCTTAATGTTCCCGGGTAAGCACCTGTGATTGGTTCAAAGTTCAGGCTGCTCAGATCTCTGACCAATAGCCTCTGCAGCTTGGGCTGGAACTCATTGGGTCAAATCCTTGTCTATCTCCAATTCTGTCCTATCTCTGTTCCCTGGAGGCCTGTCTACTAGGCCAGGCTGTTTCTCCGATATGTGGCCAGATTAACTGCCCAGTACAAGCCAGCTCGCACTGTGACACCCCCTCACTGTAATCTTATCTTCTGTTGTTCGGGCACCAGCTGTGAGGTGAGGGTCTGAAGTGATGCAGGGTCCCTAGGCAGGTGCAAAGGAGAGCCCTTTATTGTAAAAACACAGCCTTTTTAAGCAGTTATCTGGTTATCAGTTATATACTTTTAGATCATAACAAACATAATTCAACCAACCACCATACAGCACAATGTGAACACACGATGGTTACATAACTTGTTTTTCTACCTCTAATTCAGCTGAGTCACTTTCCCACAGTCCTCTTCTACTTAGCCAAAGTAGCAGGCCTGAGCCATGATTTTACAATGCCTTCCCTTTGTAAGGTTTTACCTATATGCAACAAGGAAGGACTTCTTTACTGTGCGAGGACAGGAATAGATTGCCCAGATAGGGTGTAGAGTCTCCCTGACTGGAGATATTCAAGAACCATCTGGACACAATTCTGTGCAATGTGCTCTAGGATGACCCTGCTTGAGCAGGGAGATTTGACCAGATGACCCACTGTGGTCCCTTCCAACCTTCCCCATTCTGTGATCCTGTGATTATGGAGCAAATACAAAATATGATAGTATCTGGAAAATATGCAGGCTGTGGGAGAGTGATAAAGCATGTTTCAACATCAGCCTTACTGGTACTATAGGTAAATGGAGCTTTTCTAAATGTTTTTTTTTTTTTTAAGGCTCGGGTCAGGAGCACAGGTGGTGTTCTACTCAGTTCCTTCAGTAGCAGGGATGAATAACGAAAGGAACAGGAAAAACCATGTTATCAATGAGTGGCTTAAGGTCTGGTGTCATCAGTGTAATTTTGGGTTTTTTTGATGATGAGGCAACTTTTACAGCACCAGGTCTCCTAGAGTCAGATAGGCTTTATCTATCTAACAAGGGCAAAAGGTTTCTAACCCATGAGTTGGCAGGGCTGATTGAGACAGCTTTAAACTAGGTTCGAAGGGGGAAAGGGATGAGACTAAGCTCTTCAGAGATGACCCTAAGGATGGTAAGCCACAGTCAGGGCGTAAAATCAGCAGCCCAGCTGAAGTGCACGTACACTAATGCACTCAGCATGGATAACAAACAAGAGGAGTTGAAGGCCATTATGCAGCAGGAAAGGTATGACATAGTCGCTATCACAAAAATCTGATGGGATGACTCACATGACTGGAGTGCTGCCATGGATGGCTACAAGCTCTTCAGAAGAGACAGGTGAGGTAGGAGACGTAGAGGGGTGGCTCTGTATATTAGGGAGTCTCTTGATGCTATAGAACTTGAGGTTAATGACAATAAGGTTGAGTTCCTATGGTTGAGTTCCTATGGTTAAGAATCAGGGGGAAGGCCAACAAGGCTGACATCCTGGTGGGAGTCTGGTTTAGGCCACCCAATCAGGATGAAGAGGTGGACAACTTATTCTACGAGCAGCTGGAGCATGTTTCAAAATTGCCAGCTCTTGTTCTTGTAGGAGACTTTAACCTGACAGATGTCTGCTGGAACACAGTGGAGAAGAGGCAGTCTAGGAGGTTCTTAGAGTGTATGGAGGATAGCTTCTTGTCACAGCTGGTGAGCAAGCCTACCAAGGATGGGGCTCTGCTAGACCTGCTGTTTACAAATGGAGAAGGGCTGGTGGGAGATGTGGTGGTCAGAGACTGTCTAGGGTATAGTGACCATGACATAATAGAGTTTTCAATACGTGGTGAGACAAGGAGGGATTTCCGGAGGGCAGATTTTAGCCTATTCTGGAGACTAATTCAGAGAGTTCCTTGGGAAACAGCCTTTAAAAACAGAGGGGTCCAGGAAGGATGGACATACTTCAAAAAAGAAATTTTAAAGGTGCAGGAGCAGGCTTTCCCTGTGTGCCTGAAGAAGAGCTGACATGGAAGATGACCAGCCTGGATAGGCAGTGAGCTTTTGAAGGGACTAAGGGGAAAAAAAGAGGGTGTTTCACCTTTGGAAAGAGGGGCAGGCAACTGAAGAAATATTTACGAATGTTGCTAGGTCATGTAAGAAGAAAATTAGAGAGGCAAAAGCCCAATTAGAACTTAATCTGGCCACTTCTGTGAAGGACAATAAAAATGTTTTTATAAATACATTAACGGCAAAAGGAGGGGCAAGGAAAACCTCCATTCTTTATTGGACACGGGAATAGAGTTAGTAAAGATGAGGAAATGGCGCAGGTACTTAATACCTGCTTTGCCTCAGTTTTCAACATTAAGACAGGTCCTCCTCAAGACAACTGGCCTTCTAAGCTAATAGATGG